>CM021102.1:768977742-769202190 GCA_007115665.2 Sequoiadendron giganteum
TCTCTCTCATTAACCCTCTACCCTCTACCCTTAACACTTAAATCCTCTCCCTCTATCAACTCTCTCTCTCTCACTCACTCACTCCTATCTCTCTCTCCCACCCCCTCTCTCTCTCTCACCCTCCCTTTATCCCTCCCACCCTACCTAGCTAAGTCCCTCTCACTCCAACCCCTTCTCTCCCACTCCCTCTCTATTAAGCTCTCACTTCCACCCCCTCTCCCTCTCTCTAGACTCTCTCTCTCTCCCTCTCTCTGATCAGGTCTCTCCCACCTCCTCTGCAACTTACCTAGGTAACTCTCTCTCTCTCTCTCTCTCTCCACCCTACCTATATAAGTCCCTCTCACTCCACATCCCTTGTTCTCTCCCTCTCTCAGGTCACTCCCTCCCACACCCTCTCCCTCTCTCAGGTCTCTCACTCACACTCCCTCTCTCTCCCACTCCCTTTCACTACCTATTTTCCAAGTCTCTCCCTCTCACCCCCCTCACACTCTCAAGTCTCTCCCTTTGGCACCCTACCTACATAACTCTCTCTCTCCCCCCTCTCTCTTTCCCTCTCTCGCAATTCTCTCTCTCCCACCCCCCCTCTCTATCTATCTCCCTCCCTCTATCCCTCCCACCCTACCTAGGCTAAGTCCCTCTCACTCCAACCCCTTCTCTCCCTCCCTCTCTCTTAAACTCTCACTTCCACCCCCTCTCCCTCTCTCCAAACTCTCTCTCTCTCCCTCTCTCTCAAGTCTCTCCATCCCACCCCCTCTCTTTCTCAGGTCTCTCCCTCTAGCAACCTACCTAGGTAACTCTCTCTCTTTATCTCTATATCTCTCTCTATCTATCCCTCCCACCCTACCTAGATAAGTCCCTCTCACTCCACCCCCCCTCTCTCTCCCTCTCTCAAATCACTCCTTCCCACACCCTCTCTCAAGTCTCTCACTCACACTCCCTCTTTCTTGCACTCCCTCTCAATACCTATCTCTCAAGTCTCTCCCTCTCACCCCCCTCACACTCTCAATTCTATCCCTTTGGCACCCTACCTACATAACTCTCTCTCTCTCACACCATCTCTCTCTCCCCCTCTCTCTCTCCCTCTCTCTCAATTATCTCTCTCCCTCTCTCTCTCTCTCTATCTCCCACCCTACCTAGCTAAGTCCCTCTCACTCCAACCCCTTTTCTCCCACTCCCTCTCTCTTAAACTCTCACTTCCACCCTCTCTCTCTCTCTCTTAAAATTCTCCCTCCCTCTAAAGACATACATAAATGCATACATACTTACATACATACAAGCATAATACATATGTAGATACAATCCTATATCCATACAAGCATACATACATACATGTGTAGATACAATCTTACATACATATACGCATACATACAATATACATGCATTGATACATATAGGCATACATGCATACATACAAGCATGCATACATACATACATACATGACATACAAGCATGCATGTAAATACACACATACAAATATATCAACATACATTCAATAGATTTGCATTTAACATAAAGGAATACATAACATGAGTGCATTATAACGTGCTCGCGTTATGTCTTGGTTGACATGTTTCCTACAGAAGCAAAAAACCATGTCAAAACTGAGATATAACGCAAGCGCATTATATCTTGCTTTGGGAATCCCTAAGCCTTAGGATTGGTATTTTCCTTGGAATACCAACCCAAAGGCTTGGAGGGAATTCCCAATGACCAGAGACGTGTTTTTGCAAATTCTACAATTTTTCACATAATCGGGTTTGTGTTCACCGTCAGGATTGCATGTGGTTCAATATCGAAAAAATTGAACACATGGGTAATATTAGGTTCTCTCTTAGCTATCCAAAAATGTAATTTTTTTCACTTTCTAACAATGTTAATCCTTTCATGTCCATAATTTATTTTGTTTTTATGTCTCTTTTTTGCCAAAAAGAAGTGTTTGGTGTTTTTTTGGTTATAAATTAACAGTTCATCAAAATTTCAAATAAATTACATTTTTAGAAACTAGACTCCATTCTAAAAATTTATAAATAAAAAAAATCAATTACTTTCTAAAATTTGTAGGGGGAGCATGGCCAAAAAATTTCTTTTCAAGAAGTGTCCACTTAGAAAATTAGTAAAAAATCAAATATTCATTAAAAAATTATCAAAAAAATCGTGCATCAACTACATACTATTAGCTAACTTTTGACCATAGTGATTTTAAAAATATTACAAAAAATTTCACCGTGCTAGGGTTGTACAAGAGTTGCTATGTTATGTTTCTCTGACAAAAACAACACCAATTTGTGTATGTCCCTCTTTTAACCCTGTAATCTCAACCAATTTCAAAATAAATTAATAGTTTAGAAAGTAGATTCGAAGCACTTTGATCCTTGTTTTTGTTCCATCTCAAAATTTTGAGTGTAACTATCCTCAATTTCACGTCCAAGGTTAGTATTTCCTGATTTCAGAAAAAAAAGTGGCCACTTAATCCCCCTTTTTGGGAACCATCTTGGTGCACTTACCCAACTGTGGTAGCATAGAGAAGGCAATGAACTATTTGAAAAAATGCCTCAAAGAAATGGGGTCTCATGTGATGGAATTCCATTACAAATAAATGTTTCATGGCATTCCATCACCATGAGATCACATTTCTTTGAGGCATTTTTTCATACAGTTCATTGCCTTCTCTGTGGTATTACGTTGGGATGGGGTGGATGGTATAGTGTGGTCTTGGTTATGAGATGGAGGGCGATCATCACATGAAGAGGGAGGGGTGGGGACATGAACAAGTGGAATAAAATGTGGAAGGTTCCATGGATTGGTAAATTGAGGATGAGGATGAGGACCTTGAAAATAATTTGGAGGGGAATTTTGGCTAAAGGGTTGGTTTCTATTCTTTAGGCAGTGAGTTGTTTGAAAAAATGCCTCAAAGAAATGTGGTCTCATGGTGATGGAATGACATTCCATCACCATGAGACCACATTTCTTCAAGTCAGTTTTTCAAACTACTCATTGCCTTGACTATGATATTGCTTACTATTATGCTTTGATAGATTTTTTCCAAGCATCCATAGTTTGTTGGAAAGCACCTATTTTAGGCTTTTAGCCATAATAGCAAGGGAGTGAGTAGTTTGATAAAATGTTTTGGTAGAGATGTATACAACATATAGTAGCATAGAAAAGGCGGTGAGCTATTTGAAAAAATGCCTCAAAGAAATGTGGTCTCATGGTGATGGAATGGCATTCCATCACCATGAGACCGCATTTCTTTGAGGCATTTTTTCAAACTACTCACTGCCTTTTCTATGCTATTACTTACTATTATGCTTTGATAGATTTTTTCCAAGCATCCATAGTTTGTTGGAAAACACCTTTTTTAGGCTTTTAACAATAGCAGCAAGGAAATGAACTGTTTGATAAAATGCTTTGGTAGACATCTATGGAAAATGTGGTAGCATAGAAAATGTGGTGAGTTGTTTGAAAAAATACCTCAAAGAAATGTGGTCTCATGGGGATAGAATGGAATTCCATCACCATGAGATCACATTTCTTCGAGGAATTTTTTCAAACTACTCACTAGCTTGTCTATGTTATTTCTTACTATTATGCTTTGATAGATTTTTTCCAAGCATCCATACTTTGTTGGAAAGCACCTAATTTAGGCTTTTAGCCATAGCAGCAAGTGAGTAGATTGATTAAATTCTTTGGTAGACATGTATGGAAAATATGGTAGCATAGAAAATGCGGTGAGCTATTTGAAAAATGCCTCAAGGAAATGTGGTCTCATGGTGATGGAATGTCATTCCATCACCATGAGACAACATTCCTTTGAGGAATTTTTTCAAACTACTCACTGCCTTGTCTATTCTATTGCTTACTATTATGCTTTGAAAGATTTTTTCCAAGCATCCATAGTTTGTTGGAAAGCACCCTTTTTAGGCTTTTAGCCATAGCATCAAGGAAATGAATTGTTTGATAAAATGCTTTAGTAGACATGCATGGAAAATGCGGTAGCATAGAAAAGGCAATGAGTTATTTGAAAAAATGTCTATAAGAAATGTGGTCTCATGGTGATGGAATGGAATTCCATCACCATGAGACCACATTTCTTCAAGGCATTTTTTCAAACTACTGACTACCTTGTCTATGCTTACTATTATTATATGATAGATTGTTTTCCAAGAATCCATAGTTTGTTGGAAAGTAGCGTTTTTTTAGGCTTTTAGCCATAGAATCAAGGAAGTGAACTGTTTGATAAAATGCTTTGGTAGACATGTATGGAAAATGTGGTAGTATAGAAAAGGCAGTGAGCTGTTTGAAAAAATCCCTCAAAGAAATTGGGTCTCATGGTGATGGAAATCACCATGAGACCACATTTCTTTGAGGCATTTTTTCAAACAACTCATTTTCTTGTCTATGATATTGCTTAATATTATTCTTTCATATATTTCTTCCAAGCATCCATAACATAGAAAAGGCAGTGGATTGTTTGAAAAGATGCCTCAGTAAAAAGTGGTCTCATGGAATTCCATGACAAGCAAATGCAATTTGCAGCTACTCCTAGTTATTACTTATGCTATGTGAAGTAATTGCATCATTTTTTATGTTGACTTTCTAAACAACTATAATGTAGTTGAAATTTTGTCATCTATCAACATCTAGTTATTAGTGATGGAATGTGAAGTAATTATTTGAGTTTGAAAGATGTGCAATGCAATGTAATCAATGATATGAATATAAACTATATAAATCTATTAAGTACAATTCATTAGTTAAACTCTTTATTATATTACCTGCTTGTAGGTTTGTCTAACTCCACTAGCATTGTGAGTTGTTCCCATGAAACCTCCAATATTAGCCTATTCAACATCCAAAATTAAATATTAGAATACCATTCATATAAGAATTCTATTAACATGTAATACATTTATAATTGTTTACTAGTTACATACCTCAATGGTAGATGTAGGTGTAGGGTTGATGTATCCAGTATCAACATTGTGACCCTGAAATTTTATTGAAATCATAAAACTAAATTAGTTAATATTGCATTTCAAAAATGAAATTTAATAAATTCAATTCAATGAACATGCTAAAATTTACCTAAGTATCAATTCCATAAGACTAATTCAAAATGTCAGCTGCCCTTGCCATCTCCATGGTTGTAGATGTATCCTGCATAGTAGCCTCCTGAGTCTTGGTGGGGTCATATGAACAAGTCACCTCGCAAGCATGGAATGAATGGGATGGAAGCCTACCACTCAAAGACGCCCCTGGATGGTGCTATAGTATATGGTTGGCATGTTGGATGCCACTCTGGGTAAAAGAGGTGATAGCCTGGAAAGTGTCTACCTCGACACTCTCCTTCACAATGGAAGGGATAACGATGTGCTCATGATTTAGCCTAGTGAGAGCTCATCTAGCTTGCCACCTAGGATCATGTCATGCACTAGGTCTATCTTGAGCTGAACCCTCACCTCTCCCCTAGAAGTCCCTCATATCAAAATAATTTGAGATTTTGTTTAGGATGAACTCATACTATAGTTTCATCAGGAAATATTGTGGGACTTCACAATTGTTGCATGGTGGGTAATAAAAAACCATGTACCACCTATCCCATAAAAAATTCATAATCCCTTGGTGGTGGCACCAATGAATAGGAAACCTCTTCGCATTGAGGTCAAGATTTTGATTTGTGTGTGGGTCGGTGAATAATGAGCACAAATCTAACTATGTATTTTTTGCATCTTTTACTTCTTTATATGATAATTTATCTGTGTAAAAATTCCTAGCCACCTACCTCCTATCTTTCCAACTACTTAAATGTTTGTTGATTGCATCTACATGTTTTAACATTTCTTTAAGTGAATTTTCAAGTGTTCTTCTTTTCATGGTTGAATCTATTGGATCGTTCAACCTCGTGACTAACTCCTCAATATGTTTTTTATTGTTTTCAATTACCCCCATTAAATTTTGTTGAGTGTCAAGAGGATGTTGATGGATTGGTGGAGGAGATTGTTGTCGTGGTTGTTGAGAATTTTGTTCATATTTTTTTCTCTGGTTGTTAAGGATTTTCAATAGGGTTTTCAGGATCATTATCAATTCTTACAAATTAAACAAATCAATATAAAAAACAACCTAAAACTAACAAATTCACAACAAAAACAAACAATCCTTACTTATTCGACTTCCCCGTCGACATGGAAAAATCTTGGCAATGAACTTGCAACAAATTGATGACAAAAATGCAACAAAACCTCTTTCCAAAATGCGAGTACGTAAGAACAATCTTTTTGGCCGCAGGCAACTAAAACAACAGTCAATAAAAATGAATTCAATTTTCTTTTTTTTGGTTTGAATAAGCTATAATGCGCTCGCACTATAACACAAGTGTGCAATAGGCTCGATGTGTCCGATCCTTAGGCTCGGTCACACCAATCCATAGCGTGAGCATGTTATAACACGCTCACGTTATAGCCTATCAATTTTTTTAAAAAAAAATTGCCACAATTTGCCCCCCATATTTTTGCACTCACCCACAAATAAGATAGATTTAATCATGGTAAGTACATATTAAGGAAACTTAATTTTTCATATTTTCATATAAGTTTCATATTTTCATGTTGTATTTTGAGCCTTGTATCTCATCCATTGAAGTCATATTTGGATAGAGATTGAATTTTCAAACAATTTTTATTAGAGACTATTTATTTCTCATCAAAACATAGTTAGAGTATCCCCAAATTGTAAAGGGATGGCTTATGTCATCATACAAGTCCTAATACTAGTTCCTTAGTTTTAGTTATCAGAGATATGATGTAAAAATTTAATTATGGTTACTTTTACCTTCAAGTGTTCCAAAATTTATACAATTCCTAACAATAATTAAAAATAATGTAAAAGGTTTTTATTAATCACAACAATAGTATTGTGAATGTATAAAATCAATTGACCAAATATATCAAATTGAACTCAAAAGCTAATTAAATGATCAATTAACTACACAATCCAATGAAATTATTTATAAAGATCAATGAGAATTCAAATAACAATGAAATAGCAAAGCAATTCAAATTGATTCAACTAAACAATACAAACCTCAATCCCATTGTGGGATTATGCTCAAATTGGATGTGGAGTGCTCAATTGAAACAAAATCCATTGTTGATGCAAAGAAATTGAAGCTAGAAATGAAGTAAAATGGCTTACAAGTGCTCTCAAATTAATCAAACTAGGTAATCAACTCAAGAGAGTAAGTTTATTCAATGCTTGTGAATGAATTGTTATGGAAAAATGCTTACTATTTATAGAATTTTGAAATCATAATCAATGTTGAGGATCAAAATGACTAATCAATGGATGAAATCGAATGAGAGGAATGAACATGGGTCAAGGATAAATCTAATGATTAACAATCCATGGGGCATGGATCAAAGATCAGATCAATGCTCTCAAATCAATGAGAGACTCAACCAATTCCCTAATTTTTAGAAATTATGTTGGAGAGATGTTGGAGATATTTCCATTTGGGGGGAATATTTGAATTTAAAAAGGGAATATTCATTGTGTAAGTGGGAAAATTTGGAGGCTTTGGAAATAAATTAGCTAATTAAATAACTAATTAAAATCATTTAATTGTGCAAGTGAATGAGAAAAAGGATTTAATTAAATAATTATGAATTATGTAATCCCAGTATGATTATGACAATTAATTAAACATTTTTCATTATTTAATCAAATGAGAATGGAATTAGTATGAAGAAAAGTGAATTAACCAAATAAAATTGTTTTATTTAATTAATAGGAGAAAATATGAATTTAACTAAATAATTAACATTATTTAATTAAATGAATGAATTAAGTGAAATAGACTAGGAATGGTGTTAGTACGAGAAACCAAGTATGTAATAATGTCATGAAAGTTTTAGATGTCTACAAGTATAACCTTGGGTATATGAATCTCATCAATATAAAAGAATACATACAACTATGTGCATAAATTTTATCAAAGATCAACTAACATGAAACTAAATAGATCTTGGTAGATTGGTGTAGTCTTAGATTCATGCTCTTATGTAACTATAAGGAACCTTAGCCTATACACACAATATAAGCTAAAGTTAGAAATAATCTCATTTTGAAAGCATTCAATGCGGAGTTTATGTGTAAATTATTCTTTATTCAATTATGTTCAAAATTTGTGAAGACCATGATGTTAAAACAACTTAATATAAATCCTTATTATTTCTCTTGATGGGCATCCTTGCCCTTTTTCCCAAGCTCCAATTTGAGCATATATAGACAAGACACTATTGTATATTCAAATAAAAGTTTTTGAAGCCTTTCCAACAAAATTATTTTGAACATAGCTTGCCACCACAATATTTCTTGATGCCACATTCCTTTGAGGTATTTTGTTAAATATAGTTATTATGCAATTTGAAAACTCCAACATTTAGCATACTTAACCAAAATAATATTGTCCATAAAATCATCTAACTTAATTCTATGTATAATTATATAATTATGGATTTTCTTACCTTGATCCAAAGCTCTTAAACTAATGCAAGATTTTAGTAGAATAGAAAATCCCCCACAAAACACCCATTCCAAACACAATCTCTAATCATTGCATTCCATACAAAACATTTGGGATTTCTATTTTTCCAAAATAGAATGGGCATCCAACAAGCTACAACACATTGAATATATACTCAAAATTTTGGTATTCAAAACCAAATCTTGGTGTAATCTATTATAAATAATTTAACCATGAATTTTCTAAACTTCTTCTCAGGATTTTGCACTAACACAACCAATTTGCAACATTGCATAAATGCTTGAATTATCTCAAGGATTTATACTATGTAATATTGTGAAGACCTCATATTTACTCCACTTGCCTTGTGTTTAGAAATGAGAGTTAAATATGTTTTAAACCAGCTCCCCCATGCCCTTATCATCTCTCAAATGCTCCTTGTACCTCATAAAATTCCTTTATCCTTTCTAATTTAATTGACATCCATAACCTATTCCAAATCTCTCATTTTCACACAAGTAGGGTAGATGTCGACAAAGGTGTTGGAGTCAAGCTTTACAACTACCAGTTATGTTTTCTTGAAATTTTCAAAACCTTTTCAACAAATTGGTTTTGTGCATATCTTACAATCATGGTATTCTAATAGAACACATTTCTATATTTTATCTAAATAATTATCATGCCTACTCATTTCTTCCACATTTTGCATACATGTCTACTAAAGAAGTTCCAATGACTCCTCTTAAAAAATTTCCTATCCTTTATGTGATGATGGATGTCCATGCCTTCCTCCACCACTCTCCCACAAAAATTCTACCATATTAAATTTTTAATGCCCAAGGCTATAGGCCCATCCCATATTAAATGGAATTTTAATCCCTCTTCCTCAATCTATGCAACCCATGCCTCACTACTCATCTACCCTTGATTCATAAATATCATTTAAAATGTTTCCTTAATTATTAAATTTTATTTCAATTTTGATCGATGTCCTTCTCACCTATGGTGAAAGATGTGATAAATATCCTTTGTAATTATCCATGCTAGGTCATTAAATCCTGATGAATCATTGATTACATCTTTCAAATAATAGAAGAAAATCTTAGGAATGAGAATAGAAAGGATACAATTCAAAAAAAGATGAGGGATATGATAATATTTGGTATCACATAATTGTGATTCTTGATCCAGGGATTACACATTATAATGTTTGGTTCAAGTATGTCTATCAATCAATATAGAAATTAATGAGAAATGGAAAATACATAAGATATAAGTTGTTAAATAGAAAATTATTTCTACACACAAAGGTTATACTAAACCGTACAACAATTTAAATTTGTGAACTCTTTTAAGAACACAAGTTATTCACCAATAGGCCAACTCAAATGTAGATGAATTTAGTATCTTAATTTTTTAAGATAAATCTTGCTAGGACTTTGTGATTAGAACATCATGACCTAATATTATTTTTTCACTACACATCATAAGAAGGCCATGGTGTTAGCTAATTTGCAACTACTCCAAAATTTATTTTATATGCCCTTTTACACTCTTTAGGGATGTTATGTATTGGATATTTTATATATTTTATACAAATTGTGTCTATTTTATTATATTTTTATATTAGACATTCTAAAAACCATTATAGTTAATACAAATACTTTGATAGAAAAATATAAGTGGGTATAATTTTAAATTTGTGTCTCACTTTTGGCCAACTCAAGGGTTTCAAGTGAAATATTTTTTCTTGAAAAGGTTTTTACGTAAAACATTTTTTCCTTGTGCAATGCCTATGTAACACCACAAGTTTTGGGTGAAAGGGTTTGACTTAAAACCATTCTCCATGTGATGTATTTATAAAGATGAGTTTCAGTAAAAACTATTTCACTTGAAACTATCTAGTTGACAGTTCATGTGGGCATGATAACCCCTCTTTTGGAGTGAATTAAAAAATAATGAATAAATCGGGCTTAATCAAAATTCACCATTACCATGCAGATGATAGATTGTAAGAGCTACTCATATTAGGTTGGACCAACTTTCAATACTAGCATGGAGGTGATATATGTTAAGGTACATTGACTTGAAGGATTTGATTGGCTATAAAATTATTATTAAGAGTCTTATGTGATGCACGTTGTTACACTTATGCTTTAGCTAGAGATGATCAAAACTAGTATGGGATGCTTTCTCATCATCGTAGTTGGTGTAGATAATTGAAAAAAGGATGGGACCCATGTTGTAGTATAGGATGCACTGATACTCATTTTATAGCTAGGATACACTTAAAGTGTAAGTGTTAGTGAACCAAATAAGGAGAAAATACATGTTGTATGTCACATCCTCTTCCTCTTACTTTTTTTTCACTATATATGTGTGAGTTAATCATTGTGTACTTGTGTAAGGATGGCCTCGTGTGTTATGCAAACTATTATACTTATGCCCTTTCTAGTATTAATAACAAGTAGTATGGGATGATTTCTTGTCATTATAGATGGTGGTATATGGGAAAATAGATGGGACACATCATTTAGTAAGGGATGCAAAACCCTTCCTCTTCTTGGTTGGGATGTTCTTAAGGGCTTGTGTGTTAACTTGAACAAGGTAAAGGGAAAGATTTTTAGAATAAGGTTGCAACTACTTTATTTTCACCAGTTGATCTTTGTGTGAACAAGTGATGTATAAGTTATTGAAATAATGCATATGCATTGGGTGTTTGAGCTATTCACACTGTGTATATGTCATACACAAAAAAGCTATCACATTATGTATATGTGATATAAGTGTATATTATTCACATTGTGTATATGTGACATATGCCTAAGCTAACCCCCACATGTACCTATGAGGTGTGTAAGATCTAATCATCTATTTGTATGTGTCACATTTAGAAGTATAAATAGGCCACATCATGTATAGATGATGTATGCTTAAGCCAATCATTGTGAGATCATGTGATGTTGGAATGGTATGGTCTTGGTGTGGTTTGTGTGTTCATACAAGTTAATGTTGGCATGTAATCAAAGCATGATTGAATTATATTTGTTATCATTCTATTGTAATTAGATTAAAGTAAAAGCATAAGATCAATGAATTATTGTGGTTTAAATAATAGGTCATAGATATCATCCCATATGTGAGGATGTAATTTCTCTTTTACTAGTGTACAAACTATAGAGCCTTTGATTCTCAAATGGGACACTAGGAAAGGGTATTTGTAATGATCGCTCAAGGTTTGGATTTGGGTGTATTGAGATATAAATTCTAAAATGATTTAGATATATGCTAATGCAATCATAATAAATGTAATTTTACTACTAAAACATTTTTCAATTTTTATTTTCATTATTCAATGAAATATGTAACTATGCTAGCAAGGATTACACAAAAGATGTTGAATCTAGAAATCTCCCATGGGGTAAAAATTCTTATATTTTTCCTTCTTCTTCCTCTATAATTTTTTCATCTTTTGACACTTTGTAGCTCTACTTGAGGTTCATTCAAAGATAATTACGCTACCCTCTTGTCATGTGAATGTTAGATGGATTTTAACATAGATTAAAATTTGTTAATCCTTGAATTAGCTCTTACTAGGTTTACTCTAACAATTTAGTTTCTTTGGTTATTTTTATTGTGGGTTTGTCCACAAGATAGTCCAAAAAAGAGAACACTTGTGAATGTATCATCAAACCTGCTTTTCCAAATATGTTAATGCCTTATGAGGAAACCCATGTTCATGGTAAGTTGCATGTTTGGTTCACTAATACAATTGAAAACACCATGAGCATCCCTGAAAATTCTAGAGTTGTCATTCTTGGTGGTAAATTTGGCAAATCTTGACCAGTCTAGCTTTTATATCTATCATTTGTATTTGAATAGAAATATTAAAAAAAAATTAAACAAACCCATTTTATGTGTATTTGGTTATGATTGCTATTGTTGAGATCACACCTTAATGTATTTTATAATATTATTAGAAAAGGGAAACTATCCTTTTTTTTTCATTCCACGATGAATGACATTTCTATAAATTATAAAAGAGACCTTTAAGAGGCTAGATGGGAGTTTTGCAATACATCAGACCCATCAATGACAAAATGCAAAAATGATTTTTTTTTTTGATGAATAAGTTCCTATATTACCTTTTATTAAATAATATTACACATTATCATAGTGGAACATTTCTACATTGGGCCTTTCTTTTAGATTGTAAGAGTAAATCAGGAGTCCTCCCGCATAATGATATTCCAAAAGAGTGTGTTCCATGTCCAATATCATCGCAGATTTATGAACATCTTTATATAACCTAAGTAACAAAAAGAACACAAAAGATGATGAAGAAAACAAAACCTCCATCACTATAATTTAAGTTTTCAAATAAATTATGATTATATATATATGTTTAAGTTTTTATATGTAAGTTCTCTATTTGACTACTTTAATGGAGTTCAAATAGTGGACTAGAGAGAAGCTTCCTCTTTACAAGATTCAATGGAGTAGAGTGGAATAAAAAATAATATTTTTCCTAACGCATTATGTGCGTAGAGTGAGGGGTTCAACATATGGAACAAAGTTCGTTATCTGTCATCCGTTATTTGTGTACAGAGATCAATGGCAGTCTTCTTCATAAGTCAAAGTCATTCTCCCTTGCACAAGGAAATTAAGTGGGTCTAGAATTTAAATAATTTCTTTAAGTCCGTCCACCACAAAGGAAGCTTCTTTGCAAATCATATTCCTATCGCTTATATTCCGGAGTGTGGATGCAACATTTTTTCTGCCATTTCAAATGTATATTATAGTTTATTATAGCATTTAATATTGTAAGTGTTTAAATCTATGAAAATAGATTAGGGGTGTTTTTAAAGTGGGATGTATTTTTTTTTGGTTATGTATAATATTAATATAAGTAATTCATTAAAGGCGAAATAATATAGTCTTTATATGTAAGGTAAAAAAAATGTTCGACAACATTTTCTTTATCTATGTTAGCACAAGTATAATATTAAAAGCACATATAAACATACGTATTATGTGGGACTTTGAAATGCAAGTAACTTTTACAATAAATTAAGACAATCAAAAGAAATTGATGCTTCAAACAACTTCACATAAAAAAGAAATTGAAATATACCATAGTTTCTTCTATCTTGAAACTATTTTTTATAAATTACAAACATATGACTTTAACTAATTGTTTTTTTTTTCATTTCTTTGTAGTGCCTTCAACATATTACAAATCTACAACCATATCTTTCTTCTTATCATCATTAAATATTACACCCTTTGTGATTGAACTATTATAAATTTTGATCCTCATTTGTTGTGCTCCTAATTATGTACATTTACTTAAATGAATTTTAACTAGCACTTGCACCTATAAGAGATTCAAGGGATATGCCGATAGTTAATTAAAGATAATATTTTTATGTATTTTAATCTTCTATTAAATGTGTTTATTATAGAAAAAAAGGGGCATAGATCCCAACATGTAAAGCTTCTAACTCATTACTAGATAGATTGTTTTTGGAACATGGAAAAATGGAATTAAATAGCTTGCAACTACAAAAAAAGAAACTAATTTCCTCAATAACATTGAATATTAAGAGTAGCCAAACACTAATTTCATGAGAATTTTATGCATTAGTTTAACAGGATATTGGATTTGGATATTGCATTTATTCAATAGGAGTAAATTAAAAAATAAATAATGTACAATTGAGGGGAAGTTGGAGCCAGTGGGGAGAAACACTAGCATTAATTTCTTAAATGAATGCTAGTATAGAAGTCCTCAACAAAAGGCATCCACGTAGAAATATGTTAAGGCATTTAGCATACAACAAAACAATGGAATAAAAGTGTGCCAATTGATGAATTGAAACTCAAAAAATTCTTGACCCATTGATCTAATGATGCTTTAAAGGCCAGTGGTGGTATGACCCTTGAATAGTTTCCACCTAGGAGAACATTTGGACAACACTTAGTTCAAGAAAAATGACAATCTTACATAACCAAATGTTTAAAAAAATACCATTTAAATAATACTTTAACACCTAAATTTGAATATCCACAAAGCTTCCCAAATGAAGAATGATGAGAGTTTTTGCAATTAGATTACCCTTTAGTCTCAAGCGATTGCTTATGCCATGACAAACCCAAAGGCATGCCCACCAATACCATGACTTCAAACACAATGCACTCAGAAAATTTATGACACTATTTGTCCACATGGTATATCCAATTTTACCTCCAAGTCTGCAAAACTTGAAATGTTAAATTATAAGAGTCATTTTGATTTGATAAAGTATTGAAAGATACGTGAAAAAATTGTTCTCATCTACCAAAACTCGAAATGTTTGCACAATTAACATTGATTTTACTTTTACTGATATAAAATTTGTTGTGATGCCTAACTTGTCCTTATAGATGCAATGGAGTAAAATAGTCACAATAGAGCTCACAACAATCGTTCATTTGGAACTCATTATACACACAACACGTAAGCAACAACTATTATGCCAATCGCAGGCAAGTGGACCACCTTTAACCGACTTTCATAAAAACATTTATCAATTATCACCTTCTACCGTGCAATGTCAAAAAATCATTTTTTTAATTTTTTTGATACACATGGAAAAAATGGGATTGTATGGAACGCAACATGAAATTAAAAATAATACTAATCTACATTGGCTCTTATGTAAATTCACTAAACATGCCCATTGGGTTCGGAAAAAAAAAGCAAAGAATGAGTACCTCTTTTCTAGTTCCTCAAATCGTTTAGATTTTATTTCCAGTCCTCGAAGCTAATTTGAGACATCCATGTTTTGTTTCTCAACTTCTTGTATTGTTGCTTCTAAATTTTATAACTAGTATATCTAGCTTTATACAAAATCTATATTAATAACATCGAAAGATATATTCTTACAAATGTTAAGTTATAGTAATCATCAAATTATTTACATTAATCATATAATAATAGTTAAGATTCTTCATGTAATAATATTAAAGTAGTAATAAATTCATGAAATTAACATCATGTCAGATAATTGCTAACTTTAAAAGAGTCATTGCAATTGTAACTATTAACGATAACTATCAGAAGATGACATAAACATAATTGTGGCATAAAGATATGAGAAGACAATGTAAAAAAAACCACCAATAAACATAATTGTGGCATAAAGATATGAGAAGACAATGTAAAAAAAACCACCAATAAACATAATTGTGGCATAAAGATATGAGAACACAATGTAAACAAAGCCACCAAATGTTGTAACCTATGAATCAAGAACCCAAAACATCAAATAAAATCTCACGATCCTATTTTTACGATTCATCAAGCAAAAAGGGTATGTGATTTACCGCTATAGTTATGACTCCTTCCTTGCCAAAACATACAAGCCTTCATAAACATGAATTGATTAGCATGTAATCATAACCAGAATAAACAAGTATAATGGAAAAACATATGTTCATGCAAAAATGGCTTGATTTTGATTATAACAAATTTCAATAACAGTTCCACAACTATAATACTTCTTTTAGTCGGAAGAAAGTGTATCTAATAACAGTCATATTTGCATGCCTGTGCAATTTCCTCAGATGTGCTAATCATCCTTGCTCTGCTTCTCAAGTGCGTCACAATAGCTTCAACTGACATGCTTGATGTTGTTTAGGTTGTGGTATCTAGAGCCAGAGCTTGAAGCAACTTTGTCTTATCAATTAAGTTCTTCACATCTGCATTTGTGGAAAAATTGTGCAGCTTTGGAGACAAGTTGTTGCATTTGTTGTGCCAAGCAATGAGGATTGCATAATCATGGTGATATAATGATTGCAATAAAGTGATACTTATAATGTGTTTAACAAAGGGTAACAAGGATGTTTGTATTAATAATATCAAAACGCATAGGGTTACACTGTTGTTACCACTGAGCTGTCATAAGACCATGATTTACAATAGTCTACCTAAAATTGCAGCCATAAACCTATACAAAATAATGACAACAACTTCTATGAAGACCATAGGCAGCAATAAACACATTATTGTTGACATATAACTTTAGGAAGCTATGACGCCAACAAACACATTATTATTGACAGTTAACTTTAGGAAGCTATGACACTAGAATTGGATAGTTTGCTTCTAGATGTGAGCAATGGCATGCTGAATTATGTTGAAATCTACTTTGAGGTATGCATATGTTGAATGAGGCATTGAAAAACTTCCAAAAGGTGTTGTGAGCTTGTTGAAGATGGTGCCAGGAATGTTTGAAATTTTAAAATAATCTCTTTTTTTATCTCAAATGTCCATCACCACATTTGCCTAAAAATGGTTTTTTATCAAATTAAAAATAATAAGTACAAGTGGAACATGATCATCTCTCCTCCGCAAAGAAGTGAAACTTGAGGTGAAAGGGGCAGTGAAGTTAAATAAGATTGTACTCTTTCCTCATAATTCACTTCCTAAGAATTGACTTGGTAGAAGCTGAGGAAGCAAAGAAGAAAATCAAACTTGTAGAAGATCCTATTATTACTCCTAAACAACCTGACACAGAAGATCCCGATGATAGTGTTGGGGATGACATTCAAGCATAGGGTAGCTCATTATTGTGCTATTGGATTTTTAGTTGTTTGTTGATGTTTTAATAGGGTGTTTTATCCTTTGTTGAATATGCCTTAAACTTGCAATTTTGGTTTTAAGAATGGGTTGCCCCTTGGTGACCCATACATAAGTTTGTAAGACACTCGTATCATTTTGACTGCTATATTTATTTTTGTAGACTTCTTATATTTAGATAAAAGAAAAATCCAAACTCAAATGCAAATATCAATATCCTTGCAGCATTTTGTAAATGGAGGTGCATTTTGTCAAACAGTTTGCATGCTATCTCTATCATCACACATTTCATCAAATCATTATGTCAAATAGTTTACATGCCCTGTATGTGGGTAGAGTTCTTCGAGGAATTTTGTCAAACAGTTTATACACCCCGCATGCTGGTTGAGATGACATTTCTTTTAAGTATTTTGTTTAACAGGTCACATACCCTTAGCTGAATTCAATGCTACACACATTTTCATCTATAATATCTAAAAAAAGGTCGCCTATTATGCGTCGATGGATATCCATACCCTAATCGAAAATGCCATTTTGGCAGAGGATTGAATCCTTCCCCAGTCCCCCAATTTGGGTGAGGTTGCCAAACATCTCACTTTAGTTTTGGAATAAACAATCTCTCTCCTCTGTTGGAAAATCTCTAGGTCACTTGAAAGCTTAATAGCTTCAACGCATTTTCTCCACAAAAAGCTTCAACAATGTTGTATGATATTGTATGTTATAGCTTTGATGAGTTTGCTTGGAACATCTGCAAAATTAGATTGGAAAATTACCGAATTCTCAGAATATTCGAGCCACATTTTTATGTAAAATGTTGTGTTTTCTAGACTCCCAGTTCACCAATTAGCAAATTTTCAAAATATCTTAGCCTGGTCGTTATATAAAATGTTGCAGTTTATAGTTCATTGCATCTTTGGTGGTTCCACTCTCTGCGACTGAATCTATATTGGGTTGAGTTGCTAGTAATAACGTCCAAAGGTACGAAAAAAATCGACGGGACCATGACAATTCAAATAAACTATACCCTTAAATGCAAGCAACTACTAAATAATTCATTTACCTACAACAACACATTGATCACTGGGCAAAGAATTTTGGAAGGCAGGTCATACAAAGGAAGTTGTTGTTCAGCCTACTGGTTCGTAGATGCTTCAACCTACAACACAACACAAAATTTGTATAAACATTCATTTCGATTGATTTCTAGGCATCTGTATATAGCAGGAATGGAAGGAGATAGAGTTGCGCTCACGAAGACCAAACGTAGACCAAACAAAGACCCTCACCTGAACATCATAAAAATGTACATGCATGCAAAAATACTAATCTTTTGGCTAATTAAATGCATCGGTCAACTAATTTCTAAAAATGGTTAAACGACAAAAAAAGGTTGGTTTAATAGCGTGAGACCTGTTTCCCGATGTGTGAGACAGGTTTTACGTGAAAATGTGGACTGGAAAGTCCACAATAAACTTGCTTATCAGAAAATTACTAAAATCCATCAACATTAGATTGTCTATGGATTTGGACGAAATGCAGCAGCTGAGGATGAGGGCGTGGGCGATAGGTGGGAAACGACCCAGGAGCGGTTGTTTGAATGCAACAGATGGTGATGGAGGTGATGCTAAGGAAGAGGACCTAGATGGAAGCAGAGGTGGGGATGCTAAGTGGTTTGATGGTCTCCCAGCTATGGTGTATGGAATTTTTTTGGGAGGGTGTGGGTTTTGGCACACTTGTCCCTCTATGGGGCTATTCGTGAAGGAGCTGCTGGAGGCACCAGTGGGCATTTTACCCTCTAATGCCAAGCTGGTGGGTGTTTTGTGCCTTGTTTTCCATGATGAGGGCTTTGGGGATGGAGCATGTGGGGGTTTATTCTTTTCAAAGCTCTTTGTGTTTCTTGGCCCTTTGTACTCAGCTCCTTGGTGTTTCAAGAGCATTTTTGGTGGGTTGTGGTGGAGGAGTATGTTCTCTCCAAGCTCTTTGCTGGCCATGGGTGACCCGTGGTGTGCTATTGTTTTGTTTTTTATTTCCAGAGGTGTCCTTGCTATCTTGGTTTTTTTCTTGTTTCTCTTCATGCGAGTTACTTTGCTCCCTACTTGGTCTTTGAGGATTTTTCTTTCGTTGGGAGGGGCCATTTATTTTTGGCTATTGATGCTCTATTGGTAGTGTTTTGAGTGTGTTCCTGTGTGGAGATGTAGAGTTTTTCTCTCTGATTGTCTGTGGATGTCAAGGTTATTCTCTTGGAAGATCTGTGCTATTGGGTCCTCTGCTATTAGGAGGTTTTTGTCCCTTTTGGTCCAAGTTTGGGCTCTCTTATCCTTTGTAGATTCCGTTGTTGGGGATGGGTGTTGTGGGCTTGAAAAGGGTGGGGATTTTTCTATCTCTGACATGAAGCTATTTTTGTGTGTCCATTGGGTCATGTGCTTCCCCAAGTTGGTGATTAGTATTTATCTTTTGAGGGTTTATTTGAAGTTTTGGCTGGAGGCCCTTCTGTTCTTGTTCTCTATTATGAGTGGATTTGGCCTCAGTTTCATCTCTTTGGTGTCTTGTGGTGATAGGACTAATGGCTTCTCTATTTTGCGGTTCATGGGTATTTTGTGGGTTGAACTATATTATTTTCTTTATTTTATGGCTTAGTTGTTTTGGTCTTTTTCTCTGGTGGCTAAAGTGCATTCTCCCTCCTTCTTGGTTCAATACCTTGCTTTACCGAAGGTGGATGTGACTACCCTTCCTTCTAAATTTGTCCTTCTAAATATGCAACTGGTGTCTTCTGTGGAGGAAGAGACTACTCCTATTGAGGCAGAGCCCACTTCTATTAAGGTGGAGGTGGGTGTTGTAGGTTTGGTGGGGAGATATCTCTTCTACTGGTTCCTATCGAGGTGGAGCATGTGTGGGTAGATGAGTGAAGGCTTTGGTGGGTTGGACTCTCACTTATTCCTCTCCTATAGAGGGGGAGCTCCCTCCTATTGAGGTGGAGTTGGGGTTGGTGCTTCTCATGGGGTGCTACTGCAAGGTGGTTGATGTGCTCCAGTGGTTCGTTGTGCTCTCTAACTCCCCTATTGAGGTGGGGTTGTTGAATTTGTAGGCATTTTTGTTTAGTGGTTTGGCAGTGTTCTACACCATTAAGTTTGTTATCTCTCTTGGCTCAGTGGTTTCATCCATAAGCGGATGGATTGTTGATGCCTGAATGATACAGGTGGGTTCCTTTGGTATCTAAGGGTTTTTGGTCCATGTTTAAACTAGGTCATAAAGGGATCTTGATCCCTTGCTTGTTTGTATGATGCAACCTGTGTAATCATGTTTTTCTTTTTGTGGTTGTTGCTAGGATATTGTTGGTATGTGCTTTATCTTATTTGCAACATGTTTCTCTTTGATAGGTTTATAGGTCCCTGCAAAACCATTCTGTAATGGGTTTGGGGTCCCAGTAAAACTTGTTTTACCCCTAATAAAAAATGTTCTTGTATGTGGCGGAAATATGGAAAAATATTTGAAATTTTTTGTTGACTTTTCAATTCAATTTATTTATACAATCTCACAACTTTTTTCATTATCAAATATTTTAGACATTTTTAGAATGCTCAATTACAATACCAAATAATCAAAGATGACCAATTTGAAAAGAACCTGCTCATCAATAACTATTTCATTCTTCATAATATAAAATAAAACACATACTTTACAAGTTAAACAAGGGACACATAGCATTGAGTTCCTATCGATGAGTGTGGAGCATGTTGGTTTAGAATAGGAAGTGGATAAGATTAAGATGGCTATTAGTAACTACAATATGAGAACTTTGGAATCTAAAGGTTGTTGTCGGTATAATCTCCAAAATATCGAATTGTTAAATATACAAGGTAACAAGTATTAAATTATGATTCCTGTGCATCTAAGATAGTAGTGCTCCTAGATAGCATGGTTTCAATCATAGCCAACTCTACCTCATCCTAAATCTATGAGCACAAGCATCAATTTACATCTTCTTTCATGCGTAAAATGGAAAGAAAAACAAAAATAAAATAACACAATAAAACTCAAACCTTAAAATAAAAAAGATATACCACTATAACGAATAAAGGCATGTTTTGTTTATATAGAATAAAAGTTCAATTACTCCATAATCTCTAAAGAAGCATCGATCATAGGCATCCAATGCACATTTTGGTTTTGTTTGCCCAAAAATTTACAGTTGAGGAGGTGGGTACAATGCATGTAGTCTACTTAAGTTGGAATCCATCTTCCAAAAGTCCACTCACATTTTTTTATGATTTTTTAGGTATTATCTCTCCAATAAGAAACTTGCCTACAACTTAAATACTGTGAAATTATGTGGATTATGCATCATAAGCATTGAATTTTATGTGTATCAAATAAATAGTAACTGCAACAACCATGCCAAAAGCAACCACCATTGAAATGGTTAACATGAGCAATATCTTTCCATTATGATGAATCTAGACTTTTATTTTGATTCTTTGAAGATGCATTTTGGTTACCTTTTTAAACCTAGCAAGAAGAAAAAAACTCCATGTTCTTAATTTCAGGTGATAAAAGATTGTATACCTCAAGGCTCATTCTCCAGTTTGGTTTCTTTTGTAAGAGTGGAAATTTGTCATGCTATGGGAACAATTGAGTAGATCTCTCATGTAACTTGTAGGCTATACACACATGTTGTCCTTCAATATAGAGGAAAATAGTACTCAAATGTTTATTAAATATGGAGCTATTCAGATGTACTTTGTCTAAAAAATGTAAAACCTGATGGTAATATACTTGTTGGGAATAAATGATACTGAAATAATGTTATGCTAGTTTTGGCAAACTACAAGTGTTTAAACATGGTAATCTAATGGATATGATTGACCATAATCTAAGATCTACATACAATTGGAGGATTGACTCCTCTTCTTGGGTACCTAAATAATCCTCGTGCATCTATTAGAGGAAGATTTGTAGAGGTTGTGATGACTGACTTTTTCACAGTCACAGTCTCTGCTACCAAACTGGTGCAATACAAACCAACACACCCTTCAGGTGCCTTCTCATAATCTACAATCAAATAGAGAAACACAATTATTCTTCCAACCACTCAAATAAGACTTCTACAGTTTACTAACAAAACTATAATAGGAACTATAAAGGTTAACACAAAACAATATTGATAGGAATTTCAAGAATGTAATCACACTCTCAGTAAGTGATAGAAATCTACACACATATACAACTTAGCTTCAAGACAACATGAACTACTTAAACCTAGTAGAACAAATAAGAGACAAGCTTCAACATGCACAATCAATAGACAACAATAACCTTTGAGCATTGATTTATTCATTCAACATTGATGATTACATTTGACAACACGTTATTCACAAGCTACATGTCTGAAACTCGTTTTGGTCCAACATAATTTTTGGCACTACTTTCACACATGTTCACCTTATTTAAATAATTCCATTTGCAATGTTCCTTGTTTTTTCCACCTCTTCACACACATACATCCGTCTTCTTGACCCCTTTCAGGTATCAACATCCATCCTCCTCTCTACTTACTTCCCTTCTCTTCAAATCATCTCCATCATGCTATTAATCTTTGGAAGACTTCGTTCTTATTTCAAATAGACTAAGATCTGCCCAGTTCTCTTATACAATGCCTCCATCGAACTCTTCAAGCTACATCCTATCATGATGTCTTTCTTCCTCTACACATCCACACTTATCTTCAAAAATCTATTTTGCGACTCAACATCCTTTTTTTTCCTTGGCCTCTCATCCTTTGTTCGACCTTTCTTTATTTTCTTTCTATTAGCCACCTCTAGATTGGCCTCTGTTCTAAATTGACTATCTTTGATCAGCCTTTTCTACTCTACTTGACCGAGCCCCACCATCCTCTATGTGATTCCTCTTAAAAATGTTTAACTGCCCATTCTTTTTCCATCATCCATAACGTAAGTGCAAAAAGATGGGGGGCCAAAAAGTGTCCAAATTACTTTTTCATCCCGAAATAGCGAAAACATGAGCACGTTATAGTAAAATGTGGTTGCATTATGGGTTGGTAGTGACCAAGCCTAGGCTCGGTGATTACCAATCCATAATGTGAGCGCATTATAATGTGCTCGCATTATGGTTTAAATCTCAAAAAACGTGCATATTTTGAATTCAAAATTTGTGTATTTTGAAATAAAAAAACATTTCCAAAATTCATTTTGCTCTAAATTGAAATTTTTTTCTTCTCTTTTTTTTGTCTCTTTCTTCTTGTTATCTTTTAAGGAAACTATATAAATGAAATAAAAATTTAGAGTATAAGTTGACATTTAGATATGGAAAAATAAACTTTCTTATACTTTAAGTTATATTTCATGAATATAGTTTCAGGATGTTTGAGAGTAGTTTTAGATCTCTAGGAGTTATAATTCCAATTCTAGTTTTTGGAAGATCTTACAATTTTTCAGACTTAGCCAAATTTCAGTAATCAACATGTCAAATATCAGTAATTAGGAGGTCAAAGTTCAATAATCAACAAGTCGTATCATCTTTCTCTCACTCTATCTCTCACATTGTTTATCCCTTATGCTCTAGACCTCTCTCTCACACTCTCTCCTTCCCTCTCTAATTCTATCTATCTTACCTCTCTCTCTCCCTCCATCCCTCTATCCATTCCTCCTTCCCTCCTCACCTCTCTAATTTTCTCTATCTCCCCCTCTTTATCTTCCCCTCCTCTCTCTTCCTCCCTCCCTCACCTTCCCTCTCTAATTCACTCTATCTAACCTATCCCTCTACCTCCCTCTCCCTCTCTCCTTCTCTCTCTCTCTCTCTCTCTCTCTATCTCTCCACCTTCCTCCTTCCCTCTCTCTATCTCTTCCATCATCCCACCCACCTTCCCTCTCTATTTCTCTCTATCTAACCTATCCCTCTTTTCCTATCTCTCACCCTCCCTCCTCTCTCTCTCAATCTCTCCTCCAAGTCCTCCTTCCCCCCTCTCTTGCATTCCCTCTATCCCTCCCTCCTTCCCTTTCTACTTCTCTCTATTTTTCTCCATCCCTCTCTCTATATCTCACCTCTCTCTCCCTTCCTGTCTCTCCCTCTCTCTCTCTCTCTATCTCTCTACTTCTCCCTCCCTCGTCCCCCTTCTATATCTCTCCTTCCCTATATATACTTATCTCTATCTCTTTGTCCCAATCTCTACATCTCCCTCTCTCTCCCAGTCTCTCTCTCTCTCTCTCTCTCAATCTCCCAACCGTCCTCCTCCTCTCTCTCTCTCTCCATCTTTCTCTCCCTCTCTTCTTTCCTCTCTACTCTCTATCTCATAATTCTCTCTCGGTGTAATTCTCCCTCACTATCTCTCCTTCCATTTATACTTCTCTCTATATCCCTCTCTCCATCTCTACCTCTCCCTCCCTCCTTCCCTCTTCCCTCTCTCCCTTTCTCTCAATCTACCCACCTTCCTCTTATCTCTCTCCTAGCTTTCTCTCCCCTTCCGTCTCTACTCTCTATCAACCACCATTCTCTCTCCCTCCCTCCCTCCTCTCTGTATCTCACCTCTCCCTGCCTCCCTCCCTCCCTCCTTCCCTCTCTAATATTATCTATCTCCCACTTTCCCTCTCTTCCTTCCTCCCACCCACCTTCCCTCTCTACTTCTCTTTATCTAACCTATCCATATCTACCTCTCTCCATCCCTCCTCTCTCTCTCAATATCTCCACCTTCCTCCTTTGTTGTCTACTACTATCTCTATCACTTCTCATGCTCTCTCCCTCTCACCCTTTCTCTCAAACTCCAAAGCCCTATATTGAATATCACAAATCTTAATCCCTATACCCTATACCCTCAATCTTATAACCTATACCATAAAAATTATCCCTCAACCATAAGCATAAACCATAAACCCTCATTATACGAAAAAATGTCTCAAATAAATGGTGTCTCATAGTGATGTATCACCATGAGACCCCATTTGTTTCAGGAATTTTTTCATACAATGAGCACTATATTATTAATGTGTCAATGCGGTAGCATTAACAAGGTAGAGCTCATTGTATGAAAAAATGCCTCAAAGAAATGGGGTCTCATGGTGATGTTTTTTCATACAACGAGCACTACCTTGTCAATGTGGTAGCATTGATAAGGTAGTGTTCGTTGTATGAAAAAAATCCTCAAAGAAGTGGGGTCTCACGGTGAGGTACACAGTGATTTAAGGTAGTGCTCATTGTATGAAAAAAATCCTCAAAGAAATAGGGTCTCATGGTGATGTACATCACTGTGAGACCCCATTTCTTTGAGGCATTTTTTTATACAATGAGCACTAATCTCACTACCTTGTCAATGCATCAATGTGGTAGCATTGGAAAGGTAGTATTTTTTCATACAACAAGCACTACCTTGTCAATGCATCAATGCAAACACATTACTAAGGTAGTGCTTGTTGTATTAAAAAAAGCCTCGAAGAAATGGGGTCTCACGGTGATGTACATCACTATGAGACCCCATTTCTTTGAGGCATTTTTTCATACAATGAGCACTAATCTCAATACCTTGTCAATGTGGTGGCATTGACAAGGAAGTGCTCGTTTTATCAAAAATGCCTCAAAGAAATGGGGTCTCACGGTGATGTACATCACCATGAGACCCCATTTCTTTGAGGTGTTTTTTCACACAACTAAATCACCATGAGACTCCATTTCTTTGAGACATTTTTTCATACTGAACCATAAGTTTTAGGGTAAAGATGCACTCTTACATCTTTGAGGGATTTCCACCTAAAAGGAGAGAGATCTTTCTACCCTAAAACTTGGAAGTTCATTCAAGATTAATGCAAGTATGATGTAAATGTGTCTAAGTGCAATGATCTAAATGCAACAAACTAGAAAAAGAAATGAGTTATTGATGCTAATCCCAAGAAATACAAAGTAATGGAAACACAGTGTTGTATGCAAACATGTACAAAATGACCTAGAAATGTAAACTTTAACAAAATAGAAAACTGGAAATTAAAGGTGTGCACCTAGAAGTGTATTGTAGACTTGAAGCAACTCTGAAATTCTAGAAATACTAATTTTCATGTCTGGCTGGACACTTGTGCCAAGCTAGGCAACTTAGTGCTTTTTAGGGTGATTTACAAAAACTTCTCCAGGACCTATTTCAGCCAAATGGGTATTGGAGCCACATAAATCTCTAAAAAATAGGCACAGTGAGACTAATTCACCACATCTAGCGGAAGTGTCCTTTTTGTCTTTTCTAAAAATCTAAAGGTGAAAACGAAGGCTCTTGACCTACACCTTCTATTCCTCCAAGTATTTAGACCAAAAACCTTGATTTTTGGCCTATAGGTGTCTTTTTGTGTAGATCTTGGACTAGTCAATAGGGGGATACCTTCAACAATTCTTGAACCTATTATTCAATGACCTCCAACCTTTCAAGATACCTAAATTGCAAACACACAAAGAGAGAAAGATAAATGTTGATTGTTAGGGCATGAGGGTTTGCCTTGGTCAAACCCCTTTTAGATAATTAAATCAAGTGATGAAATAAGATAATAGAGCATGAAATATGAAGTAAAGGAGTTAGTACCTTGCCATTATGATTGATCTTGAGTTGTTGCAGCAATGGAGGAAGATTCAACCCTTGAATGATTTTGGAAAGATGCCTTGATGAATTAGAATGCTAAAACCCTAGCTTGCTTGAGAAGAGTAATGGATGAAGAGTGAAGAGTGAATGCATGAGTTAGAATTAGGGTAAAAACGAGAGAAAAACTCTTTATTTATACATGTTGTGCCCTAATTTCCTGAAAATAACACATCATAGGTCGACCTTAGGGTTTAGAAGACAATATCCTGCCAAAAATTTGGATTTAATTCGATTTTTATGCCAAATGGGACTAAGTCGTCCAAGGTGGCGACTTAGTCCACTTGGGAAAATTTGAGTGGCTATCAAGAATTAAAATGTGGTTAATGTTGTTTAATGGGATTGTCTTCTGAAACACACTTAAGTAGGACCTATAAATGCATTAGGGGGTCATTTTAACATAAGAAAGGGTGAATGTTTTGATGAAAAGCCTAGGAAAGTGTGGGATTTTGTTACAAATATGTACACCACTTTGGAATAAGGCTCGGAAAGGGGTTATTTAGGGGCTAAGATGCCAAAAATAGGATGAAATTAGGCACAAAATTGTCGTTTTCTTCAAAGGTATACAATTTTTTGTGACACATTTAGCCCCCACTTTAGTGAGAGGATGAACTTGGTTCAAATTCACACTAAAGTAGCCAAATGGTTCCAATGCAGATGTTGAAGAATGAAAAAGATGAAGGAGGTCATCAAGCCCCCAGGGTTCAAGATCGTAAGTCAAATCGACATAAGTACAAAATGACATATTCAAGGTTGAATGATTTGCAACAAAAACAAAATACACAATCATGTGATGAAAAGGACTAAAGGAAAGAGAAGAATGGAAGTAAAAAAGTTGTATCAAGCTTCGACCGTTTGTCCAGCTAGTTGTGGATCAGATCTAGGTTGTTTGTCCAAAAAAATGCATACTCACTCTAAGGCAACGAAACTCTTGGATGTTCGTTGGGTGAGAAGTCCAAGAAGGTGAGAAACATAAACTCATGGCTAGTATGCACTCACACACACAAGTGGCTATGGGGAAATTCATGTCGTTGGTTGGGCTTCCCACTCAAACCATACCAAAGTTATACCTCCTGATAACTTTAATAAGGTGCCACAATGAAAATGACTTTTGATTGTGTAAGGAATGTTCAAAGGGATTTTTATTTGTTCGTGCAAGGTCTCATCTTAAGGAAAATCATGCATAATGTATCCAAGAGAGGAAAAGTGCAAATGGTATCACCTTGTTTCCAAGAGAGAAAGGAAAATCACACAATGAAATATGAGTGTTGATGTATGCCCCCACTTTAAAGTGGTTGCTAACACCATTACTGCATGCAAGTGCTTTAAAGTAGAAGAAGAAGACATGAGAGGTTATTTAGAAAGCCCTATGCCAAGTCATATGTTTTCGATAAGCTTCGTCATGAAAAGGGTAGTATGTCACATGCGAGTCAAATTTAAAACATGTCGTCCACATCCCAAGCTTGCTTTTATATGTTCATGAAAGGTTAACGACTAGCCAAAAGAGATAACGATGAGTGACATATGAAGACAAGGCTACCTAACCACTTTCCCCCACTTAGTGTAGGACAAGGATGAGCCGAAGGGATTGATGAGATGTATGCTAGAGTGAAAATTAGTATCAATTAGAGGAAGTAGGTGCCCCCACATATGGGAGAGCACCAAGCTCCTTAAGATGTTGGAGTTTACTACTCAAAGCCTTACATTCTGTTAGGTTTAGAAGGAAAATATCTAACAAGTTAAATGCATATTTGATCAATAAAATAGAGAAATAAAACACATAGGAAATTATTGTAGAAACAAGACAACACAGAGAATTTGGTGTGGTTCACCCAATCTGGGCTACATCCACAAAACCACAGCCATCCAATAATTTTATTATCCAGTGAAAAACATATTACAATATTGTAAATAATGCCATGCTACAACTCTTCATTCCAATCGCTTATAACAAACTTTTAGAAGCTTCCAGAAATTAGGGTTTACAAAGTCGGTCTTTTTCTTTTTCGGTGACGAAGCGAAAAAAGGAGAAAATACATGAAGAGTGTACAATACTAGAAAGTGTACAGTATAGCATGATCAGTCACCACATACCAAAAATCTCCCACTTGGAGACTGATCAGGCTCCACACCAACACAATATCCCACTTGGAGACTGATCCTGGATGACACTGCTACACTTACAACTCCCACTAGAAATAAGCATCTTGGAACCTGCTGCTCTGTTATACTTGAATTCAACCTTGAAGGCCAACCGAAGTTGAAGACAAGCTCAACTTCTCCCTTGTCACTGCCTTTGTAAACATATCTGTTGGATTATCATCTGTATGTATCTTTTCTAGCTTTACCTATCCATCCTCCAAGACTGATGGAATTAAATGATATCTCAGTTGTATGTGTTTGGTTTTAGGTGCAAGGTAGAGTTCTTTGCAAGATGTATAAAACTTTGGTTGTTTGTAAACAAGTGATTTATAGCTTATGTATTTCCCAACTCTTCCATGAAAACTTGTAGCCATATCATCTCCTTTGTTGCCTCTGTGGTGGAGAAAGCAACCACCTTTTGCAACCGAGAAATCCAACTCACTGCTGTCCCACCAATTGTAAATACATAACCTGTGGTACTCCGCCTGGTATCTATATCCCCTACCAAATATGAATCAACATAGCCTTTTAAATTTGTATTAGAGCCCCTAAAACATAAACATATATTGGATGTACCTCTCAAGTACCTGAGAATCCATTTTATCGCATTCCAATGCTCAACTCTAGGAAGACTCATATACCTGCTAACATCTCCTACGAAATATGCAATATCCGGTCTTGTGCATACCATGGCGTACATTAAACTGCCTAAAGTTGAAGCCTTTGGTACCTTGGACATTTTTTCTTCCTCCTCTTGTGTCTTTGGACACATATCCTTAGTCAATTTTACATGACTGGGCAAAGGTGTGTTGATAGATTTTGCATTCTCCATATGAAATCTCTGCAACACCTTTTCAACATAATCAACTTGCGATAGAAACATTTTTTTTGTTTTTCCTATCTCTTGTAATCTTCATACCGAGGATTTATTTTGCTTCCCCCAAATCCTTCATAGAAAATGAATTTGCTAACTGTTGTTTTAACTCCTTTATGTGATCCATGTTAGACCCGCTGCAAGCATATCATCAACATATAAACATAAAATAATGTATCTATCTTCACCTAACATCATAAAATAAACACAATGGTCTAAATCACACCTATTATAGCCTTGCTCAACCATAAAACTATCAAATTTAAGATACCATTGTCGAGGTGCTTGCTTCAAGCCATATAAACTTTTCTTCAATCTACACACTAGTTTCTCCTTACCTTTAACCTCAAATCCTTGTGGTTGTTCCATATATATTTCCTCTTCCAAATCACCATGGAGAAAGGTTGTTTTAACATAAAGTTGTTCTAAAGGAAAATCTTCAGTAGACACAATACTTAAAACATTACAAATAGAAGTCATTTTAACAATTGGAGAAAATATTTCATCAAAACCAATACCCTTTTTCTATGTAAATCCCTCTACAACCAATCTAGCTTTAAATCATTGCTTACCTCCATCCTCCTTTTTCAACCTGTAAACCCATTTGTTTGGTAAAGCCTTTTTACCTGCAGGAAAATTGCATAATTCCTAACTCTGATTTTTCAGCAAAGAGTCCATTTCTTCTTCCATTCCATGCTCCCACTGAACCTTGGTATCCACCTACATAGCTTCATGATAACATTCTAGTTCACCAACATCAGTTAATAAAATAGAATACAAAGAGGGAGAAAATATTTCTGGAGGTCTACTTATCCTTGAAGATTGCCTAACATTCACTGGAGTTTGTGTTATTTCTTGTTGCTATTGTTGTGGAGCATGAGGAACCACTGGAACATTGTTGTTTGTAACATCATCCAACACTGCACAATCCTTTTCTTTCTTCTCATGTTGCTGCAATAAATCTTTGTACAACACTTTCACATTGAATATGACATCCCTGCTTCTCACAATTTTCTTATTTTCAAAATCCTAAAGCCTATAACCAAATTCATCAATGCCATATCCAACAAATATACATTTCTTTGATTTTGCATCAAGATTGGTTCTATTTTCAGAGTCTACATGTGCAAATGCTTCACAACCGAAGGTTTTGAGAAAATAATAACTCACCTTCTTACCTATCCATGCTTCCTCTGGAATAACACAACCCAAAGGATTAGAGGGACCTCTATTAATTAAATAAACATCAGTGTTTACAGCCTCTGCCCACATGTTTAAAGGTAACCCAACATGCAATCTCATAGTTTGTGCACACTCCATTATTGTTCTATTCATATGCTCAACCACTCCATTTTCCTGTGGAGTCCTTGGAACCTTTTTCTGCCTACGAATACCATTAGAGGAACAATAATCTTCAAACTCTTTGCTGCAATACTCACCACCATTATCAAATCTGAGACATTTTAGATTTTTACCTGTCTCATTCTCAACCAAGCTTCTCCATTTTCTAAAAGTTTCAAATACATCATATTTATGCCTAGGGAAATAAATCCATACCTTCCTAGTTGCATCATCAATGAATATAACATAATACTAAGAGCCACCAAGAGAGAATACCTGAGTTGGTCCCCATACATCCATATGCACAAGCTCCAATTTCTCATTTTTCTTTTGTTTCCCATCTGTGAAAAAACTAACTCTCTTTTGTTTCCCATAAAAAAAACTTTCACATAAATCCATATTAATACATTTTAAACTTGGTAAAACATTCTTTGAATGAAGTAATTTCATACCTTTTGCACTCATATGCCCAAGTCTATTATGCCATAGTGCTGATTTAGAATCCACAACAACTATCTAATTTTCTACCTGTTGAACTACAAAAACTGTTCCTGAACATTGATTTTTATCTGCAGTAGCTAAAGTAGAAGGAACGGTATGACCTGCACAAAGATATAAGGTGCCTACTTTCACACCTTTTTCTATCACTAAGGCAAATTTTGTAACCTTCCAATTTTTATCACTAAATGTAACAACACAACCTTCATCATCTAGTTGCCCTACATAAATTAAATTTCTTTTTAACTTTGGAACGTGCCTTACCTCATGCAGTAGGAAATGATTCTCATTTTGCAACTTAATCTTGATTCTTCCCTTTCCAACAATCTGATAGGGTTTGTTATCTCCCAAATAAACTAGCCCAAAATCCCCTTGGACACAATCAAGAAAATAATTTCTATGGGGTGTAGCATGAAATGAAGCCCCTGAATCTAACACCCAAGAATCATCAATATTGTCAAGGGAAACAATCAAAGCATCCTCATCAGATTTATTACTTACCACACTTGCCTCTTTATTTCCTTCATTTTTGTCTCCTTTATTTTTTTGAGACAAAAAATCTTTCTTTAAATGACCCGGCTTACCACAGTGCCAACAATCCCTCTTATCTCTAGATTGGGACCTTTTGTCCTTTGATTTTCCTCATGACTTCCCATGAATTTGATAATTGTTTCCTCTCTCGTTTATTCAGCCCCTATTTTCTGCATTCAAAACACTACCTGATGTGGATGTTCCATCTGAGCTTTTTCTATGAATTTCCTTGCTCAAAATAACACCAACAACATCATCAAACTTTAATGAATTCGAACCAGAAATAGAATTGCTAATAGACATTACCAAGCGATTCTAGTTTTTAGGCAAATAACAAATAATCAAAAGAGCCCTAACTTCTTAATCAAAGTTTACTTTTACATAAGTTAATTGATTGGTAACCATATTAAATTCATTTAAATGATCAACAATTGACCCACATTCTACCATTTTCATATTAAATAAACGCTTCATGAGAAATACCTTATTCAAAGCAGAATGTTTTTCATATAACTTCACTAGGGTTCCCATCAACTCTTGAGTTGTATTTTTTGTTGTAATATTGAATGCCACCGATTGTGCTAGGCATAAACGAATACTGCCAAGTGCCTTTCTTTCTAAAATATCCCAGCCCTCATCCAACATTGTTGTGGGTTTTTTGGTTTTCCCTTCCAAAGGCCGCCATAAATCCTTTTGATAGAGGTAGTCCTCCATCTGCATCTTCCATAACTAATATTTCTGCCCATTGAACTTCTCAACCTTCAACTTACCCTCGTCTACTATTTCTCCCACTTAAACGTGAGACTCCCACTCAACTGCGAGACTTTCTTGCAGACGATAATAAAAAACAACCCGCTTTGATACCACTTGTTAGGGTTAGAAGGCAGATATCTAACAAGTTAAATGCAGATTTGATCAATAAAATAGAGAAATAAAACACACAGGAAATTATAGCAGAAACAAGACAACAAAGAGAATTTAACGTGGTTCACCCAATTTGGGCTACATCCACAAAATCGCAGCCATCTAATCATTTTATTATCCAGTACAAAACATATTAAAATATCATGAATAATTCCATGCTACAACTCTTCATACCAACTACTTATAACAAGCTTTTAGAAGCTTCCAAAAATTAGGGTTTACAATGTCAACCTTTTTCTTTTTCGGTGACGAAGCGAAAAAAGGTGAAAATACATGAAGAGTGTACAGTACTGAAAAGTGCACAATATAGCATGATCAGTCGCCACATACAAACACATTCATTAGTGGGATGACCGTGGACTCTGTGATATGCACAAAAGGAATTTTTATAATAGAATTTCTTTCAAGTTTTGGTTGGAAGGGATATCAATTGATCTTGGAGGAGTCGCAACAAGATACCCTCTTGATTAATGGTAAAAGGTGTTCCTTTATCATGTGACAAAGAGATCTCTTTCTTAGTATAAGATTCCATAGCTACACAAGGCTCTACAAATTGTGAGATTTTGTACACTCCTTTAGAGGAGTGTGTAAAATTCAAATAATTAGTGTTTTTCAAGATGACAAATTGATATTAGGCGAAGATTTATTTTTTTATTGCATGTGTTGCAAAGGATCACTTTCAGGACCACTAGTGTCCAGTAGTTCATGATGCACTAGTGTTAAGGTTGGTTTAGAAGGGTGGTTTATGATGGTACTGATGTCGATTGAGGGCTTGTTGATTTTGATCAAAGGACAATAACCAAGACCATGATTAGTTGTTTGCTTGATAGGATCAATGGGGATACAAATACCTTTTTCTCTAGCACCACATCCTTTTCCACTGTAGCCACGTTGTTTCATAATTTCGTAACCTTTTCCATAAAGTTGTTTCACTGCTTTGGGATCGGGTGATTGTTCATGATTAAATTCATCAAAGTTTGTTGTGTAATTTGTTGGCTTTTGTACTAAGCTGGTTGAGGTGGATTCTTTTGAAGGATCTATCAAGTCTTGTGTTGACAAGACTGTGTGTCCCTTTTCAGAGTCTTTGTTTGTGATCTTGGATTCTCCTAATAAAGGAGGTGTGAAGTCTAAGGAACCCCAATCATCATCTAATAGCTTCGTTATTTTCTCAATATGTTGTTCTTTATTTGTTTGTTGTGCAGGCTTCATTTGTTTGGTTGGTGTTGAAGTGGTCAAGGGATTGGATTTATTTTTCTCAAGTTGTAAGACACTGTAAGGCATAGGATCAACATCAAGGGTGTACACTTTGTTGTTGTAGATGTACTTCATTTTATGATGAAGAGTCAAAGGCACCCGATTCAATCCATGAATCCATGGCCTTTCTAAAATGAGATTATATCATGTGGCATAACATGGATCAATGTGTCTAATGTGGCCATTCCAACTATAAGAGGAAAAGTGATCACACTAAGTGGTTTATGTCCTACACTGTCAAATCCATTGATAGATAAAGAGGTAGGTTGAATGTTTGATTTATCCACATGCAGCCTATCCAAAAGATTTACACTACAAACATTAACATTGGAGCCATTGTCAACAAGGGTTCACTTTATCCCTATTATTTTGTATTGAGATATGATTACGAAAGCTTCAGCTTATTTTTTCACTTCCAAAGGAGGGAGTTCACTTTGGTGAAAAAAAATATTAGCATTTATTCTATGAATCATAGTGGCTATGTCATTTGGTTGCTCATTAGGAGGGATAGGAACTTGTTGTAAGACATTTTGCATCATGTTATGGTAGTGAGTAGAGGCTTGAATAAGGTCCCATAATGAGATCTTAGCAATAGTATTTTTAAGTTGGTCGACAAGATCATACTCAATAATGTATGAATTTAAGCGAGGGGAAGTAGGCAATATGGGATGAGGTAAAGATAAGGATGTTGAGGTTGGTTGTTTTGGTCACGGATTATTTTTAGTGTAATTTGTGTGAGCAATGGTATTATAACTCAGTTGTTGTGACATATTATTCTTAGGTGGGTAAAGGATAAGTTTGGTTTTGTGTTGAGTTTGAGGTTGAATAATATTAACATCCCCTAGGGAAGGAGAGTCTAACATGATCTCTACATCTTCTTGTAAGGGCATAGTATTACTATTGTCAATGTTATCCTTGTCTTGCATCATGATATCCTCCCTAGGAGGAGAGTTTTTAGGAGAACTACAATCCAAATGTTCTTGACATTTGAGGGTTGGTTCTTCTAAAATAAATTCATCACAAGTAGAGGAATGATAAATAATGGGATTATCAATAGTGGGATGATTAGGATAAGGTTCTATTTGATTGTCCTTTACCTCCAAACTCTCATTCTCTTGTTCCATATTATATACCCTGGTAGGAGAGCTTGTAATAAAGTAGCTTCATCGTAGGTAGGGTAAGCATCAAGAGAAGGACCACTATGATTTTCAAATAGATTGTCCCAAATGGTAGGAGCATTAGGGAAGGGAGAGTCAAGAGTATCATGACTCTTAAAAGAGGTATCTTCTAACACCAACTTTTCCTCTTTGCATTGAGGAGGGATGTTAGGAGATGGGAAATTTTGATTTGTATAATTATAGAGACTAGGCAGGGTGATGTCAATAAAGGTGTTGATGATCTCATCATCTTGTTGTTTAATGTCTTCGGAAGGGGGATGAGGAGAGGGACAATCAAGACCCTCAATGCTTGTATCTTCTTGCACCAAAATACCTTTGTCACTAATAGGAGAGGTATAGGGAGAAGCACAAGGATGATTGTTATGATTGCCAACACTAACATCCTCATCAATGGGTAATGTAATGTTAAGAATTGTGTGAATGGTTTCGTTGGTGTAATCAAAAGTGAAATCGTAAGAGGGGATGTTGTATTTATGCAATCCATTTTGAACCAAATCAAAACCAAATCTCTTAAAAGTAAACATGTTATGATAAAAAAGTAAAGAAAGTGCAATACAATGACCTGAAGTGAAAGGTTGAAATGCAATTTTCAGATGTGACACAAAAGAATTTTTTGATTACATTATGCAACAATCTGAAAAGGAAATGTTGTAAATGAAAATTTGAAATTAAGGAATACATGAAATGAGCTAATTTGAGCTAAATTTATTGAAATGCATGTTACAAAAACTCAACCAATTGATACAAATAGGTAAGGGCAGAAAACAAAAGCTAAAAAATAGGATTTTTAGCTCTGTAAAAGGCAGTTTTAGGGGCCTAAAGGGACTAAATCGCCCAAGGTGGCGACTTAGTCCTACTGAGGATTTTTTCAGTTTTTTAAGATTTTTTATATGGATTTTGATGTTTTATGTGTTGTATGATGCAAAACTAAGATGAAAATGTAGAATCTCATAAATGTTTAATGTTTTAAGATGAAAAAATGCAACCTATATGCACTTTCACTTATTCAAATTTTAAAACCTTAGAATGCAAATTAAGGAATGCAAAATGCAATGCAATGCTAATGTAATGAAAACCTAGGATGATAAAGAACTCCAAATTAGACAAGAGGGTGTTTGAAAGGTGGGTTCACCAAAATGAACCAAAAATTTTAGGGGAAAGATGCACTCTTACATCTTCTAGGGTTTTCCACCTAAAAGGAGAGAGATCTTTCTACCCTAAAACTTGGAAGTTCATTCAAGATTAATGCAAGTATGATGTAAATGTGTCTAAATGAAATTATATAACTGTAGAAAATTGGAAAAATAAATGATTTATTGATGCTAATCCCAAGAAATGCAAAGTGTTGGAAAACATAGTGTTGTATGCAAACATGTACAAAATGACCTAGAAATGTAAACTTTAACAAAACAAAAAGCTAGAAATGAAAGATGTGCACCTAGAAGTGTATTGCAGACTTGAAGCAACTTTGAAATTCTAGAAATATAGATTTTTATGTCTGGTTGGACACTTATGCCCAGCTGAGCGACTTAGTCCCTTTTTAGGGTGATTTCAGAAAACTACTCCAAGACCTATTTCAGCCAAATGGGTATCCGGATTTATAGAAATATCTAAAGAATATGCACAGTGGGACTAAGTCACCACAACTGGGGGAAGTGTCCTTTTTGTCTTTTCTGAAAAATCTAAAGGTGAAAACAAAGGCTCTTGACCTGCACCTTCTATTTATCCAAGTATTCAGACCAAAAACCTTGATTTTTGGCCTGTAGGTGTCTTTTTGTGTAGATCTTGGACTACTATTGATAGGGGGATGCCTTCAACAATTCTTCAACCTATTCTTCAATTATCTCCAACCTTTTAAGATACCTAAATCTGCAAACACACAAAGAGAGAAATATAAATGTTGATTGCTAGGGCATGGGGGTTTGCCTTGGTCAAACTCCTTTTAGATAATTAAATCAAGTGATGAAATAAGATAATAGGGCATGAAATATGAAATAATGGAGTTAGTAACTTTCCATGATGATTTTTCTTGAGTTGTTTCAGCAATGGAGGAAGATTCAACCCTTGAATGCTTTTGGAAAGATGCCTTTATGACTTAGAATGCTAAAACCATAGCTTGCTTGAGAAGAGTAATGGATGAAGAGTGAAGAATGAATGAATGAGTTAGAATTAGGGTAAAAATGAGGGGAAAACCCTTTATTTATACATGTTGTGCCCTAATTTCCCAAAAATAACACATCACAGGCCGACCTTCTAGTTTAGAAGACAATATCCTGCTAGAAATTTAGATTAAATTTGATTTTTATGCCAAATGGGACTAAGTCACCCAAGGTGGCAACTTAGTCCACTTAGGAAAATTTGAGTGGGTGTTGAGAATTAAAATTTGGTTAATGTTGTTTAATGGGATTGTCTTCCGAACCACACTTAAGTAGGACCTATAAGTGCATTAGGGGGTCATTTTAACATAAGAAAGGGTGAATTTGTTGATGACAAGCCTAGGAAAGTGTGGGAGTTTGTTAAAAATCTTTACAAAACTTTGGAATAAGGCTTGGAAAGGGGTTATTTAGGGGATAAGATGCCAAAAATGGGATCAAAGTAGGCACAAAATTGCCCTTTTCTTCAAAGGTATGCAATTTTTTGGTGACACACATATAATGAGCACTACCTTGTCAATGCGTTAATGCGGTAGCATTGAAAAGGTAGTGCATATTTTATGAAAAAGTGCCTCAAATAAATGGGGTCTCATGATGATGTACATTACCATGAGACCCCATTTCTTTGAGGCACGTTTTCATACAATGAGCACTACCTTGTCAATGTGTCAATGTCGTAGCATTGACAAGGTAGTGCTTGTTGTATGAAAAAATGCCTTAGTACATCACTGTGAGACCCCATTTCTTTGAGGATTTTTTTCATACAATGAGCACTACCTTTTCAATGCTACTACATTGACACATTGAAAAGGTAGTGCTCATTGTATGAAAAACATCACCGTAAGACCGCATTTCTTTGAGGAATTTTTTTCATACAATGAGCACTACCTTGTCAATGCATCAATGTGGTAGCATTGACAAGGTAGTGATCATTGTATGAAAACATTCCTCAAAAAAATAGGGTAAGACATCATTTATTTGAGGTATTTTTTGATACAACAATCCCTACCTTGTTAATGTGTCTATGCCTCAAAGAAATGGGGTCCCACCTTTGTCTCTCTCCCTCCCTCCTTCCCTCTCTAATATTATCTATCTCCCCCTTTCTCTCTCTTCCTTCCTCTCACCCACCTTCCCTCTCTACTTCTCTCTATCTAACCTATCCATCTCTACCTCTCTCCCTCCTTCCCCTCTCTCTTAATCTCTCCACCTTCCTCCACTATGTACTTCTATCTCTATTACGCCTCTTTGTCTCCTTCCCTCTCTACTTCTCCCTCTCTCTCAATATCCCAAACCCTATACCAAATATCATAAATCATAATCTCTATACCCTAAACCCTACACTGTGAACTCTCATTGCTATACCATATACCCTCAACGTTATAAGCTAAACCCTAAAAATTATCCCTCAACCATACAATTAAACCCTAAACCCTACATTCAATCTTGTATCTTAAACCCTCAATCCTAAACCCAATACCATCAACCCCATACACTTAACCTTGTACCCTCAACCTTAATCACTATCCCTCAACCCTCAACCCTATACCTTAAACCCTAAACCCTACACCCTCAACTTTAATCCCTATACCCTATATCCTCAACATTATAACCTAAACCCAGAACATTATCCCTCAACTCTATACCATCAACCCTATAATTAAACCATAAACTCTACACTCTCAACCCTTAACCCTATACCTTATACCCTCAATCCTCTACCCTATAACCTATACCCAATATCCTAAAACCTAATCCCTATACCCTATACACTTAACCTTGACCCTCACCCCTAAACATTATGCCTAAACTATAAAGTCACAAGACTGAACCCTATACTTTAACCCTAAACCCTACATTCAATCTTGTCACCTAAACCTTAAACCCTCAACCTTATACCCAATATTATAAACCATAACCATATACCCTATATCTTGAATCCTAAACACTATCCCTCAATCCTCAACCCTATACCTTAAACCCTAAACCCTACACCCTCAACCCTCATCCCTATCTATCTCTCTCTCTTACTTCCTCCCACACACCTTCCATCTCTACTCTCTAAGCTATCCATATCTACCTTTATCTCTACCTCCCTCCTATCTCTCAATTCTCCACCTTCCTCTCTCTCTCTCCCCTTCCCTCTTTACGTTTCTCTATATCACCTTTCTCTCTCCATCTCACCTCTCTCTCTCCCTCCCTAGCTCTCCCCCTCTCTCAACCTCTCTAGCTCTCACTCTGTCTTCCTTCCTCCTACCCACCTCTCTCTAACTCTCTCTATCTAACATATTCCTCTCTACCTCACTCTCTCTCCCTCCACTCTCTTTGAATTTCTCCACCTTCCTTCCCACCTCTCTTTCCCTCTCTTTCATTCTCTATATCTCACTTCTCTCTCCATCCTTCCCTCCTTCCTTCCCCCCCTCATTCTCTCTTTGTATATATCACCTCTCTTCGCCTCTCCCTCCCTCCTCCCCCTCTCTATCTCTCCTTCCCTATATAATTCTCTCTATCTCTCCCCATCTCTACATCTCCCTCCCTCCTTCCCTCTCTCCCTCTCTCTCTCCCTCAATCTTTCTCTATCTCTCTCTCTCACACACACACTATATTTGTCTCTCTATCTCTTTGTCTCTATATCTCTATCTCTCTCTATCTCTTTGTCTCTCTATGTCTTTGTCTCTGTCTCTCTCTATTTGTCTTTGTCTCTGTCTCTCTATGTTTTTCTTTCTCTCTCTATCTCTATATCTCTATCTTTGTCTCTATCTCTATCTCTATCTCCATCTCTATCTCCATCTCCATCTCCATCTCCATCTCTCGATGTCTCTATTTGTCTATCTCTATCTATCTATCTATATTTTTGTTTGTCTCTATATTTATCTGTATGTTTGTCCGTCTATCTCTCTCTTTGTCTCTCTATCTCTATCTATGTCTCTATCTCTATCTCTATCTCTATCTCTATTTTTGTCTCTAACTTTGTCTCTATATCTGTCTATGTCTATGTCTTTGTCTCTATCTTTGTCTTTGTCCCTGTCTCTATCTCTTTGTCTGCCTCTGTCTATCTTTATCTCTGTCTATGTCTCTATCTCTGTCTTTGTCTCTCTGTCTCTATATTTGTCTCTGTCTCTATCTTTGTCTTTGTCTATATCTTTGTCTTTGTCTTTGTCTCTGTCTCTCTATCTCTCTCTCAAGTCTCTCTCTTCCTCTCCATCTCTGTCTTTGTTTTTGTCTCTCTATGTCTCTCTCTCCCTCTCCCTCTCTATCTCTCTTTGTCTCTCTCTATCTCTCTATCTCCCCCTCTTCCTCCCTCTCTATATTTGTCTCTCCCCCTCCCCCTCTCTCCCTCTCTCTTAGTTCTATCCCTCCCACCCGTCCCCCTCTCTCAAGTGTCTCCCTCCCACCCTAACTAGAGAATTCTCTCTCTCTCTCTCTCTCTCTCTCTCTCTCTCTCTCTCTCTCTCTCTCTCTCTCTCTCTCTCTCTCTCTCTCTCTCTCTCACTCACTCCCTCTCTCTCAGGTCTCTCCCTCCCACTCCCTCCCCCTCTCTAAATTCTTTCCCTCCAACACTAACGAGAGAATACACACTCTCTCTCTCTCATGTCTCTCCCTCACACACCCTCACCCTATCTCAAGTCTCTCTTTCTCTCTCTCTCCCCCCTAAACCCTAATCCCTATACCCTATAAAATTAACTTTAAACCTTCAACCCAATATCCTTGAACCTATACCTAATATCCTAAACCCTAAGCCCTATACACTATAAAATTAACCTTATACCTTCAACGTTGTACCTTAAACCATAAACCCTACACCCTCAACCCTCATACCTATACCCTATACACTTAACCCTCATCTCTCTTCCTCCCTCCCTCCTCTCTCTCTATCTCACCTCTCTCTCTCCCTCCCTCCCTCTTTCCCTCTCTAATGCCTATACCTAATAAACTTAACCTTATAACCTCAACCCTCAACCCTTTACCCAATACCCTCAACCTTTTACCAAATACCCAAAACCCTAATTCCTATACCCTATATACTTAACCCTATACCCTCAACCTTAAACACTATCATTCAAACCTCAAACCTATACCTTAAACCCTAAATCCTACACCTTTAACCCTCATTCCTATACCCTATACTATTAATCTTATACCCTAAACCCTAAACATCATCCCTTAAACCTATAGTTAAATCCTAAACCCTTCACTCTCAACCCTTAACCCTATACCTTATACCCTAAATGATACACTCTAAATCCTATACCCAATATCCTAAACCCTAATCCTTATACCCTATACACTTTAACCTTATACCCTCAATCTTCAACCCTCAACCCTACATTCAAACTTGTAACCTAAACCATCAACCATCAACCCTAAGCCCAATACCCTACACCCTATATTGAATATCCTAAACCCTAATCGCTATACCCTATACACTTAACCCTATACCCTAAACCCTAAAAACTATCTACCCTCAACCCTATACCTTAAAACCTCAAACCTAAACCCTCATCCCTCATCCCTATAACCTATACCCTCAACCTTATACCCTAAACCTTAAACATTATCCCTCAACCATATACATAAACCCTAAACCCTACATTCAACCTTGTACCCTACGCCCTAATCCCTAAACCTATTACCCTCAACCCTATAACCAATATCCTAAACCATAATCCCTATACCTTATGCGCTTAACCTTATACCCTTGAAACCATGAAAACTATCCCTCAACCCTCAATCCTATACCTTAAACCCTAAACCCTACATCCTCAACCCTTATCCTTATACCATATACCTAAAGATTATACCCTAAACCCTAAACATTATCCCTCAACCCTTAACCCTATAATTAAACCCTAAAAACTAAATTAAACCTTGTACCCTAAACCTTGAACCCTAAAACCTAAACCCTCAAACCTAAACTCAATACTCTCAACCCTATACCTAATATCTTAAACCCTAATCCCTATACCTTATACACTTAACCCTATACCCTCAATGTTGAACGCTATATCTCAGCCCTCAACCCTATACCTAAAACCCTAAACCCTAAACCTTCAACCCTCATCTCTATACCCTATACCCTCAAACTTATAACCTAAACCCTGAACATCATCCCTCAACCCTACATTCAACCTTGTACCCTAAACCCTAAACCCTAAACCCTCAATCATAAATCCAATACCCTCAACCCTATACCAATATTCTAAACCCTAATCCCTATACCCTATACACTTAGCCCTATACCCTAAACCTTGAACACTATCCATCAACCCTCAACCCTATACCTTAAACCCTAAACCCTACACCCTCAACCCTCATCCCTATACCCTATACCCTATACCCTAAACCCTAAACATTATCCTTGAACCCTATAATTAAACAAAAAAACCTACAATCTCAAGCCTTAACCCTATACCTTATACCCTAAACTCTACACCCTAAACCCTGTACATAATATCCTAAACCCTAATCCCTATACTCTATACACTTAACCTTATACCCTCAACCCTAAACATTATATCTTAACCCTCAACCCTCAAACTTATACATAAATCCTAAACCCTAAACCTTCAAACCTAAACCTAATATCCTCAACCCAATGCCCTCAACCATATACCCAATATCCTAAACCCTAATCCATACACCCTATACACTTAACCTTATACCCTCAACCCTAAAAACTATCCCGCAATCCTCAACCCTATACCTTAAACCCTAAACCCTCAACTTTATACCTAATATCCTAAAACCTAATCCCTATAACCTCAACCCTATACCTTAAACACTAAAAATTACACCCTCAACCCTCATAGGGGGAGGGAGGGATTGGAGGGAGAGAGAGAGAGGTTGGGAGGGAAAGGGGAGATAAAGATAAGTAGAGAGGGAAGGAGAGGTAGAGAGACATGAGAGATAAAGAGTAGATAAGGAAGGACAAATGAAGGGAGAGGTATGTAGGGAGAGAGGGAGGTGAGATAGAGGTGAGATAGAGAGAAATAGAGAGAGTGTGGTAGGGAGTGATGGAGGGATATGTAGGTAGAGAGGGATAGGTGAGATAGAGAGAAGTAGAGAGAGATAGAGATAGAGGGAAGGAGGGAGGGTGGGTGAGAGAGGGGAGGAAGGGAAAGGTAAAGAGGGATAGGTGAGATAGAGAGAAGTAGAGAGAGATAGAGATAGAGGGAAGGAGGGAGGGTGGGTGAGAGAGGGGAGGAAGGGAGAGGTAAAGAGGGATAGGTGAGATAAAGATAAGTAGAGAGAGAATGGTGATATATAGAAAAGGAGAGAGGGAAAGAGAGAATGGTGAGATAGAGAGGAGAGAGTGAGAGAGAAAGAGGGTGAGGGAGGAGGGGGAGAGAGAGAGAGGAAAACATAGGGAGAGGAGGGATAGAGAGTAGATAGGGAAAAGGTAGGGAGGGAGACATCTAGTGAGAGAGAGAGAAGGATAATTAGAGAGGGAAGGAGAGGTAGAGAGAAAAGTAGAGAGGTAATGACGGAGGGAGGGAGAGAAGCGAGATAGAGAGGTGTAGAGAGAGTGGTAGGGAGTGATGGATTAGGGAGATAAATAGTAGAGAGGGAGGGAGAGGTATGGATTGAGAGAGTTGGAGGTGAGATAGAGAGTAATAGAGAGAGAGTGGTAGGATATGATGGATGGAGAGGTAGGTAGAGAGGGAGAGGGGAGATATAGGTAAGTATAGATGGAGGGAGACTTAGTGAGGGAGAGAGAGGTGAGATAGAGAGAAATAGAGAGTGGTGGAAGTAGAGGTAGGGAGAGAGTGGGAGAGAGGAGATAAAGATAAGTAGAGATGGAAGGATAGGTAAAGAGAGGGGAGATAGAGAGAAGTAGAGAGGGAATGAGGGAGTGAGGGAGAGGTAGGGAGGGAGAGAAAGGTGATATAGAGAGGTGTAGAGAGAGAGTGGTAGGGTATGATGGATGCAAAGGTAGGTAGAGAGAGGGAGAGAGAAGTATGAAGGGAGAGAGAGGGAGGTGAGACAGAGGTGAGCTAGAGATAAATAGAGATAGTGGTATGGAGTGATGGAGGGAGAGGTAGGTAGAGAGAGAGGGGAGAGAGAGAGAGGGATGGAGATAGATCAAGGGAGAGATTCAAATAAAGGGATGAAGATAGTGAGAGAGAGGTTTAGAGTGTAAGGGATAAAAATGAGTGAGATAAAGAGAGAAATAATACTTGTTGATTACTAAAATTTGACCTCCTAATTACTAAAATTTGACTAAGTCTAAAATTTGTGAGATCTTCCCAAAACTAGAATTTGCATTATAACTCCTAGAGATCCGAAACCACTCTCAGACATCCGAAAACTATATACATGAAATATAAATTAAAGTATAAGAGCGCAAATGTCCATATGTGAATGTCATGTATATAGTTTCCTCAGAGATAACAAGAAGAAATAAAATTAAAATAAATAAATAAATTCAATGTAGACCAAAATGTGAGCGTGTTATAACACACTCACGTTTTGTTAATGCATTCAAATAACGTGAGCACATTATAATGTTCTCGCATTTTGTCTTGCTTTGGGAATCCCCAAGCCTTTGCCTTGGATTTTATTTGGATTTCCAACCCAAAGGCTTGGAGGGCCTTCCCAACATCCAAAGATGTGTTTTTGCATATTCTATAAAATTTCACATAATTACATTCGTGCTCACCGTCAAGTTTGCACGTGTTTCAAGGTAAAAAAAATTGAACACTTGGGTAATGTTAGGCTCTCTCTTAGCTATCTAACGATGTAATTTTTTTCACATTTTAAAAAAAATTAGCCTTTGATCAATAATTTATTTTGTTTGTGTGTTTGTTTTTAACAAAAACTAATGTTTGGTGTTTTTTTCATTATAAATTAACTATTCATCAAAATTTCAAATAAATTACTTTTTTAGAAACTATACTCCATTCTACACATTAAAAAAAAAAAAATAGTTTCCACAATTTACAAGGGTAGCACAGCCAAAATTTTGTTTTTCAAGAAGTGTCCACTTTGAAAATTAGTAAAAAATTAAATATTCATTAAAAAATTATTAGAAAAATTGAGCATAAACTACATACTGTTAGCTAATTTCTCACCAAATCGATTTTAAAAATACTAAATTTTTTTTATCCGTGCTAGGGAGCCACGAAAGTTGCTATGTTATATTTTTTTGACAAAAATAACACCATTTTTGTGGTCCCCTCTTTTGAACCCTTAATCTCAACCATTTAAAAAAAAAAAAATAGTTTAGAAAGTAGACTTGGAAAACTATGATCCTTGTTTTTGTTGCATCTCAAAATTTTGAGTGTAACTATCCTCAATTTCATGTCCAAGGTTAGTATTTCCTAATTTAAAAAAAAAAGTGGCCACTTAAGCCCCCTTTTTGGCCCCCCATCTTTCTGCACTTACCCCATAACTAAATCCAAACTACTCTTGTAAACCATCTCCATGGTCTCTCCAACTGTCACCAATGCCTCTTCTTTTCATTGAACCAACTCTTCCCCTACTGACAGTTTCCAAAATATCTACAATTGATTCTTGTAACTGCTCATTAAATATTGATTATCCATTTCCTCATGTTGAAGAGAAAGCATACCAGTTTATTTAACTTCCTACCTGTGTGTTGATAGGAGCTACGTTCACCCAAACAAAACTAAAATAAAATGAAACAAAACAAAATTAAAAGGGAATAACTCGATGCCCCTACATCAAGTTATAACGACCATTGTGCAGAATAATCCAAAATTCCAACAACTTTTGATGGATGCAAATGGTTTAGAGTTGCTGCTATCCAACTTCATATCTGATAAGTCTTGAATAGTCTTGGTAGACTTAAGCTTGTATATCCCCTAAAATATTGTCCTGTGATTTCCAAATACAAGCTCATCAAGTGCTCAATAGTGAATCTTATATGTAAGTCATGTGCTCGTCTATATTATACATGTTTTCAGTGCCATGGAACAATAAGAATGTCATTTTTATGATTTTGACTTGCAAAACTACATGGTTGAATCCTGATAGCAATATCATAATTTGACATGTTGTAGAAACTACCTCGTACTTATCAACAAGAATGTTAATATAATAGTTTTTGCCTCAAAGTTTGATATACATGTAATAGGGAAAGTGTCAATGAAGTTATGTTTCCTACATCACAGAGCACCATGAAACACTAATCATGATGTTTTATGTTTCACATCAATTTGTATTCTCATGTAAATCCAAATTAATGAAAATTAGTTGGCCACCCAAACAAATCTCAATTTACATACAAATGAGTACCAAATCCAACAAAGACCCGACACAAATCTTGAAACCTGTACATAAAAATGAGTAAGAATCTGACAAATACACAACAAAACTTTCACATAAAAATGAACAGGAAACCTACAACAACCTCTAAATATTCTAGAAACATGAAAGAGGAACACCAATGTGAGGAGAAATCAAATATTTATCCCATGTCTTGATGTGATTGTTCAAGTTGTCTAGTAAAATTTAATCAGTTAGACTATTTTTATGCAAATTTTTAATTATAAAAAATGAGATATTTTCTATTTTAATGGAGCAGTTACTCTTTAAGAATTGAAAATAAGGCATGGAAAAAGAAAATTAGAAGCAGTCAAGACTGTTTAAGAATTGAAAATAGGGTATGAAACAAAGAAAATTAGGAGTTGTCAAATGGTTTTGTTTGTCAGAAACAATAGCTATCATAGCTAGTCAAATTTAAATTGAGGTTTTCCCTCACAGTTTGCTAGAACAACAACTTGGCATGTGAGATGATCAGATGAGGAGAAACCATAAATGATCCTTAAGTAGTATTCACATCTTTCATGTTTTTTAACATATCATCTCTTAGATTTTTTTTGAATAAGGATGCCAACATGTATAAAATTGGAAACCTGCAATCAATCATAGGGTTATCATAATAAGGAACAAAATTGACCTAAGTTCTTCACAATCTTTTAACAATGTCTATTGTAGAAATTTAAACAAGGTTGTGGTGGGAAAATTCAGCTGACATAAATGTGTGAACAACTTATAAGATATTTTTTTATTTGATAACGGGGTGTGATATATAACTTTGGTAAGAAAATGCAAAAAAACTTTGAAATTCACTATCCAAAATATTTCAGCATTTACTAACTACTTTGTACTTAATCGTAAACACTTAAAAGTTTTATTGCATAAATCACTTACGGTTCTATTAAACATTCAAAAAACCCACGAATATCATTGATGACATTGAAATACAAGAAACTTAAACTACATGTAAGTGCAAAAAGAAACAAAACAATTTATGGCCACAAGTTATAATCATATGAGTAGAATAGTATTAACTGAATCAAGTATCATAAGAGTTAATTACCAGGAGAGATATGACAAAAAGACCATTCAAAGTAGACAAAATTCCATTATATCAATGATAAATAGTGATATTAACTTTTAAAAATGCAATGTAGTTTGGCATCCAATTTTTTTCTATTTTATCCATTATATCAACTTTTGCATTGAACAATACTATTAAAGAGTATGATTTTCTAAATGTCTATTTGAGTAGAGCATGAATAGAAAAAAAGAAAGGCAAAGTAACGGTTGGTCAATTGATTAGTATGCAATTTTCTCCTTGTTTGTATTCTTCGTTGCTTGCAATTTTAGTATTATGATTAGTGTAATAGAATTAGCTTTGTATAATTTTAGATAAAGTGTATTAAAATATCAAATAAAAGAAGTATTTGAATGAGTATATTTTTTACCTTGTGGGATTTGTTGTTCATTCAATGAGGTAGATGGAAGTAGTAATGACATTGTTTTGGTTGAGGGTGAAATGGCCTTTGATGCTAAAGTCCCATAGTGTGGATATTATGTTGATTTATCTTTGATATGGTCTTCATAATTTGTGATTTGGAGAGTGGGCAATAGTTGTTGGATGGTGCATTTTTCAATAGAAAAATGAATTGTTTGTTTGTCGTCAATTGTGATAATAGTTCTTAAATACAAAGAATATATGTAGCTAACGTGTTGGTCACATTGATTGGAATGAACAATCTTCTTCTCGAGCGTGTCATAAGTGTCAAATTTGTAATTGCATTTTGGGAAAAATGCATGGAATGGATTTGAGAATGCATTTGCTGCTCCTAAAGTGCCATAAACCTATAACATGTGTTTGAATATTGTTAGAAGGCACACAAAAAAGCAAGTTTGAATTTAGAATTTCAAAAATTTGGAGATAGTTAACTTAAATGTTGACTATAGTAATCTATTCAGCTTTTCCATTGTTCTTTTGTCATTCAATTTGCCGATGAATGCTAACAGGTTTATGTGGACTATGTTTTTTTTATCTATCTGTAGGCACATAAATTTGACCTAGGCCTACGAACTTTATTTTTCCATATTTCTTCTCAGCATAATTAAAATATTTGATTATGTCATATGGTCCAAATTCATATATTAATTAAATAATTCTTAATTATTTAATTAATTCATATATCTTACTTCTCCCAACTATTTAAATAAATAAATTATTTTTATCTTATCTAAATACGTCGCTAATTTCTTATGTCTCTCTATAATTATATAAATTCCTAAATTCATTTGATTATCATTTATCTATTTATTTCCTCCTGATTATTTAAATAAATAAATTTTATTTATTTATTTAAATGCGTCATTAATTCCTTATGTCTTCTTATAACTAAATAAATTCCTATGATTTATTTAATTATTGTCCACTTTGTCCATTTTCTCCATAATTAAATAATTAAATTATTAATTATTTAATTGTCTTATTGAGTTTTCCCTAAATTTAAATAAAGCCATTTATTTAAATTTCCCACTTTCTATTTTCTCACCAAATAAATAATTTGAAATAATTATTTACTCACATGACCTCACCACTTTTGAATTAAATTAATTTTTAATTGATAAGGTCAACATCAACTCTTGAATCAAATAATTTTAAATTCTTATTTGATTCTCCACCAACCTCTTTTTTTGTGCCTAATATCTCCTTGTCACATGCAATTTCAGCCTTTGATCTTAGGGCTTTGTCAACTTTCAATCTTGGTCATTCATCCAAAAATGGAAAGTCTTTAAAAAGGCTTTGGCAGCCTCATTTGGACATCTCTTAGAATCTTGCAACCTTGCCTAATTTTAAAATCCTTTAATATTTGTTTGAGTCTTTTTCATAGGTCTTAGTTGCTCTTCAAAACCTGAAGGAAAAAGTTATTTTACAGAAAATGGAGAAGGGCAATGAAGGTCAATCATGGAGGGCATGAGGGCTATTTGGTGAAGCTTTCCTTTTGTTTATGATGTTTTCCTCTTGTGTGCTTCATTGTTTAGCTAGGGTTTATTTTATGCATTTTGTTTTATGCTAACCTAGATTTTTGCCATAGTTCCACTATCCTTTTTACAATATTCTTGAAAAGTATTGCTAGAGTTTTATTTATGTATAAATGGTCTTCTATTTCCAATTATTGTTGTTCATAATTTCGGTGCAGTTGTAGATGTTGATCAATAAAAAAGTTATTTTTCTTTATAGTAAAATTGTAATAGAGGCAATCATGTGGGAAAACAGATTTAAATTGGATTAGTGGGAAAGTGTGAAGAGATATTTTGTACCTATGCTTTGTTTGAGTCAAAAAACCCATCTTTGCTATTAATTGTATATTGAGTACCTATTTTCTTGGCACCAACTACTAGTGCACCTATTGTTCCAGTTGGGTAGTCATTTGTGGTTGTTGGTAGTTGTTTGATAGTTGTACTTGGTATGAAGTATTACTCTTCACAAAGGTGGGGTATAATTTCAACTATACTTGTGTTTGTCAAAATCAATATGCAATCATAGTCACCTCAATCGTAATATGTTCTAGGTGCACTTTCAAATCCTGATATTGAAATTGTTAATCTTGGAATTATTTTTTGTTCATGTTGTTGTACAAGACTGCTAGTGGCATTCAATGTGATTGTTATCTATGCTTTCACATCTATTAAGTCTACACATAGTAGTTCTTGTGTTATGTTGACTTCGTCTAGTGTGGCCTTGTAGACAACAAGCACATCTCCTTGGAAGGTGTCTCCAACTCTTTTTTCTTTGAGGTCCTCAATTGAAATGGAGTTAGGTTTTTTGACTTTTGTTCTATAGGAAATAGAACAATGTTGTTTTAATATTTGGAATTTGAGCAAATGTGTGTGCAAGGAAAATAGTGTAAGTTTCTTAATATTTTATTGTGTCTTCTTGCATAATTTGTATTTTCTTTGTTGTTCCTTTTGTTGCATCCATCATTATCCTGCAAAGGATTCATATAGTATTTGAGAATGTATTGGAGGATTGTAATGTTTTTTGTGCAAGTGTTCTGATATTGTTCTAGTTTGAAATGCACATAGTATTGAATAATTCAAAATAGTAATTGGATTTAATGTGAATGCATACTAATCCTTTAATGCATTATACGCAATTGTAGTAAAGTATGATCTATTCATTAAATGTTTTTGCATAAACCTTACTTGAAGAAACTCATATATGGTTATATGAACTAAATGAAAACTTTGAAGTATAGGTGATGGAGACAATGGGACAAAGTATAAAGCAACATTATTTGATTTTTTTATAATTTGATAAAATAAAAACTTATTTTAGAATATTCTGAAAGACATATATGCAAGAATATTTATTGCATTGCAAAGAAAGGAGGAGGTTGATTCAAGAATTTGACCTTGCACTTTGTTGTTGACCGATTGAGTATACTTATACTAGTGTGGATCTTCATCTCCTAGTGCAATTGGAAGTATTGGTTCCTATTACAAGGACAAATTAGACAAATGAGTACAATGAATGGCATATACTATGTCACTTATAAAAGTGAAACAATATTCTCATGTAGTTTTGTTTGCATGTAAAACAATTTGAATGAGAATATTTTTTGCTCATCTGGCCAATCACACTATATAATTTGAATATATTTCTTTCTATTTCTATATTTTGAATTTAACAACATATTTTTCATATTCAGACATTATTATTTACCTCTTTTTGTATTGGTAAGAGAAGTTGTATAATTAATTTTTTTAAACAATTTGAAAAATCAAGATGACATATAGATTTGAGAAAATATTTTCACATTAAATCAAAATTGTGAGAGATTTCTTGGAAATTTGCTAGCTCAGTACACATTAAATGATTCCAGCATAGGTTCATGCAACCACATGTAGGAGAAAGAGATATTTTAAAAGATAGGTGTTATTGATTGCAAAACAAATGTCAAAAAACCTTAATGAACACTCTTAACAATACACTTGCCTATGAATCTCTCATTTCTTATTTTTCCTCTAGATATAATGAAGAAATGAATTTATTTTGATTGCTAGCTCTCTCCTCCATATTAAAGTAGTTTAAGTGTAAAACTGTCAACTTGCTAAAAAATTAAGTTATAGGTATAGAATAGCTCTTCAAAAATAAGGTGTTGTCTGTTGGTGTGGTGTAGGAAAATGCATACCCTTGCATTTTCACACTTGTTTGGGCCTACCTTGCTTTATTTATCCTTCTTTATATCTTAATTGGTCCTATTTTTCATCCACAAGCCTAATAAACTACATCTTTTTCTAGCAAATCCCGACAATCATCAAAGGGAAAATGATCATTTAATGATTTTGTCTATGTCCCTAATTTTTGGGTCGGGACTAAAATGCCACCTAGGGTGTCTTAGTCCCCCAAAGGTCTCGAGACCTTGATTTTGAATACACCTGAAAAGGTCCCTTTTTGGAGTATGTGCCCCGAGATTTGAGCCTCAGGACTAAGACACCACCTAGGGTGTTTTAGTCCTCCTTGGCTTATTTTAAAGATTTAATTTCAAATTTTGGTGGGATTTAGCCTCCTTTAATTAATGTTTTCCTATGTCAGCTTGGTGTGATATAATTTCAAGATATTAAGCATATATAAGTATAAATTCAAGGTTCATTCACTCATTTTTATAATAAGAAAGATATCCAAGAGCATAATAAGCATCCAAGCATTCAAGTATTCATCCAAGAGCATTCAAGAGTAGTTCTTCAAGAATTTTGGAGCCATAATCAAGATTCAAGCATCATATCAAAGGAGATTCTTACATCATGTGTGTTTTTGTGCTAACATTTATGATGTAGGATTTTGATTCAAGCAAGATCTATCAAAGCATTCCATTGATTCAAGATCTACATTCAAGCTAGCCACCTTACACAAGTTTGCAGACTTTACAACAAGGGTTAGGTGAGTTGTAATATTTCATGTTGTTCATTCATCACTTCCCTATATTATTTCATTTCATTTCAAGGTTTAATTACCAACAAGGGGTTTGACCAAGTAAAACCCCCATTTACTAACAATCAAAAAGTTTTTCCTTTCTTGCATGCTTGTGATTGTAGATTTAGGTTGAAGACTTGAAGATCATTTAGAGTGCAATATTGCAAAATTGAAAAGTTGCATTATAAATTTGTCATCTTCACGAAAAATCACCTACAGGTCAAATCCAGAAGTTTTCGAACCTAAGATCTGAGAGGAAGCAAGTGTAGACCTTGGAGCTTAGGATCACATTTAGAGTTTTCAAAAATTTAGAAGAAGACTGATACACCACCTAGGGCATCTTAGTCCTCCTAGGGATAATTTTTAGAGATTCTCTGAGATTTTTTTCTGAGATCCGAAGATTGCACATCTGCCCCAAAAAATAGCAGCAAGACTAAGAAAATAGTAAGGGAATATTTGTCCTCCTTAGCATATTTGGATAGCTTCTTTGCACTTCCAGATTCCTCATCACATCTCTAGAATTTTTAGGTACACACATCCTATCTTTCTGTTGCATAATTTCATCATTTGTATCCCACATTTAGCTTGCATAACTAGGTTTTGTAGGTTGAATGCTTATTTGTCTTTTCCAAGCATTTTCTTGGTGGTGAACCCCTAAAAGCTGAAAGAACCCTTTTCCTAGTTCCTCCTAATTGAGAATTGACTCACCTTGTGAGGTTGATTGTCAATCCAATTAGGGTTCTTAGGAGATTAGTGAATGACCCAGAGAAATAGGTGGGCATTCCCTCACCTTTATTTTTCTATGGTTCATTTTGGTGAACCTGACCTTGTTGAGCATTCATTTTCTAATTTGGAGTCCATTAAATTTATAGATCTAGGTTGAATTCATTCTTGCATTGCATCTTGCATTAGAGAAATTACACCTAGGGTTTCTCATCCTTAGTAAATTGCATCTAGGGTTTCTTGTATTTGCATTAGTGAAAGTGCATATAAGTGGCATTTTTACTTTCTTGCATCATTTAATTTCATTGAAAAATTGAAAACTGCATTGATAATCATTCCAATTACATTTAGAAACATTGTTATTGCATTGAAAATTGAAAAAAGTGCATTCAACTTTACATTCAATTGCTTGTTATTAGTTACTTTTCCTTGCATATATTTGCACAGTTTTCTATTTCCAAACATTAGATCCATGAATAGGAAACTTGTCAACATTGTCAACAACTCATAATTTGTTTTTTTTTTTTGACAAAAACCTTTGCTAGGACTAAAACGCCCTTCCTGGCATCTTAGTCCCTCTCAGGGTTTCTGGCTCAGAATATTGTCTCTGTTGTTTGTTGTCTGTTCCAGTCCCTGGAACTTCAAAATTTCACCAGTAGGACTAAGATTCCCTTACTGGTGTCTTAGTTCCTATTGACTTTGACTTTCCAATTTTTAGGGTTTCAAATTTCTTTTATGTGCTTATGTTGGCTACTTTCGTTTTTCTATTATAGTTTGCAGAATTCTTGTTACTCCAATTTCTTTCATTTCAACTGTACTTGCAAACCTAAGATATTGTGTTCATTGCACTTTCCTTGTTTTATCCATTGTATGAGCTTTAATACTTGGTTTTCTATTTCTAATATTGTGGTTAGACGAAGTGCGAGACTCATGGCATCCTACAATAAAACACTCATTGTGGATCTTGGGTTAACAATCTCTCTTACTCCTAGTGTCAGTACTAGTTCAGTAGGTATAGACCATACCTTTAATACCTATTTTAACCATCCCTACCTTACCCACAAGTTCTATGCCAAGTGTTCAAAAAATGATTGACTATATTCCTCAAGAAAACATAATAAAAATACATGAAGACCTAGCTCATTTACAAGATAGTGTGAGTACTAAACAAAATGCCAACACTATTATACATGCCATAGATAGTCTTCACCACATGATGGAAAGTGATGAAGGACTGGAAGTTGTGCATAACATAACTCACATCTTTGGAAAACATCTTCCTTTCACCATTAATTGTGTTCAAGCTTCAAACAATGTGTAAGCCCAAGGAGGAAATCAAACTCCTCCCCCTTCAACCATAGCATCCATTCCCACCTATAAAACTCCTCAAGTGACCACAATGATGCAACCAACTGCAATATCCTTCCTATCTCACACATTTCCACTAGTCCTCCTTATACCTATGTGGCCTCTAATCTCATGCCTCCTCCCATAAGGAGTCCATTCACTTATCCTTCCAACACATACACACCACCACCATATTCACCTCCATCTCAAACCACAAGCAATGACCCTATCATTAACCATCTCTTACAAAGCCTTTCATCCATTCAACATCAAGTTTCCACCATATATCAAAATCAAAATGGTCCACCTTCATACTATGTCAAGGGCAACACATTATCCTTGGAGGTATTCATAAATCTGGTGCCACAAGGTATAGAGATCCCTAGATTTGAGAAATATGGAGGAAAGAGAGATCTTTCTAATCATGTAAATACCTTTACTACTTTATGTAGTGACTTTATCCTTAAGGATAAACTTTTGGCTAAGCTATTTCCCCGATCCTTGAATGGCATTTCCTTGGATTGGTTTTTCACATTACCGAATAACTCAATTCGTTCATTCACTGAACTCATTGAATCCTTTATTAACCATTTCCAAGTGCATATGGTTCCTAAAATGAAATTAGCCGATTTGATCAGATGTAAGCAAAATGAGGGCGAAAAATTCATCGAATTTATTTCACGTTACCAATCACTTTATTCCCAAATCAGTGTGAAGGTTCTTGATTCTCACCTCCAATAGATGTTCATAAAAAATTTAAAAAGAAAAATATGAGACAAGCTTACAATGATGAAATTCCCTTCCTTCATGCACCTATGCACTGCCCTTCGTGATTATCAAAATTCTATAGGTAGTAGTGAACTGAAAACCACTTCTACCCATCCTGAAAAGTTTGAATCCTCAAACCAAAACACCTACCAACCTTTTCGAAGATAAAATAAAATTTTTCTTGAACTAAACCCTAGCTCCCAACCCACCCAACAAGTCGATACCCAAGTAGCTACTATCAAAAAGAGTAATCCTTATATATTTAAAGATCCACAAAGACAATTCACACCTTTACCTGACACCCTTCAGAATATCATGACTGAGCTATTAAACAAGAACATTCTTACCTTACCTCCCATTTGACCTCTTAACCCTAGCAAGTGATTACCTTTGAGCTTTTGACACAATTCCTATTGTGTCTATCACCAATAAAATGGACATGATACAAAACAATATAAGCATATTAAACAAATTAGAGGTGTGAATGACAAAGGTAATAAGTCTGTAGCTCCTCCCAATAAAACTTTGCAAATATTTACCAATTTCATGCCTAGCCATAATATTTCATTTGTTAAGGCCAATGAAACTAAGCCCGATGTGATGAACGTTGACATAGATGATGATAAAATGAGAAATAATGAACAAAATCCTATGGATAATAACAAACAAAATCATATGGATACTGATGACCAAAGTCCTATTAGTATGATGATAGGAGTGATTGGCATCGAGCCTCGTAAACAAAAAACTATAATGCCTACTTATATTACTTTCTCTTTAGAAGAAACAATCGAACATGCACCTGATGGTCCTCTTTACATAGCCGACAAAATCAATAACATGCCTACTCTTTGGATTTTAATTGGTCTTATCTGTGGAGAGAATGTGATGACAAAAGCACTCTTATACGTACATGAACTTACTCAAGATAGATATGATAAACCTAAAGCATGGATTAAAATGTATGATGGCTTTTCTCGTGATACGATAGGCTCGATCACACTTCCTTTACAAGTAGGACCTAGGAAATCAAATGTATCATTCTCTATCATCTCTAATTCAAACCAATTTTGTGTGAAGTTAGGCTACAAATGGATTCACTCCATGAATGTGGTCCCATTTTTTGTCCCATGAATAAAAGGTGACCCTCCTCTCTTACAAGAACAAACAGATCTTATGCCTCCAACACAACAAGGACTAACACCTTCTTTGTATATTATCATTCATCCTCTTATTGTGGTTAATTTGGATGATGATGAAGAAATAGCTAAAATTGATGAACAAGTGCATAATGAATTGAATTTTTTATTTTCTTCTTCTATCAGCTTAGATGATAAAAAATGTGATGATCCTCCTAAATTGAGTGATGCACCACGTGTTGAATTTGGTGATTCTCCTAGTACAACACTTGATGTTGTCCCTATCACTAGTGATCTACTTTCTACATATACTGAACAAGATTGGGATGTAGATGAACTTCTGGATGGTTGACTTGCATGTGCTTTACTAGTCTTTTTCATTTTCTTTTTGTTTTATTGCATGTTCGTAACGTGATCCCTTGTGACGTTCTATTTGATGTTCTCTCTCTCTTTGCACATTCCTCTATTTGTACCTTCATTCTTATATATGTTGTAAGCTCTTCGACTTTTAATTTATCCTTTCTTTCATTTCAATTTTTGTATTGTGTTTTCCTTTTGGGGATGACTCAAGGCATCGAGACACCCTATGTCTCTTCCATGTTGACCCAAAATATTTTTCATTATCTTTTTTTTCCATTTTCTTTTTCGTCTTGTGTTTTCCTTTTGGGGATGACACAAGGCATCAAGACTATTGGAAGAATGAAGAAGAACGCATCTCTTAATGAAAATTTTTTGTTGTCATTGATGTCACCATGACATATGAGTTGCAACTGCAAGTTCAAAGTCAATAGTGATCCGGTATTCTGAACCGGTATGTACAAGTGTCCTTCAGTATTTTCGTTTGTAAATATTTTTTGGTAGTCATTATTGCTAATAGTTTTGGGAAATGCTTCTTGGTTGTTGGAAGCATGCATGTTCGACATTTCATGTGTTCAGGTGCTCATATGGATGTTGGCATTGTTTTGTTGTTGTATTTTGTTATTAGGTCTATCTTTGGCTGACCTAATAAAAAATTGGTGGTATAGTGGATTAATTTTGTATTGTGGATGTATGGGTTACCTCTCTAAGGTCCAAGCCAATATGATGTAGCATGCCACATGCTTGAATTGTTTTGGGGAATATTTTGAATGTACCTGAAGCCGACAATTACCTTTTTTGGTGAATATGTGTTGCATCTAATCGGGCCGACCTAATTGATGCTTGCAAATAAGTCAGATATATATATTGGGTAGTTTGGAGAATGAAGATGCAAGAGAGATATAAGTGTGTGGATTGATAAGAGAAAATATTGGTTTGGTGGCATGCAAATATTCTAAGCATCAAAGGAACTGAATCTGCACTTGTGAGGTGTATCTTCATCAGTTCATGTTCTGGGTGTAAGCCATTTTTTTACTATATTTCTTGTAGGTAGTGAGCCTCTATTTTAGATAGTGAGTCTTGGAAGTGAGCCACCTTTTGTAATATCTTATGAACAGTTATACTATATTGTGAGTTAATCCTCACAGTGCTTTTTCCCTCATTGGGTTTTCCACATAAAAATCTTGGTGTTCATGTGTTGTGTGCTTTCATGTTTTGTTAATGCTTCTGCTTATATTTTCTATTATATGCATTGGAGTAATTGGATGGTATTTGTTCAATAATTTTAAGAGGATAATGATTCACCCCCCCTCTTAGTATCTTAGATATTTAACAATTGGTAACAGAGAATTAGTTCCTCTTGAGAAGCTTAACGGCTTGAGAAAGATCTCGAAGGTTGAACAAATTGATGATAAAGAAGAAATCCAGACATCTCTTGATGATGTTGACAAAGCTGAAAATGAAAATAGAGATTTGAAAGAAAATCTTGATGAGGAAAATGAATGTATCCAAAAATTGAAAGAACAATTGAAGAAATTCAAGGAAAGACATAGAGAAGTGACTGAACAATCAAAACAAGAAAATGAAGATATTACTGAACTAAAGGTACAAGTGGAGGAAAATAAGAGAATTGAGGATTGTCTAAATACAATGGTGTAAAGCAAGTCTGTTGAATGCTCTAGAATTGAACAAGAAGTGGTGAACTTGAGAGAATATCTGGGAAAAATAAAGGTCTATGAAGATAGTTTTAAGACAAGCTCCACCAAGCTTGATGAATTGATTGCAGGACAAAAACCATCTAAGGATAAAGGAGGTTTGGGACTGGAAATAGGTGAAAGCTCAAATCCAATGAAAAATCAAAAGACTCAAGGTAAAGGAAATTAGATAAGAAATCTAAGAAGAAGACCACCTATCAGACAACCAAATGCTCAAAGGTATCCATCTTTCAATGGCGTTTGTTTTTCATCCAATAAATTTGGTCACAAGGAAACTCAATGCAGGAGTAGGATGAATCAATTTTATGGTTCCTTCTCTGGACAATGTTATGCATGTAATAAGATTGGAGAAAGAGAAAGTGAATGCAAAACTCAGATGATGAATTTGTTTAATGGAGGAAGAATGAATCAATCTTTTGTTGGCTATTGCTATACTTGCAATAAGTTATAACACAAAGAAAATCAATGCAGATCAAGGATTAATGGAAGTCAAACAAACTAGAGAAATGTTGTCTACTAAAATTGCAACGAACTGGGACACATGTTGTAGCCTATCATGGTCTCAAATTGGCACAAACTAAAGGGTACAAGAAAGTATGGCTTGAGGGGGATTCTCTCAATATCATCAACAATTTGAACAATTGTGCTACCCCTTCATGGACTATTGAAAATTTGATTAGAGATTCTATTGATATTCTTAAGTCCTTTGATGAATATTACATTTCTCATATATTAAGAGAGGGAAACAGACTTGTTGATGTATTCACAAATCTTGGAGTTAGAGGTGATAGGGAATGGGGACTAAATGACCCCCTCCCTAGAGAAGCAATTGTAAGTATTGATCATGATGGCCAAATTTAAAGTGATTGATGACTTATTAAGGCTCGAGGCATGCATGAATTTCATCATGTGGAAGGCTATTATGTCAAAGGATGGTAAGCAAGATTTGGATCGAGCTGATTGTACAAGGGCTGATATCCATAGGGAATGAAAATCAAGGGTCATTAATCTCTCTTGCCATTATTTTGTTTTCACACGAATTGTGGGCACTCTTTGCATAGCCTTCTTGAGGTTTCTTCTCATTGCATTCAAAGCCTTCAAAATTTTAGACTCTGCAATTCTTGAAGCCATGGGAGGAGATAGGAACCACGTTGAACCTTTCTTGTGTGATGTTGTCAAGAAGAAGCCGAAGGTTTGGAAGATCTTAGAGAAGGGTAGGATGAATCTGTGCCTGGAGAGGTTACATGGTAACAATCCATATACTACTACATTATTTGCAAAAGCTTGGAACAATAGGGTTCTGAAGTTGGGCAGAATAGAGTTTGATGTGAATGAAGATCTCATGTCCAACATCACGAGGTTGTCGATGGAGGGAAATAAGTTCTTCAGAGATAAAAAGGAATCATAGACCGCCATGAAAATTTTGTTCAAAGGCGATGAAGCTCAAGACCTGAGGGCGATGAGGAGTGGTGGTTACCATAGGATCTCTCTTAACGTGCTATGGGGGGATGTGGCTAAGGATCTCATACATTACATAACACTTGAAGGATGCTTCTCTATAGTAAATGCCTACCATTTTTCTATGCTCAATCACTTCCACCATAAGAAAAGGATTTTTTTTCCCTATTATCTTTTGGCTTCTCTCGATTCTGGCCTCAAGGACCATAAGAAAAACCCAAATAATCATGTTTTACATGTGGGGATTATCCTTTTAATCTATGAATATGCTAAAGAATTTGAAGTGGTTAAGCCAATTTCTACCCCTAAGGGTAAGAAGCAGAAGCCAGAGGAAGACTATGATACAGTCTCTAAGGAGGAGATGGCTAGTAAGAAAGGAAAGAAGAGGAAGCTCATCTTGGAAAAGGAGTAAAAATCTGAGGAAGTTGACTATGTACCAGACTCTCTTGCTACCATGGAAGTGGACACTCAACCCCTTGCTTTGGGGAAGTCTAAAAAAGGGGAGTCAAGCCCTAATAAGGGTTATGATACCTGCAATGAGGATTCAACTGCTGAAATGTCGAGTAGATGAATGAAGGAGAAGAATGAAGTGGTTGGTGAGGTGTCTTCGCTTCCCCCTATTCTGGGGATGAAAAAAAAAGGAGTTGGAGATGGGAAGTAATAAGAAGTTGGTTGTTAGGTCTACGAGCCAATTACTGGAGATAAATTCTCCTCTCAAGATTGTAGGCAGACAAGGTGTTGTGGATTCACCAATTGAGGTTTTGGACTTGTAGATTTAAAGGAAGGTCATGGCTAAGGTGGGGCAGGGTGTTGAGGATTCTCCAGTTGTGGACCCAGATAGGTAGAAGAAAAGAAAGGCGGTTGTTGAGGAGATTGCAGAGTCTATTCGAAAAATCAAAATTTTGGTTGATGCTGGGAAGGGGAAGGAAGTCTCTACTAGTCAAGATAAGGTAAGCTCCTCTCATGAGGAGGATATTGTGGGTAAGGAAATTTTAAACGTTGATAAGGAAAATATGTTTGATGTTTGGGGAACTGCTAGAGAGGGTTCTATTTTTTTTTAAAAGTTATTTAAATGGTTGTTCCATGAACTTAATATGACCAATGTGAAAGTTCATGGTGTGATGAGTAAAGCTATGAGTCCCTAGTTCAGAATCAGATTGATGATCTGATGAACTCTTTGAAAATTGAGGTGAAAGAAATTTTCAACATGAAGCAAAATCTTCAAGGTAGAGTTCCCACCCTTGAAAATCATCTAGAGAGGATTTATGCTAACATTGATAAGGGTGGGGAGGGGACAAAATCTAGGGTTAATTTTGAGTCCGTTGGTATTACCTCTCCTTTTGATAGTGCTAAAAAATGAAAGGAGACTACTCATTTTAGTGATATTGGTGCTGGTGGTAAGCTGTTGGAGGGAGAGGTGTCTATTGATAAGGGTGGTGATAAGAATAATATTTTAATTAGCAAGATGAATGTGGGTGGGCCTGGGGCTAAGACTCGTAACAAGACTAAAGCTCAGGTTGGGGCTCTTGTTAAAGAACTATTTGATGCCTTGGATGAGGGTCAGAAGGATGTGGCGTGTGATGTGGAGGTTGCAAATATATTGAAGAAAATGTAATGCTGATGATTGTCTTCCTCCTTTTTGGCTGATATTTTGCTGATGGTGTGCTATGTATGGGCTGATATTTACTTTTTGTAATTTTCTTTAGTTTCGGCGGCTCTTTTTTGTGAAGGGTTTAGGGCCCCTTCAAAACCTGTTATTTACCTCTAATAAAAAATAAACCGAGACACATTTCAAGAGTTTACATAAGCAAAAAGGGAAACTAGTCCCCTCTGGTAAATAAGAATGAACCTGTGAAGAAGATTGACAAAGATGAGGTTAAACGGGAGATGAACAAGATATGGAAAAAGAAGGAAGAACCAGAGACGATAGATGTGTCTTTTCCCTCATCTGGTGTAGATGATTCCTCTAGGAACTAGACCTAGCATGGTCTTAGGGGAGCTTTAGTAGAAAATTGTTCGAACCCCCTAGAAATTTTGCGTGTCAGTTTTTGGCATGAGGATATGTTGTAAGGAATGATTAGGTAGAGATTATGCAAAAGAAACTAGAAGAAAAAGTGCAAGCATGTTCTTTTGCGAAGGAGATTAGGATTTTTCAGTGCAACTAAAAGGATTTATCATATTTTCAAATTCCATCACATTTAATGCAAATCAAGGCATCACATTGATCTATAAAGAAAAATTAGAAAGGAATTTTAATCACCTGTGCATTCGAAAAATTGGGAAGCTATTTGGAGTGTTCTTGAGGTGATTTGAAGTATGAATTGTGCAAACCCTAACTTCAGTTTTTCATGAGGGAAAAAGGTATTTTACGCTTCTGTGTTGTTGTGAGCTTGTGAAAATCCTCTTTTTGAATCTATTAGAGCTCGGTGTGTTGAAAATGGAAACTCTTGTAGTAGTGAAAGCAATAGAAAGACCTAGACCTTCCTACAGGAAGTATTCAATGAAAGTTTTTGAAGATGACCCTATGGGAACCTTCTCATCAATTCCTCATGGTGTAATGCCTACAAAGGATACCGGGATGTACATCAAAGTCAAGAATGAGGAATTTAATCACAGTAAATTAATAGACATATGGTTGAATGATCTCATCGGGGATAATTTCTTGGCAAAACTCGAGTATTCGAACATTGTGGCAAAGAAGTTAGATTGATGGAACTCCTTCCCTAATTTTTATTCCACGATTGATGATAAGTATATTAAACCTATCCTTAACAGAATGCATGATCAATTCTTGTGGACCGATAGACCCCATTTGATAACTAAGGAAGTAATCAAGGGAGTTACCAGACTCCGTGATACTAGAACAATATCGATATTGAAATCTATAAAGAATGAATTAGTGATGGAGCTCACCAGTGCAACATATGATAAAAGGGCTCTTACAACAAATCCTATCACCAATCCAGCTGTGAAGTATGCATCAATAATGATTGGTTATAAAATTTACTTCACAAACAAAGGGAACTTTGTGTTTACTACTGCTATCTATACTAGATACAACATGGAAAAAAATGGTGCATATTATGATTTGTGTGAGCTTATCTGACAACAACTGTTTGAGAATTTGAGGATGTGAAAGGAAAATAAATATCCATTCGAGTTTGATTCATTAAATTTTTGTTTGCTATTTTATTTTCTTAGAAGGCTTCTAGGAAATGATGAAGTAATGTTTTGGGACCCATCCAGGCCATTATGAAAGTATGAAGTAGTGATTCTGACAAAGGCAAAGGCCCAAATCCTTCTAGACCTGCAACAAGATTTGGTAAGAGAAAAGGTATTCCTCTAGTAGTTCCTATTAAGCGAGGAAGGAAAGAAAAATCTATAAGGGAAAAGAACCTTAGTATCATTGAAGATCAAGAGGAAGAGGATGAAGACCCTTCTACTAAATTGGTAAGAAATAAGAAGGGAAGCATTCCCTCCAATGAAGGTGCTTCTCAAGAAGCTAGTGTTAGTTCCAGAAGAGTTCATTTTGTGTCTTCTTCTAAATAAGATGAAGAACATGACTTGAGTGTTCATGAACCTAAAGCAAAGAAGGAAAATGTTGTAGAGGAGGTCTCTCTCGACTAGGAAGCTTCTTCGGTAAGACCTAGTGCTCTTCTTAGACTAGAATTTTTGGTAAATGGTTTGTTACATTATGAAAATATGCTACAACCCACAACATAATTGTTTGATCAAGTTGGTAAAGAAGATAAGAAAACATTAATAATGGCTATCATTTAGTATGTCATTATTTTGGAAGTTAATTGGGATAATGTTAAGGATAATGTACCTAAGAATCTATCAGAAGCTTTGATGAAAAGAAGAATAGAGGCCATTGAAATGGAGGAGAAGATCAGGGCTAAGGCACTTGAGGAAATTGGATCCTCTCTAACTCCTGTTGATATGAAAACCTTGAAAAGGTTTGTTCAACTATGTTTTGGATGAAGAGAAGGGTGAACATTCTGATGACGAGGGACAAGAAGCAGATCAAGAAGATAAAGAAGGAAACTATAAATACCATCAGAGACACAATTGAGAAATATGGTATGCTTGGTACACACCCATCTGGTTTTGCACCCAAGCCAGATGAAGCAGTCTCTGCAAAGGTGAAGGAAAATACTCCTCCATTGTTGATGATACAAACATTCCGTAGGAGATAAATGATGCAAACATTCCTCTAGAAACAAGTAGTGCAGATGTCCTTCCAGAAGTAAATGTTACTACTGATCCTCTAGAGATTGAGAAGAAGAATAAAGAAAATGTTGAAGTAAAAATTCATGATGCAACTCCTTTAGAACATACTGTAGAAGAAAAAGATAAAGATGAAGGAGAAAAGGACAAGGATGAAAGTGACAAGGAAGAAGAAAAAGAAGAAGAGAAGATGGAAGAAGAAGAAAAGAAGGAACAAGAAGAAAAATCTGAGGAAGAAGAGAGAAATGAGGAATCAGGTGGAGATGATGGAAAGAATGAAGAAGGAACAAGGCAGGTAGTGAAACCATAGAAGTCCTCTGGAGAATTCCCCTCCAGTGATGATGTTTTAAAATGCTTATTATCTAAGAAAATCAAATTTCATTTGGTGATCCCTCTAGAACATATTCAACTTCCTATGACTCAAGGCTATGTGGATCTAGACAAGATTTCTCCTATGTCTAAAATGGTATTAGGTGACGCATTGCACACATTCGGTAGAAGAGAAATCCTGGGAATGCATCAGAAGGGAACTGAGCTTATTGATGACACTATCAAAGAATTGTTGGAAGCCACACTCGATACATCTATGGACACATCTCTCACTTCAGTAGAGAATTTAGGGCTTCTATTGGACTCCTTCAAGGAGTATGCCTTCGGACTATGTGAGAAAACATTACAAGAAGCTGAATAAAAATCGATAGAGAAAAGGTTGTTAGCACTTCATGACAAGTGTGATCTAGCACACGCTAATATTTAAAAGAGCCTAGAAACTATGAAGGCTTGTGAGTCAAATGAAAACATTGTGTTTTCTTATTGCATAAGGTGGCCAAATTCCACATAGAGCATTAAGGATCTCATGGACTCTATTGATTCTCAACTGACTGTTGTCTTTGGTACCTATGATGCATCCAAGGATAGAGACAAGACAACCTGGAATGCTATATTTGCTCATAGAGAAAGATTCTTCATGTTACAAAAGGAAAAAGAAGATGTTATCAAGAAATTTGGTCTACTTAGTGATAGTGTAATAATGGAGGTACTCCGATAGCCAATGCTTTGGTTGATGCGAGAAAATTGGATAAAATCAATTTGACCCCGGATACTTTGGATGATGCTGAAGAGATTTTGATTGCGTTGAAATCCTTGAATAAGATGTTGAAAGTTACTAAAAAGAGTTGGGAGAATGGTAAGTCAACCTGGCAAGGTATTCTCAAGGAGCTTCAAAGCTCACCTTCCTCTAGGTAATGTCCTTGCTTACACATTGATTGGGTCAAACCCCTAAGGGGGAGTTGAGAATTTTTTATTATTTTGTTCTGTACCATCTATGTACATATCTATATTCATATTTTTGTGGACCACCCTTTGTCCTTGATGTCAAAGGGGGAGAGAAAAAAAGTGAAAAGGGAAGAGGACTGTATACAGGAGGTTTGTAAACTCTTTTGGCACATGTTGCCATCAATGATAAAGGGGAATATTGTTGGAAGAATGAAGAGCACATCTCTTAATGCATATTTTGTGTTGTCATTGATGTCACCATGATATATGAGTTGCAACTACAAGTTCAAAGTTAATAGTGATTTGGTATTCTGAACTCGTATGCAGAAGTGTCCTCTGGTATTTTGGTCTACAATTCTTTTTTGGTAATCATCGTTGCTAGCAGTTTTGGGAAATGATTCTTGGCTTTCAGAAGCATGCATGTTCGGCATTTCATGTGTTCAGGTGCTCGTATGGATGTTGGCATTGTTCTGTTGCTGTATTTTTTTATTAGGTCTATCTCTAGCCAACCTAATAAATAACTAGTGGTATAGTGAATTAATTATGTGTTGTGGATGTATGGTCGACCTATCTAAGTTCCAAGCCAACATGATGTAGCATGCCACATGCTTGAATTTTTTTTGGGAAGATTTTTATTGTGCCTAAAGCTAGCAGTTACCTTTTTTGGTGAATATGTGTAGCATCTAATTAGGCCAACCTAATTGATGCTCACTGACAAGTCAGATATATATATTGGGTAGTTTGGATATTGAAGATGCGGGTGAGATAGAAGTGTGTCAATTGATAAAAGTAAATATCAGTTTGTTGGCATGCAAATATTCTGAGCATCAAAGGAATTGAATTTGTACTTGTGGGGTGTATCTTCATCAGTTCATGTTCTAGATGTAAGCCATTTTTTTACTTTATTTCTTGTAGGCAGTGAGCCACCTTTTGTAATATCTTATGACCGGTTATACTATATTGTGAGTTAATCCCCATTGTGGTCTTTCCCTCATTGGGTTTTCCATGTAAAAATCTTGTTGTTCATGTGTTGTGTGCTTTCATGTTCTATTAATGCTTCTACTTATCTTTTCTGTTATATGCATTGGAGTAATTGGATGGTATTTATTCAAAAAATTTAAGAGGATACTGATTCACCCCCCCTCTCAGTATCTTGGATATTTAATAGAGACAGCCTATATCTCTTTCATGTTGACGGAAAATATTTTTCATTATCTTATCTTTTCATTTTGTTTTTTTCTTGTGTTTTCCTTTTGGTGATGACACAAGGTGTCGAGAAACCTTATGTCTCTTCCATGTTGACACAAAAGTTTTTCCTTTGTTTTCTCTCTCTTTGTGTCAATCTTCTAGTTCTATGTGTCTTTGGGGAATGATGATAGTTTCAAGCTCTTTAATATCATTACAATGAAGATAGATACTGACCCGGAATTCATAAATCCCTTATGTTTTTTTGGGGGGCAACCCTCTTTTCCTTTTCATTTTTGCTACTTGAAATTAATTTCTCATAGCATGGTGTTAGCAATTTCTTTAAAGTGGGGGCATACATTGGCATTATTTTGGCATGATTTCATTTGCATTTGTTCTTCATGTTCCTTGATGTGATTTTCTTATTTCATGTGATGTTTTTTCCTCTTTGTGGTGACATTGGGAGTAATGTCCTTCAAGAGCGTGATCAATCTTAGTATATTACATTCCTCTTAGTGGTGATGCAACACACTACATTCCCTAAGTTGTGAATCTTTTATCCTTTGAATGGTTCTCTTTTGGAGACATTCGGAACAATGTCCCCTAATATTAAGAATTCTCATGAACTAATCCAAGTCCCTTTGAACATCCCTCTTTATTGTTGTGTTGCGTCTTGTGCCTTATTAAAGTTATGGAGGTATGGCTTTGATATGGCCCCTTGGGGCTCACCTAGTGAACAAATAGCTTCACTAGCCCTTGTGAGCACGCATTTTCTTTTTGTACCTTAATAAAGTCATGGAGGTATGGATTTGATATGGTTTCTTGGGGCTCACCTAGTGAACAACTAGCTTCACTAGCCCTTGTGAGCATGCATTTTCTTTTTGTCCTTATCATAGTCATGGGGGTATGACGTTGATATGGAATTCTTGGGGCTCACCTAGTGGACACCTACCTTCATTAGCCCTCATGACCATGTGTTTTTTTTGCATAGTGGACAACACGTTCCATTGGTAAACTTCTTTTGGACAAACAGCCTAGACTTGCTCCACAACATGTTGAATGGCTAGTCAAAGCTTGATCCATTAAATTTTTCTTTTTCCTTTTTCCTTTTTGTATCTTTGATGGTGTATGTTTGTGATATGATTATGGGTTCATATATCATCCACATGCATGTTCCTTTGTGCCTATGTTGGTCTATCATAGGATCTTGATCCTGAGGGCTTGGCCACCCTCTTGGTTATTGTCATCCTATCTTACTAGAATTTGTACATTTGAACCCCTCTTGATTGTGTGGTTGGCTACTTTAGTGTGAGTTTGAAATAAGTTCATCCTCTCACTAAAGTGGGGGCTAAATGTAGTATAGGAAAATACATACCCCTACATTTTCATAGTTGTTTGGGTTCACCTTGCTTTATTTATCCTTCTTTATGTCTTAATTGGTCCTATTTTGCATCGACAAGCCTAATAAACTACATCTTTTTCTAGCTAATCCCAACAATCATCAAAGGGAAAATGATCATTTAATGATTATGTCTCTGTGTCCCTGATTTTTGGGTTGGGACTAAAATGCCACCTAGGGTGTCTTAGTCCCACAAAAGTCTAGGGACCCTAATTTTGAATACACTTGAAAAGGTCCCTTTTTGGAGTCTGTGCCGTGATATTTGAGCCTTAGGACTAAGATGCCACCTAGGGTGTCTTAGTCCTCCTTGGATTATTTTCAGGATTTAATTTCAAATTCTGGCAGGATCTAGCCTCCTTTAATTAATATTTTCCTATGTCATCTTGGTGTGATGTAATTTTGGGATATTAAGCATAGATAAGTGTAAATACAAGGTTGATTCACTTATTTTCATAATAAGGATCCAAGCATTCAAGTATTCATCCAAGAGCATTCAAGAGCAATTCTTCAAGAATTTTCGAGCCATCAACAATATTCAAGCATCATATCAAAGGAGATTCTTGCATCATGTGTGTTTTTGTGCTAACATTTGTGATGTAGGATTTTGATTCAAGCAATCAATTCAAGAAAGATTTATCAAAGCATTCCATTGATTCAAGATCTACATTCAAGATAGCCACCTCACACAACTTTGTAGACTTTACAACAAGGGTTTGGTGAGTTGTAACATTGAATGTTGTTCATTCATCATTTCCCTCCATTATTTCATTTCATTTCAAGGTTTAATTACCAACAAGGGGTTTGACCAAGGCAAACCTCCATTTACTAACAATCAAAAAGTTTTTCCTCTCTTGCATGCCTGTGATTGTAGATTTAGGTTGAATACTTGAAGATCATTTGTAGTGCAATATTGGAATATTACAAAGTCGTCATCTTCACGAAAACTCACCTACAAGTCAAATCCGGAAGTTTCAGAACCTGAGATCTGAGAGGAACCAAGTGTAGACCTTAGAGCTCGGGATCACATTCAAAGTTTTTTAGAAATCTAGAATGAGACTAATATGCCACCTAGGGCATCTTAGTCCTCCTAGGGGTATTTTTTAGAGATTCTTTGAGATTTTGTTTTGAGATCCAAAGATTTTGTATCTGCCCAAAAAATAGCAGCGGGACGAAGACAATAGTAAGGGCGTCTTTGTCCTCCTTGGCATATTTGGACAACTTCCTTGCATTTCCAAAATCCTCATCACATCTCCATACTTCCTAGGTACACACATCCTATATTTTTGTTGCATAATTTCATCATTTTCATCCCTCATTTAGCTTGCATAACTAGGTTTTGTAGGTTGAATGCTTATTTGTCTTTTCCAATAATTTTCTTGGTGGTGAACCCCTAAAAGTTGAAAGAACCCCCTTCCTAGGTCCTCCTAATTGAAAATTGACTCACCTTGTGAGGTTGATAGTCAATCCAATTAGGGTTCTTAGGAAATTATTGAATGACCTAGAGAAATAGGTGGGCATTCTCCCACCTCATTTTTTTCTATGGTTTAGTTGGTAAAGGGAAATTCACTTTACTAACTTAATGTCAAAAAATACCCTCTTGCATATGTAACTAAAGCTTGATTTTCCATTTCATTTGCTTGTACTGCCTTAGTGCAAAGTCTCTTCCTTCATATTTCTATTATCTAGCTTGCTACCAACAATCCAACATTGTATGGTAATCTGGTGTACACTACCTTCAAAAGAAGCATGTAAAGGACTAAAAGTGCAAAATATTTTCCTTTATGTTTAGAGTTCTTGTCAATGACATCTACAGGAAGTACTACTAATTCTTTTAAACAGTGAATTATAACTCCTAATGTCTTCAAGTATAGAAATTTAGTTTTATCTTTTCTAGTTCTATTTGAATTTGCACCCTTTCTAAAGATCTTTTAGGACATATATAAATAGTATTTCATTTTCTGTTGTCCTTCATCTTTCTCCAAGTTTTCCTTCTCTAAGTTACTACAATTCACTTAGATATTTGGGATAGGTAGGTTACTATTGCACTCGTTCGATATGCATTTGATATGTTGGGCTGGCCAATCGCATTCTATAATTTAAATATATTTCTTTGTATTTCTATAGTTTGAATTTAAGAACATATTTTTATATTTAAAAATTATTATTTATCTCTTTTTCTATTGGTAAGAGTAGCTCTATAATTCATTTTCTTTAAGGAAATTAAAAAATAGGATGAAATAAATAAATTTGGGTGAATATTTTGGTATTAAATGTAAATTGTGAGAGCTTTGTTGGTGGGGTGGTGGGTACAAATCATTGAACGCATAATACATTGAATTCCACTGCATTGGAGGAGAAGTCGTTGGAAGTGTTGGGTTTTTTGTGGGCTCATTCTCCTTTGTTTATTATCAATTAATGAAAAATATAGGAATGCAAATACTTTGTTAATTTCCACATCTAATCTCAAAATAAGCATGGTTAATGCATATTTTTCTCTGTAGCATTTTGCTAATGAAATTATTGCAATAGTTACTTTCTTATCGGTAGGAATTGTTTCATGTTTATGAATTACATAGCATATGTCATTCATTGTACTCATTTATCGAAGTACTCCTTATAATAGGAAGGAATACTTTGAATTATAGGAGGAGGAAAAGGTCCATATTAGTACAAGTGTAGTGCATTATTCAACAACAAAGTAGAAGGTAAGATTCTTGAATCAACCTTGTCCTTTATGCTCTCCAATTTTCTGAAAGAAATAAGGTCTACATATATTGCAAGAATGAATGTTCTATTTCTTCAATAATGTTTTTGGCATTTAATATATGCAATAATTTTTATGTCGTTGCAATGAAAGGACAAGGGATATTTGATAGTATCACCTTGAAATTTTTTGTCAAACAGTTGATTACACTTGTACTAGTATGGACCTTTGGCTTTTCCTATAATTAGAAGTATTATTACCTGTCAGAAGGACTAATTCGACAAATGAGTAGAGTTTTATGGGTTTCTAAAAAAATAAATGATAAAGTTGATGAAAAGAGCTACAACAATTAGTTTTGGTTTTTATGGATTGAACACTTTACATGCATGTTTCATCATGTTTATTAACTGAATTAAGAGTATAATATAATTCTAGTAAGACTAAATTATTTTAAAAGTACAATACAATGGTAATAATAAATTTTTGAATCCTTGTGCCTCTAAAGATCAAAACTCCACCACATAGAAAAGCATTCGTAGTATAGTAGACATTTACAAACAGAGTCCAAAATGAGAAAAAAGGGAATGTACTCTAAGGGATTAACAAAATAAAAAATCTTACTGAGAGAACAAAAACATATGTAGACACAAGAAGAACAAAAAACAAAGGCTTACAATATTCCAACATATCATCAACATAAGAAACAATGGAAACGTCGAGCAGGAAATGCCTTGGAGTGGGCATTTCAAATTTTCCTGAGGGTTTCGATGTTGGGGATTTAGAGGATGATGGTGATCTTGATCGGGGTCTGTTGTTCTTTGTTCGGTGCTTTGGGTTTTGGACCATTTCTTTGGTTACTGGACGTTCTTCGCAGTTCATTACTGGATTTTGTGGCTCTATTGATGGTGTCACTTTTTCCTGTTCTGGATTGCGGGCGTTTTTTGTGTTTGATGGTTACATGCCTGGTGGTTTCATTTTGTTTGAGGTTGTGGATGACTCTACATTTTTCATCTCTCTGTTGTTTCTCAGATGGAAGGAGTTTCCTATTCTAGTCAAACCTTTACTTGTGTGTGTTTTTGTGGAGACCATTTTGCTGGTTTTGGCCATGGTTTGGGAGCTTATGGTGAAGCCCTTTGGAGTTTTCATGGTTGTCCTAGTTGTTGGTTGGCTTGGTTCATTGGTTTGTGTGTGGGGAAGGTTCTCCTAGCTTTCTCCTTGCTTTAATCCTTTGTCTTATGTTTTTCCTGTGCGGTGTGCCTCTTGGTTGGGGCTTCTCACCATATACAATTTTGATTGTCCTTGGGTCACTTGCTCTGTTGGTGGTTGGGTGGACTGGTTTCTTCTTGAATCCCTTGTTCCTTCCCTTGTGGCACGACTGAGGGTTGTTTCATCCCTTCCCAAGATTTCTTGGGTTGATGTCTTTGTTGGGTTGGTCTTATGTTTTTAATTTTGTTGTTCTGGGGTGGTATGGTCTGCTCCTCTCTAGAGAAGACGTGTTCTTGTGATCTTTGGATTCGCTATGATGGTTGCTTTAGGTTTTTCTTGGGCTTTTCTTTCCTTGTGTAAGTTTCTCTACTACTCTTGGTTAAGAATTAGATCTTTGTGTATGCTGCTATGCTTACCTTGTACTCACCAACTAGGTAAATTTGATGGTGGTTCTATGTTGGCTCATGGCCTCCTCTACTCATTGTGGTGTGGGTGAGGATAGATCTTCCTCCTCACCCTATGTTGGTGTCCCATGGGTGTTGTTTTGCTTCTAGTCTATGGCTGCAAGGTGGTTTTGTGGGCCTTTTTTGCCTTGGAAGTGTCCCTCTTGGGACTATGGGTGTGGGTTTTCCCTTGGTTTGTTGATTGGCCCTAGTGGTGAATGATGTTTTTTCTAAGGAAAGAGTTGATTTTTACACTTTTTTGTGGACTAATTATGTTATTGGCTGGGAGGTTATTTTTGTCCTTCTTGTTGCTCTGTCAGTTTGGAAGCCTTGGGAGGAGGTGGTTGCCTGTGTTGTTGGAGCCCTTGCTTGCTACCTTTCTCTACAATCGCTATATTCTATTGAGGTGAATCTTGCTCATTTTAAGGTGGAGGCCTCTCTTATAGAGGTGGAGCTGGTGATTGTGGAGCTGGTGTGAAGTGTTTCTCTCCTTGGCCAGTCCTTATTGAGGTGGTGTGTGCCTGCTCTGGAGGGTGGTTCCTTTGGTGGTTCTGGTACCCATATCTTCCTCTCCTATAGAGGGGATCCCTTTCCTTTTGAGGTGGATTTGGGGATGGTGTCTCACTGGTTGGTGCTTCTTCAATAATATGCCTCAACAACAATTGGTGTTGTTTTGACTAAGTTGTGTGGAAGGTCAGTTGTGGTCTAGCTGTTGTAGGTGGCTATTGCTTTGGTTATCTTTGGCAGACTTCTTAAAGCTATTGTATTATGGGTTATTTCTTGGCTCATGGCCTTTACTATTTTTGACATAGGATTGTTGTTTGTCCTAAGGGTTCTATCGATCCTGGTTTTGGTGCCCGGAATGAGTTATTTAGTTGGTCTTGGACTTAGGATTACTGTTGGTTCTAAGTGTGTTGTCACTCCTGGTCATCTAATGACCAGGTGTTGTTAGGTTATGTTGTGTGTCTGCGATGTGTTCGCGGGCATTGTCTTAGCTCTGTAAAAGGTTCCTGGTCCTTTCAAAACCTTGCTTGTCCTTTTTGGCCCCTGTGGCTCATTGTGTTAAGGGTACGATGCCCTATATTTGCTTCTTATCTTATCAAAAAAAAAAACAAAGGCTTCACATTTCTATCTTTTCATTAATCAATAATAAATAAAGGAGAATAAGCACACCAAAACCCAACACTTTCAACGACTTCTCCTCGAATGCAGTGGTATTTAATGCATTAAATGTGCATTCGGTGATTTTTTACCCACCACCCCACTAGCAAAGCTCTCCAAATTTGCATTTAATGCCAAAATATTCACCCAAATTTATCTATGTCATCATAATTTCTTAATTTCCTAAAAGGAAAATGAATTATATAAAATTTTGACTATATGTTATTAAATTCAAACTATAGAAATACAAAGAAATATGTTTAAATTATAGAATGTGATTGGCCAGCCCAGCATATCAAATGAATATCGAATAATTGGAATTATAACCTGCATATCAACAAGAACTAATAATTTTTAAAGGTTAAAATATGTTCTTAAATTCATACTATAGAAATAGGAAGAAATATGTTTAAATTATATAATGTGATTGGTTGACTGAGCAAAACATTGCATAGGAATTTCATATCGGATGATTGCAATAATGCATATTTCTTAGTGCAACATTTTTCTAATGAAATGATTGCAATAGTAACCTGCTTCTTGGGGCGAGCTATTTCATGTTTATGAATTACATAGAATATGTCATTCATTATACTCATTTGTCTATCTATCCCTTCTAACAGGAAGGAATACTTCTAATTGCAGTAGGAGAGAAAGTTGCATATCAGTACAAGTGTAGTCAATTGTCCGTGAAAAAATTAGAAGATGAGATTTTGGAATCAACCTTCTCCTTTATGCTCTACAAATTTTGCAAGGCATAATTTGTACATATATTGCAAGAATGGAAGTTCTCTATTTTTGGTAACTATTTTTACATTTACTAGATTCAAAAAAATCATGCCATTGTAGGGAAAGGAGAAGATTGATTGCAAAATCTCACCTTGTACTTTGTTTTTGAACAATTTACTATACTTGTACTGATCTGGATGTTTGTCTCCTTCTGCAATTAGAAGTACGCATTCCTATTACAAGGACCAATTACACAACTAAGTATAATTTTATGTGTTTTTGAAAAAACAACAACAAAGCTCTTGACAACCTTAATAGTTTATTATTTTTGGATTTTCAAACTTTTTATTTTATAACCATTGGAACTATCTTGTGGATCTCATGAAGCAGGCTACACTTAATGAACTACAATAACCAAAGTATGATGCACATGGTCCATGCATAGTAAATCCTCACTATTTAGGCTTTCAAGGTATATCAACTAAGAGATTTCAAAGAGACAGATATGTATGTAACATAGTAACATTAAAATGTGCAAGTAAATTTTTTGCTTAAGGCCAAGAATGGTTTCATGCAATTTTAGTAGCTTTGGATGACAACAACTCAACAGTTTCAATCTCTTTAAAGGAGAACAAAAAAATTTAGAGTGATTTTTGTTGTCCTACACTGGATTGGTTTTGATGCATTATGCTATGAGATAATTCAAAAGTAAATTAAGATAATCCTCATGCTGACATCAAACAGATGTGGGGAAAGCACCATGAAACTTTGCACACATATTCTTTTACAAGCATGGGGAGCCTGGCTAAAGTAGTTTTTGAACCTAGGTTCTTTCATGGTTATTTCTTTTCTTTGGGACTAGGCTATCCTATGTTGGAAATATCTAATTGAGTTGTTGTAACTTAGAGAAGGAAAACTTGGAGAAAGATAAAGGACAATAGAAAATGAAATACTATTTAAATATGTTTTAAAAGAGCTTTAGAAAATGTAGAAATTCAAATAGAATTAGAAAAGATCAAATAGAATTTCCCAAATCCCTAATCTTCATGTCTAGATTCCATCATAAAAATTTCATAGGCAATAGTTTACCCTGGCAATGAAAATCTAAAAGCAAGCATGCTTTACAATTAAAGAAAAATATCAAATTGGAAAGTTATGTTTTTTTGTCTTGTATGTAAAAAAGAATTAATTAATAAGGGTTCGGACCTCGAATTATGGTAACATTGCCTCAATGAGAGTAAAGTCCTAGACTCAAACCTCGTCAGTACCACTCACACCAAATAGTGGGGAAAATAGAGGAAACACAGATTACAATCTAAAGTATAATGTAATGTATCCAGTTGGTTTTATCTCCCCGGTCATGTTAAATAATGGGGGGCACTAGGTTTTTCTTCACCCTCGGCCTTTCCATGTGCATAATATTCAAAAATGATAAATAATAATGCTAGTAATTAAAATATAGAAAAAAATCATCTGAAAAGCAGTGTAACCATTATTTTTTAAATCTTCATAAAGCTGGACTAAATTCAAATTTCCAATGTAGATCATACAATCATAATTATAAAACATAATTATCTGAAAATCTCAACAACAATTACTTTTGAAAGCTTTATAAAGCTTGATTAAATTCAAATTTATGATATAGAACATTCAGCCATAAATTATTAAAAAATAATTATCTTTTAATCCCTGCAACAAATTATTTGTCAAAGGTGTATATTCATTCAAATTTAAATTTACAATACAAAAAACTTAGTCATAAAATAAAAATAATAATTATCTCTTAATCCTAACAACAAATTATTTATTAAAGAAGGCAAAATTTTGCCCCATTCTACCAGAACTAATTTAGGGTAAAGTTCATTATAATCTTCTTCATAAAGTTCTAGAGCCATAAGATCAAAACTTCACCACATTTCAAAACATTTGCAATATAGCAAACATTTACAAACAGAGTCCAAAATGAGCAACAAGGGAATGTATTGAAGGGATTAACAAAAGAAAAAAGCCTACCGTGAAAACAAAAACATTTGTAGACATAAGAAGAAGAAAATTATAATGATATGAGTAGAATAGTATTAACCGAATCAAGTATCATAAGAGTTAAATCCCATAAGAGATATAAAATCTACTGCATTAGATTGACTGTGGAATCTAGAATAAAATCAAATTTTTATCTTTTGACTTTTGCCACCTTTTTGTTGTTCCTATTTTATTGATCTTTTTTCTACTATGTATGACATCCTACTATTTTTTTCTCTACTAATTTGCATTCTAATTTTTTATTTTACCTTGTAAATTATTATTTTGTTGTGGCTATTTAGGTTATGATTTTTTATCAATTTTTTCAACATTCTCCCCCTTGATGTCAAATTCTTGTACCTACAACTTGGTCTTCAAATCTAAGTGTATTATCTTCCCTAGTCCTTTAGTCATAATGTATGCCAACTATTCTTTTGAATTGCAAAACTAAATTTCAACTATTGTAAGAATGGTAATAATAATCATTTTATTACAAGAAAAGTTAGGAGAATTAATAATAATTTTGGTCCTCTCGACGAAATCAACCATGACAAATGGTGGATGATGAGACTCCAAAATGTTGTTTTTTAATGAGAGAAGGTGGCAGCATTATATCATTGGTATTGTTAATTATTTTTTTACCTATTTCAAGTCTAGTTAAGCATAAGATGGGGAACCATCAAAATAATTGTTCCTTAGTCCTACAAGGCTCTCATGCAAAATGTTGAGCTTTGGGAGTTCTTTGGAAATGGTGGTTTCTCCCCCTTTTTTAAAGCCATGAAAGGGTATAATGATAAATTGACATCTAAGTTTGTCAATTCATGGCAGTAGGGTTTGGTGACCATCAAGAGTGTGCACTTTCGGGTTACTAATGACCTTATTGTGAAAGCTATTGGCTTGAAGTGTGAATATGAGTGCATTGTAAAGAAAAGAAATGAAAACTATGATACATTCATGGATGCTTTTTCTGGAAAAAGGTGAAAAGTTGATGAAGTTTCAAAATGGATACAACAAGGAAAGATTTTAGTTCCTTGGGGTATGGTAAGTCTTCATTTTATGAAGTATTTTTCTTTAGAATATTAGTTTCAAACCATTCATGGCTATTATTTTCTGATTTTAAATCATATTAGACATGGGTCTAAGATTAACTTGTATTGTTACCTAAATTTCTCTATTCAAAAATGCATCTTGGATGGGGCCTATCCTCCCCTTCACCAAGGTTTGATAATGGTCCTTTATAAGTATAGTATTTATGTGACCCCTAAGAACAACCATTCTAGTAGGAAAAGTAGTGTTAGAGATTAGGAAATTGAGTATTCCTCTTTGTCTATCAAAATTACAAAAGGTAGCCGTAGTTTTAGCCCCAATTCTAGGGTAAAAAGGCCATCAAAATCAAATAGGTGTCCTCTGGGGATGCTAACCATCATCCTACTCTCAATGACCTCCTTATTATATCCCCTAAAAAAAAAAGGGCTTGTCTTTTCTAGTATAAATTCCTCCCCATTATCCCATATTGGAAGAACTATGGAAAATCATAACTTGGATATCCAAGATATCACCCCATTAAAAGGAAAACCCACCATGACCAATTTTTCTAAAAATAAAAAGATAAATCATTGTTTTGTTGTTGAGGAAGGGGGTCCCATCAACATATATGATTCCAAAGGAGAGAAAAACAACTTATTGCTTTTGGAGAAGAACACCCTATTGTCTTTGGGAGGTTGAAGATCTACTAGTTGTGGGATATTCTTTGGAGTCTAAAAATTTAAACATGTTGTTTCGTCCTTGGATTTGGAGGTGGATTATTTTGAGGATGTGATGAGGGTGGGGAAAATCACACCCATCTTATTATTTTCATGAAATACATGATGCAATCATGCAAATTAAGGAAATTACATAAATTCCCCTAGAGAAAAACAGAAACTACCCCATAAATATTGGAGCCAAAACAACATTCTAATTATGCACAAACTTTGGAAGCCCTAACTCAAGATCTAACACCTTCAATGATAATACCTTTTTGTCTTGCGAAAATGAAGTTGGGGCCTAAAGGCTAACCAGGTTGCCCAAGCCTTTAAGTCCCTCAAAATTAGCTCCGAAGATTTTGTAGGGACTACTTGAATAACTTTTGAATGAGATTCTTTCACCAAAGTGTTTATTATTCTAAACATGTTGTTTCGTCCTTGGATTTGGAAAGGTGGATTATGGATTTGAGGATGAGGATTTCATCTTTTAGCTTGAGGAGTCTGAGGAAGACATCCATAGTGAGGACTGGGTGGAATTTCTACAAACTGAGGCTATGGAAGAACATTTTTAGGACATCGAGGTGGAGCTAGGACATGGTACTGAGAAGGAGGAGATGCATGAAAAAGTTGAGGGTGATGATGATAATAATTAAAATGATAATAAGGACCCAAAATTTGATGATGATGCTATTAATCTTGAAGATGGTAATGAAGCAGCAAATGATGATAATGAGGAGGAGGAAGAATTATTTTTCACCGATTCTCTTAACAATGATAATAAGGAGGTCAACAAGGATGAGAAATTTTTAAAAATATGTAGTGAGAAGGGTTTTCCTTCTCATATTAAATCTCAACTGGAAATTTTACAAAAAACTAATAAGGAGACATGAAAACTAAGATTAATACTAACAATGAAAAATCAAAAGAATGGAAATGGCAATCTGCAGTCTCACTTTTGTCACCCATAGAATAATGTTGAAAGTGGTTATGGGGACTATGTTAGGCAAATATAAAATCAATAAGCAAAGAAAGAAACTTGGTACTAATGAAGATCCTTAGGTGGCTAAAGCCAACAACAAAAAAGGAATGAAGGTCCAAACCAAAGAAGATTGGTAGGTGTCACTAGACACTCCATAGAAGAATTGGGACCTAATTAATTAAGTTTTCCTCAAGTCCTTGGTGTTTTTTCTTTTGGTTTTTGGTATTGTATCTCAGCTTTTTTTTTTCTTTTGTCTTAAGCAGTCTTGTGAACCTTGTAGTTTCATCTTTTGGCATGCATGCCTCTATTTTGATTTATATTTGATGTTGTCTTAAACTCTTGGATTAGGGAAATTTCCTTGCTTACTTTATCAAAAACATATAATTAACCATTTAAATATCATGGAGAGACATATAATTAACAATATCAAAAATAAAAAATTTAAGGACATAAAATAAAACTCATAACAACAAATGTACATGGAGAAATCCTTTTAGGAAAAAAATCCACCATCAGAGAGAGGAAATGTCTATATTAATCTAATAACAATGCTATATTAGTATATCCAACTTTCTACTTTCCATCTAATAGGATTCTAATATCATAATAGTACTAACCTACAAAATAACCATAATGAAACTATCCAAGGCATACAATTTATAAATAATTGAAGAGGTAAAACCATGAATGGTTTCCAGAAACTAAAAAGTGCCAAAACCTATGGTTTTGAAAAAATCTAATACCTCCATGTGCAAATCCATCAATTCCATCAATAATATAAAGCCATAGTTATAGCATATTTTTCCAATAACTCACATGAAACACATCCCTAAAAGAATTTATTTATTTCCAAAACTACACCTTAATAGAGACATGTCTATGAGAAAGTAGTTCCAATACATTAAAAACAATATGTAACCTCCACTATTATAAGTAACTTCCCACTTAATATTTAACCTACCTTACTCAGTAACAATACAATCAATATCAAAGTCAACTAAGATAAAATAATTGATAAATAATTCATCCAATCACCCCTTGGCATCCACTCATCCATTCCTAGAGTATGGGAGACACATGAAGTACACGATATTTGAAAGGTTAATATCACCTTAATCCTAATATCCTCCCACTTGATATTTTACATTAAAATGACATAAACAAGACTCATAAAATGAATCAATTACAATATACAAGGCCCATGGCCTCCCACATTATACATACCCTCAAAATCATCATATCACTTGAGACATTTATTTAATGAAATTTTAGTTCCTAGAAGTAATCGAATACTCGTTGGTTTATACTCATGCATAGAAATCCACCCCATAATAGCATCAACATACTATGGTTGAGCCAAAAAAAATTATGAACACAACCCCTATTGATCTATCTATTCCAAAATTATATTTTATTTGTATATACTTCATATCAAAAACACTAAAAATCTAAGTTTTAATCTCTGTAACCATCACTTTATTGTTACCAATAAGAAAAATGTCATCAACATAAAAGATAGTAATTAGAATGTGATCCTCAATAATTATTATCCTCCCCACTTCTAATAAAAACTAACTTTAATATAAAATAATTAAACTTTTGTTACCAAATTTGAGGTGATTTTTCAAACCATACAATAAATACTCTAAGCTCCCTAAAAACCACATCCTTATAATAAATAATTGTCAATGATAGAGGATTCCAAATAGAATAACCATTAATGTTCTTACTATATGAGACAAATATGCATCTCTAAGATTTGGTATCCAGCTTAAATTGATTTTCTCTAGCGCATGAAAAAAAGGTATCATAGAAAAATACTTTTAAATGTGAAATGGAGGCTTTCCTACATGTCCACAACTCATAAGGAGTTTCATCGATAAAATCCAAACATGGAGATTTATTAATCAAGTAGTAGGTACTGCTCTATCCTTTTTACAACCTCATTCTATTATAGAGTATAATTAATTATCTTCTATTATAAAATATCTACATGTCTACAAAATTTATCGAATTCCTTAGAGAAATATTCAAGTACATTATAATATCTTAGCAACTATATCTTCTTATTTGACTATATATTAGCCAAAGCATTAAAATCCTTATACTTGGAGAAATTTTTTGATTAAGGTCTAAGAAAATTAACCTAGATATATATTTATTAATCATCAATAAATAAAATATGATAATATTATTTACCAATAGAACCTACATCCATTAGACCAAACACGTCAAAGTGAATAACTTATAATACACATTTTCTCTAGTACCTACTTTCTAGATGCGCAATGCTCATAAAAATTGAACTTGTTAGAATAATAAAAACTATCATCAAGCATATTTATTTCAATAATTTTTTAAATAATTTATTACCAATGTGGCCCAAACATTGGCACCACAACATACATGTATTTTTAGAAGTGCAAGTTATATTGGAAAATTATGAAAAATAAAAGCATCAAGCCTAGCAGATCCCACACCATTAGCCTCTTTCTACCACCAAATTTTTATTTGACTAATCTATAACCAAAATTATCAAATTTTAAATTCACTCCATAATAATTCAACTTAAATAAAAAAATTATATATTAATATCCAAAAGACCATAGAGAGCTTTCACTCTCCCATCACTTAAACATAAATATATATTTCCCTTACCAACAATTTAATGTGTATTCTTGTCACTAAGGAAAACCTCACCTCCATCACAAGATTGGTAAGATGATAATCACTCCTAGCTAGGAGTCGTTTGGTAGGTGCAACTTAAATAAATCAACCAAGTGTCATCACTAGTAACATTAGAAGAAATAATTAATGTATCATTATCACTATCATAATATGAATTATCAAAGCTCTTCTTCTTGCTTTCACATTATTCCTTCACATGTCCTCTCTTTCCATCATTCCAACACTTTTATCTTCCTAAGGTTTTATACCATCCTTTTAATTTAGATTTGGATTTCATCTATTACCCTTTAGATCCACCTTTATCCTTAGGTCTTCCCTAAACATGCAAGACATCCTTAGAACCTTCATAATTGGGCTTTCTCCTTATCCCATCTCTAAGAAATGCAACAATAAGGGTCTCCATATTTAATTCTAAAACACTACCACTAAGATTAGCAATTAAGTTCTCCCAAGACTTGAGTAAAGAATCACCTCCCTTCATTTTTACATAGTAAAAATTCATATTGATATATAAATTATTAGTTAAACTTTTAGTTTGTAAATATCACCTATCCTCTTCCACAATGAGAATGCAATGGTATCCACTAAGACATTCAAGAGGAAAAAATATGTAAGACACGGTCAAATAATTCCATGTACCTTGTTGACCAACTTAAGCCACAATTCACAAGAAATGCCCTTGAATTTTTATTCCCTTATAACTATTCTCCAGTGACTCCTTTCTTCTAAGAGATACTTTATCTTCAACTTCCACAACTCATGCCCAATGTTATTGAGCTTCTCAATATTTTAATGGGAGGTAAATGTCACAGTTCTAATCACACACAATTTATAAAACCACTAAGTAAAGATTTCCCATTTTAGTCAAAAAACCAAACACTTCAAGAAAGGCATCCTCTTCTTTAAATATAATTTGGATCTAATAAAAATATTGATAAAACAAGGTAAACTACCATAAATGAAAACTCAACAAATAGTAAACAATTTCTATTTACAAATTAAATTAAAATATGAGTAATCATTTAAATATCATGGAGAGGTATATAATCATCAATCTCAACAATAAAATTAAAAAGAACATAAAATAAAATTCATAAAATTATATGTATGTGGATAAAACCTTTCATTAGAAAACTCCACTATCAAAGAGAGGACACATATGTATTAATATAATAACAAGTAGCATCAATACATCCAATTTTTTTCCCTCCATTTGATAATATTCTAATAGTGTAACAATGATCTTACAAAAGACCCTTAATAAAACTATCCAAGGCATCCATTTTATTTATAACTAGAGAGGGAAAAAAATATAAATGGTTTCTTAAAACTAAAAACCACCAAAACCCATGGTATGACAAAAATACAATGCCCCCATATGCAAACCCATCGATGCCCCATATGCAAACCCATCGATGCCCTTAAGAATATAAAATCATAATTAAAACATCTTTGACCAATGATTCTCATGACATACATCCCCAAAAGTAGTAGTTTTTTTCTTAGACTACATCTCATGTAGGAAAATTCTATAATAACAAAGATGTTACACTCTCTCTCCTAGCACCTAAGAATGATATAGTGGTGTAAATACATTCAAACCCTTGCCTAACTTTCATGTCATAAGTACTATACCATTTAATGCATAGCCTCCCTTATTCAATTTCACTACAACCTATATTCAAGTCAATTATTATAAAATAATTAATAAACAAGCCACCCAATCACTCCCTAGGCATTCATGTACCCATTCCCAAGGTATTGAAGACAAATGAAGTGCATATAATTTGCAAGGTTAATATTATCTTAATCCTAATATTTTTTATTTTTTGTTGTTTGAAACTAAAAAATCCCACATCCACTTGGTGATAATATTATAAAGGAATTTTATGAAGAACATGTCATGCCTATTTATAGTAAAAACAAGCTTTGGAAAACCTCAAAGGAAAAAACCTTTGATTGCATTTTAGATAGCTTCAAGATTAATTCAATGTGGCTATCAAGTCATTCTAGACCCATGTCTTGGGCATACTTATAGAGGGGATTCTACCAATAAAATATACTACCAAAGTAAAAATTTCAAGTAATCTATACACAATAAAATTCAAGAATATGCAAAACTACATTTGAGGGGTTTCCTCAAGATAATGTTCATTATTTTATAATATTTTTTTGTCACAAATGTGTGGTCTATTTATTCAGGGTCATGGTTATGTCTTGGACATACTTCTAGAGGGGATTCTACCAATAAAATATACTACCAAAGTAAAAATTTCAAGTAATCTATGCACAATAAAATTCAAGAATATGCAAAACTACATCTGAGGGGTTTCCTCAAGATAATGTTCATTATTTTATAATAATTTTTTTTGGCATAAATGTGTGATCTATTTATTTATGGTCATGGTTATCAATTAATTTTATTTTTTACATCTTCATAAATAGATACTTTTGAAGTGGATGCAACTATTAAAATCCTTAAAAACACTAAAATGTGGGGTTCAACTATTATCTATCAAATGTGTTATTAATGTATATTTAATCCTATGAATAGAAAATATCTATAATATGGTTGACAAATACCATATTTAAACTCCAAACATGTTAAAATTTGTTGGGTGAAATCCATCACTACTTGAGATGGTTTATACAATTCAACTAATGATTGAATTTATAGATCTTCTATTTCTAAAATTTGATTAATTAGTTACATAAAAAGTATTCAAATATTCAATTTTTAGATTGAATGATAACTTGGTGTTAGTTTTATGAGTGGTGTACAACTTTCAAATCCTTGTATTATTATAAGATATTATTGTAAGGTTAAAATTAACTAGTCATGATAAATATTTTAATATTGTTCATATACAAATCCTCATGGAAAGAGGTACCACCCTTTATGTGAGATTACCATATAACACTTAGAAATTGTGTGTGTTTAAGAGAGAATATATGTCATGTAAGAGAATTTGACATGTGTAAGGACATGTAAGAAAGGGGTTATATAGCATAGTTCTTGGAGAATATTTGATTATCTAATAATAGTCATTTTTATGAGGGTGTACAAACAATAATTAGTGCTTCATGGGGGAAATCAAGAGTTACTTATGAAACCTATAGCCATGGTGGTCAAATACATTAAAAATGAGTTGCATTCTATTTTGGAGGCCACTCACTTGAAGTGGGGTGTAGATTTTTTACCATAATATTTGTGCATCATATTTTGGCCCATGGTATTATCTTATGTTGCTTTTTTGGGCCTCCTTAAGCCTATGTATCGAGGACTTGGGACGGAGGTTGCAACATTTAGTTTGTGTAATGTTACTGTTTTGGTTTTCCTCCAAATTATAGATTTTTGATCCTATTAAAGCATGGAGGCACTAAAATTATATTGTAACATATTGTTGTTGAATAATACATTGGGTGAGTGTGATTTGGATGTTAGGTTTTTTGTAAGAAGTTTTTCCTATGGTATATGTGTGTGACTCTTATTCTATGTGTGTTTTATTCCTTTTCTTATTCTTTTCTCTTTTCTTGGTCTTTGATAAGTGTCATTACTATGTTAAAGTGGCATTAAAGTTTTCTCATATTAGATAGATTGTAACTCTCTCCTCATAGGATTAATCTAAAAAGTATTTATATAAATTTGTTTCATTTAGTATCTAAGGTTTACCTTGAATTCAGATGGTAGTGGGTTTTTACAAATAATTTGTTAACATTTGGTATCAAAGTCTAGTTTCAGGTTGTAGGAGGGGCTACGATGATATTAATCCTTGATCAAGTGGGATAGTTGATCTTGCTCCAAGGACAGTCAAGGAAAGCAATTCTAGAATGGAGACAAAGAGATTCAATGAAACTAATGTTTTTCTTTTAAAACTCAAGGCATAGAATCTTGGAGTTGGACATGTGGTAATTGATGAGACTAAATAATGTCTCATATATTATCAAAATAAAATATGCATTTTTATTTTAAATAAAGAAATGATGAACTTAATTGTAGAACTAATAGTGTATGACTATTTAAAAGTGAAATATATTATATTTTTGTTCTTATTTATTCTTAATTTTATATATCCATAAATAACCATGCTATATCTTTTTTTCTACATATATCTATGTCTTTTTTCCATAAATACAAGATTTTGTGAAGAATAGAAGAATTTAGAGATAAAACTTGAACACCCTAGAGCATTTTAAAGCTCTCTAAAGGTGTTTTCATAGTTATAGTCAACTATGGAATAAACTTATGATTAGGTCAAAAACATACATAATTAGCTCCTAAAATGCTCAATTAGCTCTAAAATATGTAAGATGGCAGTAAAACTAATTTAATTACATTTGACACCTAAATTATAAGTTTGGCGAAGACAATCACAATGATGTGCCTCTAGTTATATATTTGTGGGATACAAGTCGTAAATATTTTCTTTATGACGTTGTTTTAGAATATCAAAATGCACATCCTATTTTGGAGGAATCAAGTACTCTATGTGATTGTACAACTAAAGAAATTGTTACTTTAATTTTCCACCTAAATTTTAGAAATACTTCAAGTCAAGATTGAAGTATTATTGAAGCATACCTAGAATCTTGAAAAGCCTTCAAGTTAACACTAGAGATCTTTTATTTCATGCATTAGATTGAGGAATAAAGAACTATTACATGATTTATAATATATAAATATCAGATAAGTTAAGATTCTATAAATAATCTTCTCCAGTGTGTGGATAGAAGTAAGTTAATGAATCTAAAAGTTAGAATGGAGAATAGCTAGAAACTTGTAGCAAAGAAAAAGTGTATGAAATAATTATACTATTTTTGAATGAGAAGAAAGAGGATTAGATGCCTTTGTAGACTCAAATAATTGATCCTGAAGGTGAAGTAGGGCTCACTCTTCCTAAAGAAGAAGGATCTTGGTGTGATACCTTCTCTGCTGAATTATTTTATTATAGTTTCTTTATTTTTGTGTAATATTATGCAAGTGTGTTTCCTTTTTCAAGAAAGTACATTTTAGAAAAGATAAAAAATATTTTTGTTACATTTTATGCAAGTGTGTTTCCTTTTTCAAGCAAGTATATTTCCTTTTTCATGAAATCATGTTTCCTAAATTTTAAATTGAGTGTGTTTCCCTTCAAGAAATAGTGGAATAGATTTGATTTCAATTCTAATAAGTTTGTAGGATAGGATAGAGTTATTTAAGAAATTAATAACCTAAGACCTCGTGACCCTATTGCATATTGCCTTTGAAAACCAACCTAGATTGTTAAAAATTCAATGATGAGTAATTATGAAACTACAATGACCTCACCAACAATTTTAACCTAGAGCCCATATATACTAGTGTGGGAATTGTCCATATTCATGTGGAGTTTATGTAGAGTTTTTATCTTGTGGTCTTATGCAACTCAAAATTATTTATGTTGGGTGATTTTATTCAATCCCTAGTTATGTGGGAAATCACTAGATATTTTGGTTATTATATGGATTATTTATATTGGGTGTTTGGTTTTAGCCCTTAGTTACACAATACATCACTATATAATTATCCACTAACTACATGAATGGAGACATAAGTTGCATGTTATTGCATGGATGAATACATTAATTGTACATGTGATTATATGGCTAGATATATCAGTTGCATGGATGGATATAGTAGATTCATGTACTTGCATGTTCTATACATGGTGATTTTGGTTTGCATATACTTGTATATTGTAGATTCATGTCGATTTAGGTTTTAATGTGATTTAATGTTACATATTTTTGATATTTCATGATGCAATCATGGCTAGAGGATCCCAAGAAGGATTATCCAACTATAATCCATAAAAATAAATACAACTAAAAATAGAACACCACAAAATAAAAATAGATTTATATTGGGAAAACACTCACCAAGATAAAAACCCAACCTCCAAAATATCTCTTACTATATTAATTTCATAAGTATAGATATGAGCTTCCACAAGGGCTTTCCTCACATACACGAACATATAACTTAGAAACACAACTTCTAAACTTACTACATGGGCTACAATATGAAACTACAAAATACTTATATGGCCCAATCGTATGATGCCACTCCACATCATACTCGTTATCTCACCCATCTCTTAATTATCGCTCCCTTATATCTACCTTACATGTTACTCCCCTATTCTCCTTAACCTTATTTGCTTTCTTTTAAATGACTTGAAATCACATATATGTATATCAAACTTCTCAAATAATTTAAATTAGTCTTAAGATGATGCAAATCCCAAACCTTATGAAACATGTAATTGAATTAAAATAAAATAAATTATGAATTCTAATGGTTCAATCAATGGATAATCTCCACATGGTTTAACATACACCTTTGAACAATACATTTAACCTTCATGTATATCTATCCTTTGGTGTAAACGTAAAATAACCTTCTAAAAATCATAATGGTTCCCAACTAAACATCTCTATCAACCCATAAAAACTCATTCTCTAAATTATAGAACTACACCCATCCAAATTACATCAAAATTTATAAACAAACTCATCACATATATAACTACTATTAAAACTGCAACACTTAATGCAGTGAAATGCATCAACATTCATCATCATAGATAATCAAATATATGTCAAACATATGATTTACCTTATATTCTCATATTTTAATAAACTATGTAAATTTTCCATGATGCCCTCAAAATGCCCCTACATCAGGACTCTCATTTTCTAGGGTAGTCTATCTTGACCTCATAATTCCAACCTTTTGTTTCCTCTTTAACATGGTTTTTCCACTCGATCAGTTATCCTTTAATTGGTCCTCTAACACTAATTTAACTCCTTTCAAACATCACTTTGTTTCCTTAGTTTTCCTCTGCACTACTTGCTTTTGGCTTATACTTGGTCATTCATGACCCACTTCTATTTTTCATCAACCAATCCCTCATGTTTTTTATCATTCTTCGTGACTACTACATATCCTTATGTCTAACCATTGATGAATATCAATTCCTTAACACAAATCCTCATCCTCTTTTTCATCTATCCTATTTTTTAGGGTACTTCCTTTTAGCATCCTCCAATTTCATAGCCAACTCTTTGCACTACTTCTTTTGAATTTGTAGTCTTTCCACCCTTTCTAGTAATTTTGTACATATTTGGATTCAATACACACTACTCCTTCCTAATACACTACCCTATGTTCCTATAAAACTATCCCTCACATTTCTTTACTAGAATTAACTAATAATTTTGACCATCCTTCCATATGGTATAAATGATAGCCCTCCCATCATAAGCTTACATCCCTATCAAATTGTCATGGTCTTGTTGGAAATATGGGAGCCTAGCAACATGGGCATGAAGTGTATATAGGTTGAATGGGTTGTTTCATTGTTGTAATTGATGTCTAAATTGTGGCAACATTTGTGGGAAGCATATTTGGTATACCAAAAGATGATCTATATCAGAAGTGTTCTTTGCTAATAATGTTATGGTCCAGTGTGTTGGTTTTTGAGTCCATAATTTACTACGAGAAGAGATATGAGTTTGCTCTCTTAATTTTTTATTATGACTCATTCATACAGTTGTATCTAGGATCTTGAGAAGTTTTGTGTTGTGTATAGAAATTTATCAATGATAGAGTTCCACTTTGTATACTACAGTTGTTTCTATGTTTAGTATATTTGTGTGGGAGGCTCCGCATTTTCTTAAGAATAACATTATGATGTTGTGTTCTAATGGTAGTCTCTCTAATGTTAAATGTGATAAGAAATTGAAGTAATATCGGATCTAGAATATTTTTACCTTGAGAAGTGTGTGTTGGTTTGGAGTTTTTGAGTTTAGGTCCTATTCTTGGCCGACCTAATATATGTCATCTATTAAGAAGATTAATTATACTTTGTGGATGTTAGTTGGATCCCTTAAAAATCTATGTTGACTTGAAATGATGCACCACATGGATAAAAAGATGTTTTAAATCTTATATGGTGCTAACAAGAGCTATTTTTGATTGGTTTGGTTACATCTAATTAGGGCGGCCTAATCGGTGTATGAAACATACTTGCAGATATATATAAGAATTTTTGGAGTAGAAAGGGTGTGTGAGTGTATGAGATGTGTGTAGAAGACTGTGAATGTACGAAGCTTAAATGATTTATCATATGCAAGTAATTTATTGGGATAAAAGTAAAGGATCTAAGAATAATTGTTATGTGATTTCTAAGTAGAACAATACTTCACATTTAGAGCATCATTGGAAATAAACTTAGCACATAGAAGGTGTATTCCATCAGTTCATACTTTTGGCAGTGAGCCATATCTTTTTGTATCTTAGCGGTTAGCCATTTCATTTTATATTTTGGTTGTGAGCCTTTTAAGGATAGTGAGTCCTGGTAGTGAGCTCTGTAATATACTGTATCCAAATATATTATAGTGTGAGTTAATCTTCATAGTGGTTTTTCCCATTTTGGGTTTTCCATGTAAAAATATGGTGTTGATGTGTTTTTTGGTGTCATGTTCATTTCAATGTCTTCATTCTTGTTTTAAATTATATGTGCTTTAATAATTGGTTGGTTTACATCTAAATGGTTTAATAGAATACTAATTTACCCCCTTCTCAATATTCCAGATAATCAACAGTTTGTATGAGAGCTTGGTTCCTCTGAAGAAGTCTAACAGCTTGAGGAAGGTCCCAAAATTTGAATACATGGAAAATAAATGATTTCTTATTCCTCCGAACGAGATCTCTACTAAGAATACAAAAAAAAATGAAGGTTTGAAGGTTAAGATAACATAAGCAAATGAGTGCATTAAGAAGTTTAAAGAGAATTACTGTGAAGTTTGTTATCAATTAAAGAAGGTGTATGATGATATCACCAGACTGCTAGCACAAATAGAAGAGAAGAGGAAAATTGAAGACTGTCAGAAACTTGAAATTCAAAGGAATGTGGATGAATGTACAAATCTTGAGCAAAAAGTGGTAATTCTAAAATCAGATTTGGAGAAGGAAAAAATATACGAGGATAAATTCAAGACAAGACTCTAATGCTTGATGAATTTATTAACTTTGAGGGACCTGCTATAGATAAAAGGGGTTTAGGATTTGAAGAAGGACAAATTTCAAAGGAGAATCAACCCCTTGACATGAAGACTCAACACAATGGTGAAACATTCAAAGATATAAGAAGCAATACCAGAAGGACTCCTATCAGACAACCTAATGCTCAAAAGTACTTATCTTTCAATGGTGTATGTCATTCCTGCAATAGATTGGCCATAGGGAAAAAGATTGAAAAAGTAGAATGAATGATACTTTATCATTCTTTGGTCAATGTTTTGAATGCAAGAAGATTGGACATAAGGTTATGAAATGCAGAAGTCAGAAGTTGAACAAGGCATTTTATTCATTTAATGGCTACTATTTTCACTGCAACTTATTTGGACACAAGGCTAATCAGTGCAAATATATATTGAATAAAGGAAAATTTGGATGGAAGAATGTTGTTTTCTATGACTGCAACAATCCATAACATTTTTCCAAAGACTGTAGAAGCAAAAATATGAGAAATATGAATCCGGTAAAGAGACATGAACTAGTCATTAAGTTTGATCTGACATAAGTTAAGAAGGAAAGGGAAAGGATCTGGAGAAAGGAAGAAGAAACTAGAAAATAAGAATAATTAGAAGCATTAATTTATGTGTCATCCTCCGGTATAGATACTCCTGTCAAAAATTAATCCAAGAAATGCCTAAGGGGGAGCAATAATCAGAATATTTAATAAACCCCTCATCAATATATGATGTCATATCATGACATAAGTGCATTTAATAAGATTACAAAATCAAGATCTCATGCGAAAGGAATTTTTAGACACACATTATCAAGAATGAAGTTCGTAGAATTTGAAAGGATGGAAGTGTACACATATTTTGAGGTGATCTACTTACAATTTGAATAATTTATTGCACAAGCATTTGGAATGAAGGAAATAAACTCAAAAATGTTAAGGAAAATGCATTCAACAAAAGGCATTTGTGAAGAAGGAGAAGCGTGCATAGGAAGCTTGAATAAATTAGAGCAATTCCATATAGTAGAGTTTCAGGATTTGGTTTTGGTGGGAAAGAAAGAGGAAATCAAAGAAGAGTGGACTTGAAGTGTGCTCCAGAAGTTGAACATCAAACCCTACTCTTCATTGAGAAAATTATAGAGGTATTCAACTAAAACAATTCTATTGTATAATTTTCAATTTTATGCAATGGATGGGTGGTGCGGGGGCACCTCGACTCTTGAAATTTATGACAAGCTTCATAATATGGTAATGTCTTAGTCATTTAGAATTGTATGGGACCATGTTAAGAAATGGTTTAAGTGTTTAAAATTGTCATAAAAGGATTAAATGACAATTGTAACCGAATGTGGGAATGGGAATATTGGGTAGATGAACAGTTTGTCTAACTACCCTAGAATCTCTATAAAGAGACAACATGTAACCGAATATGTGGTGAGAGGAAATAGAGAGTGCAACTACGGGAAAACAGAAAAGAGAGAAAACAAGAGGGAGAAGAAATCGAAGGCCAAAGAGCCATTTAAAGCATGTATATTTTTGAATTGTTAATATCTAGAATTCGCTAAAGAGGAGTTTCCATTTCTCATCATGTCGTTCTCTCTATCTTTCCTGGTTTATGTGTTTTGCAAATTGTTAATGCAGATTGGTTTTGAAGGTTTCGATATTGTTGGACTGTTTTAAAATAACCCTTTGTTGTTTATGAGTCGGGTTCCTTTATGACAATCCCAGAAGCCTTTGTTCAATAGTCGCCTTGAAGGAGACCAAGGGAGATATTTCTGCGGAGCTATGTGTGTTTAGTATGACCGAATGATATCAAGTATCATTCCTGGAGCAACCAGCGAACCCCATCATGGTTGGAGCTTGACCATTGTGTTTGAGCAGTGTGTGTGACTCAGCTTTGGACAGTGGAAAGGTGGCAGACAGTTTAGAGGAGAGAAGGGTGGATATGCTCTCCACGCTCATGCTCGAGTTACGACCACTGTGGTGGTGGTAATCTTCCATCCCATGTTGTGAAGACCCGCAAGGTATAAGGGATTAGAGGATATGGAATGACTATGGAGACAGGAAGCTATGATATGTAGATTTCAAAGATGACAGTAGTTTCTTTATTAGTGAGAATTGAGAGAATGTGTCAATGCTTTATTATATGCAGGATCTTGTTTTTTTTCCTTCGCATCAGAATGGTATCAAAGCCAGAAGGTTCTGAGCATGTAGAAGGCAATCTACACCAGGAAGTAGTGTGGGTTCTTGGTTGCAAGTTGATCCATCCAAGCTATAGTAAGGATGCAGTTGTTCTTGTGTGTGTGAAGATCTCAAGCTGGGGTCTTCGTATTGTCTACACCAATATGAAGCTGGGTAGAAGGTGCAATGAGAGCAACCACTAAGAGAAAGGTGGGAAGCATCTTCTAGAATCTTGTGTGGGTAAGATGGTAGTACAGTGGTGGTGTGAAGCAGTCGCATGCAGAGTGGTGGACAACAACCAACATAAACTCCATTGATGGGAGTCATGTAACAACAACAGAGGAAGCAATAGAAGCATTGATTCAGTGATGAAGACACAGAGGTGAATGGTTTGTTTGTAGAATTCTCACCTCATCATTTCCATGGGACTTGGAAATCTTTTAAGCTTGGGAGTATGATGCGGGGGCACCTCGACTCTTGAAATTTATGACAAGCTTCATAATATTGTAATGTCTTAGTCATTTAGAATTTTGTGGGACCATGTTAAGAAATGGTTTAAGTGTTTAAAATTTTCATAAAAGGATTAAATGATAGTTGTAACTAAATGTGGAATGGGAATATCGGGTAGATGAATGGTTTGTCTAACTACCCTAGAATCTCTATAAAGAGACAACATGTAACTGAATATGTGGTGAGAGGAAATAGAGAGTGCAACTACGGGAAAACAAAAAAGAGAGAAAACAAGAGGGAGAAGAAATCGGGCTCTCTGGCTGAAAAGCATGTATGTTTTTGAAGTGTTAATATCTGGAATTCATTACAGAGGAATTTCCATTTCCTGTCGTGTCATTCTCTCTATCTTTCCTGGTTTATGTGTTTTGCAAATTGTTAATGCAGATTGGTTTTGAAGGTTTCGATATTGTTGGACTATTTTAAAATAACCCTTTGTTGTTTATGAGTCAGGTTCCTTTATGATAGTCCTGGAAGCCTTTGTTCGATAGTCGCCTTGAAGGAGACCGAGGGAGATATGTCTGTGGAGCTATGTGTGTTTAGTACGACCGAATGATATCAAGTATCATTCCTGGAGCGACCAGCGAACCCCATCATGGTTTGAGCTCAACCATTGTGTTTGAGCAGCGTGTGTGACTCGGCTTTGGACAATGGAAAGGTGGTGAACAATTTAGACGAGAGAAGGGTGGATATGCTCTCCATGCTCATGCTCAGGTTATGACCACTATGGTGGTGGTCATCTTCCATCCCATGCCGTGAAGACTCGCAAGGTATAAGGGATTAGAGGATATGGAACGACTATGGAGACATGAAGCTATGATATGTAGATTTTGAAGATGACAGTAGTTTCTTTATTAGTGAGAATTGAGAGAATGTGTCGATGCTTTATTATATGTAGAATATTATTTTTTTCCTCCGCATCAATGGGTCGAAGGTAGTGAATGTTTTGAAAAAAATGCAAATCAAATTAAGGAAGTATTCTTTGAAAATTTTGTTAGAAGAATCAGCAAGTACATTTTCTAGCATTCCTCTTAGAGTATTACCTACTAAAGATATTTATGCATATATTTATGGGAAATTTGATGAAATATCATCAGTTTGATTAAGAATTTTGTGGAAGAATGAATTGGAAGAAAATTATGATGCATATAAATCTTATTTGAAAAGAAACTAGATGTATGGCATAAATTCTCATTGTTTGGATTCGACAAGAAGTACATAAAAATGAGATTAAGCAGGATTCATGGTGACTCTATTTGGATTGATGAAACACAGTTGATAAGCAGAGAAACTATAAGAGATGTGACCGGTTTGTGTTTCTTCGAACCAATTCTGAGACAGAAGACTATCAATGATCAAGAGATAATAGAGATGACTAGTGTGGACCTTGAAGGAAAAGAACTCATTTTCAGTACAATTGAAGATCTGATCATTTGGTATGTTGCAATGATTATTGGACATAAAAATTTCCTACCAAGTAATGACTACACAATTTCTACTATTGCCGCATACATTGCATCTGATATGGTTAGAAATGGTACAGATTATGATCTTTGTGAGCTGCTTCAACTACGTCTACTGAAGAATTTGAAAGATGGGTAAGTGCACCAATCTGTGACACAATTTTGGCTCTTAAGATGCCACTTTTTTTTTTAAATCAGCAAAATCTGATTTGCACGAGAAAATGAAGATAGTTACACTAAAAATTTCAAGATGCACCAAGAACAAAAGTTGAAGTTCTCTAAGTCTAGTTTCTAAGCTACTATTTTTTTTTGAAATTAATGAAAATTAAGGGTCTCAAAAAGGGGGCCAAACAGTCTTTTTTTAATCAAAAAAATAGCATAGCACCTGAGGGCTCCCCCCTTTTTGATTAACATTTTTTTAGAATTTCAAAAATCCCAATGGTGAGAAATTAGCTAACACCATTTAGTTTATCCTCGTTCTTTCGGATAATTTTTTTAATGAATATATAATATTTAATGAATTTTCAAAGTGGACACATCCTGAAAAGCTGAAATTTGACCGTGCTCCCCCCTAAATTTCATGTGTAGAATTGAGTCTAGTTTCAAAAAAAGTAATTTTTTTCACGTTTCGATGAAGGAGTAAAAAACTATCCTAAAACTAGCACTTGTTGGTTTTTGACAAAAAATGGAGGCATTTACAAAAGGAGTCATGGATCAAAACCTTAACTAAATCAAAATGAAAAAATAATTATATATTTAGATAGCTAAGAGAGAGGTTAACGCTATCATGTTTTTCTTTATATAGTTGCATTGAAATACATGAAAATGAGATGGGGTGCACAGACAAAAATATGAGGAAATTTGGCAAATCCTATCAATTAACATGTCCAAAGTAGGTAGTTTGGCGAGTGCAAAATTTGGCACTCGCCAAATTACCTGCTTTGCAAAAAACTTGAATTTCCCCATCTCTTTGGTCAACAACTTTGATAATGCTTTGAGTGCATAGTTTATGATCATAGACAGATAGTTGAGGTTTTACCTTTCATATGCTCTCTAACTCATTACCCTAATTGGATAACTCTTTATCCCTCTGAAGTCTCTCTCTCTCTCTTAGGTCTCACTACCTCCCACACGACCTAGACTACTCTCTTAATCCAATCCCCTCTCTTAGGTCTCTTTCCCTCCCACATAGGTACCTAAATAAATTTATCTCACTCCAAACCCCTTTCTCACTCTCCCTCTCTCTCTCTCTCTCCCTCTTTGGTATTTTTGTCTCTCTCACTCCATCTCCCTCTCTTAGGTTGTTATCTTTCTCTCTCTCAAGTCTCTCCCTCCTACCCCCTCTCCCTCTCTTAGGTATATCATCACTCTATCTCTCTCCCTCTCTATCTCACTCTCTCTTGGGTATCTCCATCCCCTCTCTCTCTCTCTCATACACACACACTCCCTCTTTCTCTCCCACTCCCTCTCTCTCACTCTCTGTATCTCTCTCCCACTCTCTCCCACTTTTTCTCTCTCCCTCTCTCTTAGGTATCTATCTCCCACCCCCTCTACCTCTCTCTCTTTGTCAAGTCTCCCCCTCCTACCCCCTCTCCCTCTAACAGTCACTCCCTCACTATCTCACTCCCTCTACCTCTCCATCTCTCTCTTGAGTATCTCCCTCCCACCACCTCTCCCTCTCTCCCTCAAGTCCCTCTCTCTCTCACATACTTTATCTCTCTCCCACTCTCTCTCCCTCTCCCTCTCTAAGTCTCTCCCTCTCTCTCAATTCTCTCCCTCCCACCCCCTCTCAATCCCTCTCTCTATCAAGTCTCTCCCTTCTACCCCCTCTCCCTCTATTAGGTATCTCTTTGTCTCTCTCACTCACTCCCTCTATCTCTCTCCCACATCCTATCTCTCTCTCAGGTATCTCCCTCCTACCCCCTCCCGCTCTCTCTCTCCCTCTCTCTCAGGTATCTCTCCCCACCTCCTCTCTCTCTCTCTATCTCTCTCACTCCCTCCATCTCTCTCCAATCCCTCTATCCTAAGTACTCCCTCTCCCTCCCACCCCCTCTCCATCTCTCATGTCTCTCTCTCTCACACACTCCTTGTATCTCTCCCATCCCTCTATCCCCCACTCCCTCCCTCTCCTACTCTCTTAGGTCTCTCCTTCCCACCTCCTCTCTCCCACTTTGTCTCCCTCCCACCCTATCTCCCTCTCCCTCTCCCTCTCTCTTAGGTTTCTCCTTTCCACCCCCTCTCCTTACCCCTCTCTCTCAAGTCTCTCCCTCCTACCCCCCTCTCTCTCTATGTCTCTCCCTCTCTCTCTCTCCCAATCCCTCTCTATCTCACTCCCTCTATCTCTCTCCCACTTTGTCTCTCTCCCTCTCTCTCTCACTCCCTTTGTCTCTCTCCCTCTCTCTCTAGGTATCTTCTTCCCACCGTCTCTCCCTCTTTCTCTCTCTCAAGTATCTTCGTCCTACCCCATCTTCCTCTCTCTCTTTGTCAAGTCCCCCCCTCCTACCCCCTCTCCCTCTCACATTCACTCCCTCTATCTATCTTCCACTCCCTCCCTCTCTCACTCCCTCTATCTCTCCCCCCTCCCACCACCTCTCCCTCTCTCTCTCTCAAGTAGAGGGTTTAGGGTTAAGGGTAGAGGGTTTCAGGATTTAGGGTTTATAGTTTAAGGGTAGAGGGTTTAAGGATTTAGGGTTTAACCTGGTTAAGGGTAGAGGGTAGAGGGTTTAGGGTTTAACCTAGTTAAGGGTAGAGGGTTGAGGGTTTACGGTTTAAGGGTTGAGGGTAGAGGGTTTACGGATTAAGAGTTAAGGGTAGAGGGTTTAGGGTTTAGGGTTTAGGGATTATGATTTATGGTTTAAGGGTAGATGGTGTAGCGTTGAGAAAGAGAAGGGCGTGTTGAGGGTAGAGGGTAGAGGGTAGAGGGTTTATGGATTTAGGGTTTAGGGTTTAGCCTGGTTAAGGGTAGAGGGTTGAGGGTTTAAGCTTTAAGGGTTGAGGGTTGAGGGTTTAGGATTTAGGGTTTACAAATTAAGGGTTAAGGGTAGAGGGTTTAGGGTTTAGGGATTACGATTTACGGTTTAAGGGTAGATGGTGTAGGGTTGAGAGAGAGAGGGGGGTGTTGAGGGTAGAGGGTAGATGGTTTAGGGATTTAGGGTTTATAGTTTAATGGTAGAGGGTTTAAGGGTTTAGGGTTTAACCTAGTTAAGGGAAGAGGGTTGAGGGTTTAACTTGGTTAAGGGTAGAGGGTTGAGGGTTGAGGGTTTAGGGTTTAAGGGTTGAGGGCTGAGGGTAGAGGGTAGATGGTTTAGGGTTTAAGTTTTATGGATTAAGGGTTAAGGGTAGAGGGTTTAGGGTTTAGGCATTACAATTTATGATTTAAGGGTAGATGGTGTAGGGTTGAGAGAGAGAGGGGGTGTTGAGGGTAGAGGGTTTAGGGATTTAGGGTTTATAGTTTAAGGGTAGAGAATTTAAGGGTTTAGGGTTTAACCTGGTTAAGGGTAGATGGTTGAGGCTTGAGGGTTTACGGATTAAGGGTTAAGAGTAGAGGGTTTAGGATTTAGGGATTACGATTTATGATTTAAGGGTAGATGGTGTAGGGTTGAGAGAGAAAGGGGGTAGAGGGTAGAGGGTAGAGGGTTAAGGGTTAAGGGTTAAGGGTTAAAGGGTTTAGGGTTTAGGGTTTAAGGGTTTATAGTTTAAGGGTCCCACTCACTCTCTCTCCCACTCCCTCTCTTAGGTCTTCCCCCCCACCATAACTGAATAAATCTCTCCCTCTCAAGTCTCTCTCTCTCGGGTATCACTCCCTCCCATGCTACCTATACTAATCTGTGTCACTACAATGCCCTATTTCACAGTCCCTCTCTGTCAGGCCTCACTTACCTCCCACCCTACCTAGAAAAATATATTTCACTCCAACCCCCTCTCCCACACTCCCTCTCTCTCTCCCCCTTTGGTATTTTTGTATCTCTCAGGTCTCATCCCTCCCAACCCCTCTCCCATTGTCAAGTATTTTCCCCCATTGTAACTGGATAACTCTCTATCCCTCTCAAGTCTCTAACACTCTCAAGTCTTAGTCGCTACCACACTACCTAGACTAATCTCTCTCACTCCTATCACATCTCTCTCTATCTCGAGTGTCAATCCCTTTGTCTCTATCGAATCTCTCCCTTTCAAAACAACACATTTGGTGCTCACCAAATTTGGAGAGTGTCAAATTTGGCGTGCACCAAATGTGTCTTACCTTGAAATTGTAAAATAGGGGTTGACCCCATGATTCAGGCCCACATGCTTCTATATTTGTCTAGTTTAGTGCTCTATTCGATTTAGAAACACCTTTTCTTATGTAGATGACTTCATATTGTACCAATCTATGCTTGATCCATCACCTTTTTACAACCAATCTACATGATAGACAATGTAGAAGAAGATTTTTGAATTTTCTACATCATTTTACATTATCTAAGGTAATATATTCATTTTGGTAATATTGAAATGTTTATATTTAGTATATTTGTTTATTTTTGACAATATAAACTAAATTTATTTAATGATTTTATTAATCATAACAATTGGACATAGAATTCAACATTGAATTAGATGGGATTTGAATAAAAAAGTTTAATTTTTATGAGTTTGAAGAACAAAAAAATGAAAAACATGATATTTACTTAACAAAAATTTACTTATGAATTCTATTTTCATTTCTTATAGTAGTCCATTTCCAACATGGCTAGTGGAATTCACTCTATTTCATTTTATTTTCAACTAATTTGGAAAACCTAATAGCTTTCATCAGTGTTAATGCAAGTGTTCATTAACTTTTTTCTTTCATAAAAAAATAACCTTCATTGAACATGTGCTTAGATAAATTCAAGTGATTTGACATAGTTTTTAATGCAATTTTCCATTCATTCATACCATTTACCTTTCTAATAAATAAAAAAAGGAAAATTTTGTGCAATTGAGAATGCTTATTGTCTTTCTAAGTTACCTCATTGCTAAATAAATAGTGAATAATTATAAGATATAGCATCACAAACCCTTCTTTGAATTCATATTATTCATGGCTTCATTGACAATCACAAATTTGGTTTTGAGAACAATAAACACAAGATTCTCAAAAACCTCAATTCAATGCTCAACTGACCAATTCACATTCACTTAAGTTGGTTTCTCTCACTTTTCTTGTTTCTGTACGGCCTATACAGAATATAAGATGATTTGAAACCAGTTGGATGTTTTAGATTAATGAATTATCTTTCATTTTCACCTATTTAGAGGTTCTAACTCTTTGTATAGCAAAAGTTGGCTTGTTTTTACTGCTACTACCTACTTTCATAGTGTTCTTGGATTGAAGGGTTTGATGATGTAATTCAACCCATTCCACTTTTTATGCATACTGTAACTTGTCAAATGGGTCCTCTAACTTGTAAAATACATGCATAACCTATTTATAATGTTTTGAGGTCAAGATTGGTTGTTTGCGATGATGTTCTAGGATTGTAGCAGGGTATTTTCATGGTGAAAATGAGGGCTTCAAGTGGTGTTTTGACAAAATGTGGGAAGGAATATCCATGTAATGTATTATTCACCATATGTAGGGTCTGGTAAGTGTGTTTGGTGCTTTGTATGGGTCTGGAAGGTTTGGGATATAGGAGTTTCATTAAAACCCCAAGTATTTTGCTTGAAATTGAGGGTTTGGTGTATTAGGGGTCTAGAGGTCTTGGACCTGGAAAAAAATCAGTAAATTGGAGGTTTTGACACATAAAATATTGATGTTCGAGGAGTTTGAGTAAAGATCTAGTGTTTAAAATGTACTCTCTTTGTAAATTAGGCCAATTGAATAGCCTTTTCCAAGGTGGGTCTATTGGAAGTCAATGTTGGTCCAAAGGAGTTGATGCTAGGGTTTACCTATGTTTTATAGCTTACAAATGGGTATCTTAATCATCCTTGAGTTTGTCAAGTTTTTTGGAAAATCTTGGTGAAAATGCCCTTGAATCGGGTTACCTATGCTATAAGGGAAAGCTTGGTAGAAGTTGGGATTTTTAGTTGAAAATCTGATTTTTCTTTGGAATTTGATTGATTCTCATTAATTTGGTGTATTGAATTGTTTCCACCCCTCTCTACATAAAAATGGTGCTTCTTGGTAAGTTAATTGATCAAGTTGTGTGTAAGTCTATTAAGGGCCTTCCTCTAAATCTTTGAACAAGTTCATTATGGATCCCTACATGTACTGCATCAACCTCTAGCTACTTTGCCAACTCTTCAAACACACTCAAAATCCCTACTCTAATACCTAACCCTACAAACATCTAACTCCATCATGTATGAAAAATGTTGTCTAGCATAGACATGTTTGATAATTACAAACAACTCGTTGCCTTCTTTCATAAAATTCTTTGGTGTGTTTCATATTTAATGCAATGTAATCAGTGATATCAATATTTTCATAAAATGCATCACTTACTTTTTTTCTATGTGTGTTTGTGAACATGTAGCATTCAAGGTCATGCCGAGGAAATGATCAAAGCCTCTAACATTGGAAGAACTTGCCGTTAAAAATGCAAGGAGAAGAGAATCAAAAAATGTAGCTCGTGAAGCAAAGGAATTGCAACCCATACAGCCAAAAATTCCCGTGCAATCTAAGAAAGATGTCAAATTGGAAAAACAAAGGGCAGGAATGAGGAAAATTCGTGGAAGGATAGGAATGGATACTGAAGTTGGGGGCACATCATCAACCATAGGTGAAGCTCAATGCACATCTCCAATTGAAGACACATTGGCAATAACATGTGGTTTTCCAAGTACATTGGAAATCACATCTCCAATTGAAGACACACCATCAACAACATTGCATTTTGAAAGTACATCAGCAAATACATCTCTATTTGAAGGCACTCCACAAACGAAATCTCAAGTTGGAGGTACAACATCATTTACATGTCAATCTCAAGGTATGTCAACAATTGCACCTCTGATTGAAGGTACGCGATCTATCCCCGATGTTGTTGACCTTCCTAATGTTGACACAAATTTACATTTGAGAACTCCTCCTAGAGTTTTTCATAGAAAACCTACATTTTTTATTGATATTGATTCCAATGTTTTGAAATGGATGCCTAATAAGATTCCAAAACATACATGTCAAAGATATCCATAGAGGATATGGAGTTTATTTTTTGTGAAGCTAAGTGAGGGTGGAAGATGCCAACTATCTGTTGAAATGATGAGGCAACTCAAATTTAGGCCCACCATGAAGGCTCTTGGGATAAGAGTTTCAAATGACTCAAGTGAAAATTCCATTGTAAAGAACTTGATGAGTGCATACGAGAGTGTGGGTTCTACCTCATGCATAAAGGATAGTTATGCCACATGACATGTGATGACAAGAACACTATTAAGTATTCAAAAAAGGAACAAGGTGAACCTTACAAAGGCAAGTAAGTCTTTGAAAATAAGTAGATCATCTCTAATGAGAGCCAAAGGAAGGCCTGAAAGAGTGGAGGATCCAAATAGCAATGAGTTATGGGCATTCTCGAGTAGAGTGCCACAAAAAGATACAAGAATTGCTCAAGGCTTGAGATCTTTAATAGTGAATTATTGGAAGGATAACACAAGGACCTCTCCTAATAAAAGAGATCTTGTACGAAGAAGAATTGGTAGTAAAATCTGTGAGCCACATCCAATGCATTATTTGGATACCACTCAAACCCATTTTTTTGTTGATTTTGTACATAAGTTTCCTGAAATTAAAATATGTCAAAGGTATTTTGAAATGCTAAAGCCTTTTTATGTCAAAATAAATCACACACTCACTACTTCTTGTTGTAGGGTTCATATTGAGTTTTCTAACCATTATGATGTTTATCGACGTATATGTGTAGATATGCATACTGACAATGTTTTGTAGGAATGTAACATAATGCTTCCACCTAAATCGTCAAGGAAATTTTTGTCTTCCATTTTATGTGAAAGAGAGGATGGTCAATTTTTTTACAAAAAATCATGTTTGAATGGCACATGTGATCATTGTGGTGGCATGCAACATTTTCAAAATTTCCAACACATGGCTAGTACACACATGATTGGAGACAAAATTGTGGAATTTGGCAAATATAAGACAGTGGCATACAGTCTAAAAGATGGGAAAGAAGAAAAAAAGTGTTAATTGGTCAGTGATAAGATTCTAGTGTATCGGTTTATGGGAATTTTCCATGATCAGGTGGTCTATGAGTATGCAAGGCATACACACAAAGCACATTAGTTGGACCCACAGTTCAAGTTATGCAAGGACACATTTCCATTTCATCATATCATTTCAGTTGTTGACTTCACTAAGAACTACACACTATAGCCATAGAACGAGGTGCAATCACAGTACTACAACTCCATGTAGGTTGCTATATTTGTGCATATATCATTCATTCATGCAAATGATAGTACAAAGGAAAATAGGAAAGTATTGAGGGAGTATCACTTTTACATCAGTGATGATCACACACATTCTACAGAGTTTGTGGAAGGTTTCTTTCATATGTTCTATGCTTATTTGGCTAGTAGGGGTATATCATTTAGTCAGCATATCATATGGTCATATAATTGTACATCACAATTCAAGAATGCCAGAATGTTTTACTATTAAGCAAGATGCATAGGATCAGTGGTGTTTAGCATATGTGGAACTTCTCAGAGGTCGGGCATGGAAAGGGGGAGCATGATGTAGAAGGTGCATGTATCAAAAGAGACCTAGCATGAGAAGAGTTAAAGTACACAAACAATGTAAATTTGATAGATGCAAGATCAATTGTCCAGTGGTGCAATGGTGCAATGGGTCTAGCTAGTGAAGGTAATTCTTTAGTTCATATATTTTTTCATTTAGTAGATGATACTAACATTGAAAAATATGAGGATTGTTGTACAATAACAAGATCGAGCGAGCTACACTCTTTTAGAAGCTCCAATGCAGGTACATGGACTATCCATACGAGGAAGATGGCATGATTTTGTTCTGCATGTACACTTCAAGCATGGAATGATTGTGATTCAATAGAGTAGGCTGACGAATGGTTTATAAGAAGTCTAACCCCACTTGAAACTTATTAGCTCCCAACGGCTCTACAAATCATGGAGATGCAATCATCCATTGACTTTGATCATGTATCAGACCTACTAGATCAAGGTAATATATCTTACTTATAGTTTTTATTATGTTTCTTAGTAAATAAATCTAAAAAGATGAACATATCAATGAAGGGAAAGTTTATGTGGTGATTGCAGATGAAGACAATGAAGAGAGTATAGATTATTACTTGTGCCATTGTATCAAGGACAAAAAGAATTTGGAGGCACCAGTTATAGATGGAGAAAACATATAATATCCTACAAGTTCAGTGGTTGTTACTAGAACATGGGTTTGAAGGTATCTAGTTAAGAATGTTGTAGTTTGGTTGTTTGAGGACTTCGAGATGCATCAGAATATTCTTCACTACTCAAACCTTGTCATCAACACCAACGTTCATTTGATCAAATATAAGGGCAGACCTGTGAACAAGAACTTGTGGAAAGTGTGTGAGTCTGAGCACGAGGCAATACTTGACACAATAAAGAGTAGAGAAGACCCAAATGGTTCCCTAGATTGATTTATAATTATGCACATTGAATTTGTAAAGTCATGTTATTGATCACTCTTTTGGACCAACACCTTGCAATCAGGCTTTTTAACCATTAGTGTTTGATGTCATATGCATTTATGACTATCATTGATCCTTTTCTAATTGTGACTGTAGGTAATACTGAAGTTTGTCAAAGTATATAAGAAAAGAACAACATCAGTTGGTGATGCAAGTGTTCAATGGTATGAGAAACATTGGTTGCTGGTGCATTTTCTGGTTGTCAATCTTATCTTTCTTTTCCATCTCATAGATTTATCGGATTATTATATCCTACATGTTTTATGTTTATTATGTCAGTGATATATTTGAAATTTATACGTAGGGTCATCGAGAGATGAGAAAGTAGCGAAGGGGAACATCACCATTGTAGGACCTTCAATCAACCTCCTTATCTAGCATGCATGAAATTGATAGTAGGTCTCGTCAGGTGTATGATTGACATTATTTAGTTATTGCTCTTTTAATGATTTTTATGTGAGTCCATGTCTAAGATTGATAGGCTTTTGCAAGTTTTTTGTGGACCAAATTCCTATGATAGTACACAACCATAGAGAGGCTACTACCCATGTATTTCATAGGGAGTAGGGGATGTACATGTTTTGAAGCATTTTGGAATACAAATAACTGGGCCAGCTGAGGTGGAATGGAGAAATGAAACTGGGCAGCAACTCCTTTTGTTTCTTCTCAAGTACAATATATTTCATGATTTGTGCTACAAATGGGAGGATTATTTCCCTACATGTATTGCTACAATTAGTGAAAAATGGGAACATTTTCAAGATGTTCTTCCATCACTATTGTAATATTTTTCATTGACTTAGTGTATTTTTTGATATACAAAAATTATGAGAAATTAATACATGCAAATGTGTATATTCCTTAATATATGCCTCAATTAAATGTGTATATTACATTTAAAATTAGTTGTAATGCTTCATGGTTTACATTTAAAGTTGTCTTCAAGGAAAAACATGTGGATTTATGAGTAAGAATGAAATAATGTCTAATATAATTGTAGAATGGCATATTTTACTGCCCCTATTGATGCAGAGGTGGTGGTAACCCAAGACACAAATGGACACAACTTCTCTCAAATATGCCAATCAAGACATCAAATTTCAATTAACTCAACCTTGTAAAATAGCATCAAACTCAACAAGGACCCTATAGAGGTTTTCAACATCCAAGAAATGATAATTAAATCAACTTTGCACAATCCCCAAGGCAGATTCATTGAATTCCTCAAAACTCACCTATTGACATATGTTTCCCTTGCAGCAGTTGGAAACCGATTTTTTAGACTTTTGGCCAAAATTTTCCAAAACACTTAGGAAAATAATCATGGATTCAAATACCTTATCATAGATACACAACTTATAGGAAAATCAGATACACCTTCTTAGGACCAAGCATCTCAAAATTGGACTTTCATAGTTTTAAGCATCAAATAAGGCCATTTTTACTAAGAGAGTACCTTTAGATCTCCACACCAGACCTTCTAACCCAAAAAAAGTCTTGAATCAAGTTCCCAAACCAGAATTTTTCCAAGTCTCTTGACCCCAAATGCACAAACAAGCCTCTAATACAAAAACCCTCCTTGTAGCCTAAATAAATAGGGTTTTAGGGTACCATTATTGAATCTTCACCTTCCCAGCCATTCCTACCCAATATTACTGCTCATACATCTTTCAATAGGTCCAACCATGCTTAAGGAACACTCACTTGACCATTAAAAATACAGCTTATTCATTTCATAGGTCCGACCCATTGATTTCCAAGGGAAAACACGCACCTCCAACCCTTCCTTTCATTCTTCAAGCGAAGGGATCATCATTCCATGCCTCCTACTCCTAAAGTAACATTCCCTATACTCAAATACATCATCCCACTGAGTTACATTTGATGATGATAGGTGGGATGATGGTTATTCCATTAGAATAACCCCAAACCCTTAAGGCTATTCAAGAACCCGGTAAGAGCAATTTGATGAATTAAGGCACTAAAAGATTAAACCAAACCCTGCCAAGGCACCAAACACAAGTTAGAACATTTTCTACTATTTCTCAAGGGAATTCAATACATACAAGACCTTTTTAGCCTATACACAAGTAGGGAACTCAGAAAAATCAGTAAAACTATGAGAAAACAAAGTAATTTCCAAGCTTTATTCTTTTCCCTCCACTCCAACAACCACAACTTGAGCCTCTCCCGGCATTACATGTAATTGCTCATCCTCATCTAACTGATCAACGCCCCTAACCACCAAGAAACCAACTTTTCAAAACACATAACCGTTGCAATTACGAATTTTTTGCATTATGCAACTCACAAATTTGTAACTTTTACCCCTTTTCCTACTAACTAAACTAATGACTCCATTATGTCATTGAGATACAATCTTTCATGTTTCCTTTTAGGCTTACAAACTCACTTGTTGACACACTTTTAATGCAAGGGTGCATTCTGACCATCAAACATGGAGATTTGTGACTATGTGCCTAGGTGCTCCTGCACCACCTACTTTGTTAATCCTACTGAATTGGCAAGCTAGTGAGTTGATGCAGAGTTAGGGGATTCATAATTCAACTCAATCATCCAATCACCAATAGCACCATGATTCCACATTGCTCAAACACATCAAATCATCAAGTTAGCCTTCTAAACTTCTCCCAAGTACCGAGACATTATTTACTAACATCATTTAAACATGTTCAAACCAAAATCCATCAATCAAATCACTGTTTACACAGTATTGCTCATTCTAGCAATCTAGGCATCAAATTTCAAGTAGGATTCCAATGTTAGAGTAAAGGTTTTAACTTAATTATGTTAGTTAAGTTACCTTTATTCCCTTCTTAAGATTTCACTTTAGTTTGCATTAAGTGACATTTAATAATTATATTAATTATTAAATGTTTTCCTATTAGGGTTTCTTTTAGGTTTTGCATGATCTCCTTCTTAAGGATTGATCCATTGTATATTCATTATTCTTTTTTGTTCTGATAAGATAATTTTTCCATTTTTCAGAGCTTCAAACCCTTGTTTGTTTTTTCCATCCATTCTCTTCCTTGTGACAGGTATCCATTTGCATGCAGGTGTTCTTGGATTCTAAAGTTGGTTTTGACAACTTCTACATGGTATCAGAGCTTTCCTATTGCATGCCTGTTCTTGTTTGAAGAATTTGGAGCTACAAGGGTTGGATCAGGCATTCACAGTTTTGGGGTTCGCTTTTTTGATCCAGGGAATCACCTGCAATTTCAAAGCATTTTGAGTCCAAACGGACCTCGCCATTAAGTCTGCAGCGGTCCAAAACCCCTAAATTGATTGTTCATTCATCTAGTTTGGACAAAGTTGATTTGAGAGGCAAAAAATTTTACTCCGTACGACCGTCCGTCTGCACCCTGGTAAAAAAATAATAATTTTCTAAATTTATTTTATCAGAAATTTTTGAAAAATATTGTTGTAAATGTTTTTTGATTTTTTTAAAAAAAATAATCAAAACGAAAAAAAGCCTTTTAAAGGCTTGCTGAGGCCTGGTACTGGGGTACCCGCAGGTACCTGCGTACGCAAGCCTGCGGGCCCTTTAGTACGCTGGGTGATGTACTGCCAACCATCGGTGGCTTTACTGTCGACCGACGATTTGACAGTACCGACGTCGCAGGTCGTCGGCCTGAGCCCCTTTTTTTTATGATTTTTTTTTATAAAAAAGAATTTTTTTTGTAATAAGTCCAATTGAAGAAATGCAGTGACGGCTGTTTGGCCGTCAATTTTAGGTTCAGATTTTTGCTGCGACAGTCGTATGACCGTCAAATTTAATCCAGCACTGGTTTTTTTCCCCTTTGGAGTTGTTTTCGTCCAGAGGCCATAACTTGGGCATACGATATCGTTTTTTGGCAAATGAGATATCATCGGAAAGCTAGTTCTATCATCTTTCCAGTGGTGTGGGTCTCATCACTTCATTTATTTGTTGGTACATTCTATAGCTAGTTGAAGTCAAAGGAGTTGTTTTTAGTCCCGAGCTTGTAACTTTTGACTAGTTTCTCCATTTTTCGTGATCTTAGCGGCGTTGGAACCATATTTCAGAGATCTTCAGTTCCATCCATGCAATATTCCCATCTTTCCCTCTAGGTATATTTTATTTAGTTTTTGTGTTTTCACACTCTGGTGAATTACTTGGACATATTAGTTCTTGGGAACTTCTCGTTTGCGTGGGTTGCTTCGTTTTTTGGCTGTTCTTCATGTATTTCCAGGTTTTTGTCCTTTGTGGGAATTTTGAGCATCATTTGTAGGCAATATTCTATGTAAATGCACTAAGATAAAGTGTCCCACTATTGTACATGTATTTTGGGGATTTTGCACATAAGGTTAAGCCATATTTTGTACTTGCACTGTTTTATAAAGTGCCATGGGGGGTTGTGTAGTTCCTTTGTTTTTTCCATCACACCTTTGTCCAGTGAGTGTCCCTCCACGATGATAGTGGATCCATATGATTCTAGCCTCATGCATGTGTGCTTTGTTTTGCATACCACTTTTTCAGTTGCAAGTGCTTTCTTGTACACTTTTAGATGTTGTATCTTCTCCTTCATGCACTACAGGGTGTTACACAACATTTAAGTGGATTTGTCAGGCTCTCCCAGTTCAGCATTATGGGGGGGTGTTATACTATTCATGCTAATGCTTCCTTGGCTTTGCCTTGGAAGGAATCTTCCATTCTCAGTTGATCAATGTTTTTCAGACTATTGGTACTTGTGCCATCTGTATCTTCGTTTCAGGTGTTTGCCTTTGTTTGCCATCTAATTCGAGTAGTGTCATTTGGGGCACTCATGCAAATTGTTATCTTGTTGATCCTAATCATCCTATCTTTAGAGGAGGTTCTTCAACACCATAGCAGTTATCTTTTGACAATTGTTTGCAGCTTCTTCTACTTCAGTGATGTTCTTCAAGGCTTTCAACATCTCTTTTTGGAGTAGAGTTTTTCCCATGAGGTTTTCTCTATTTCTCCACTTTATAGAGATTTCGTTATATTTGGGTACCTGATCAAGCCTAGTTGCTGGGACCCATGTTTCCTTTCATGCATTGTGGTTACCTTTGCTTTTTTGCACATGTTTGTAGCTGCACTCTTTCTCATCTTAAGGGGGGGTGTTAAAGTAAAATTTTTAACTTAATTATGTTAATTAAGTTACCTTTATTCTCTTCTTAAGATTTCACTTTAGTTTGCATTAAGTGACATTTAATAATTATATTAATTATTAAATGTTTTCCTATTAGGGTTTCTTTTAGGTTTTGCATGATCTCCTTCTTAAGGATTGATCCATTGTATATTCATTATTCTTTTTTGTTCTGATAAGATAATTTCTCCATTTTTCAGAGCTTCAAACTCTTGTTTGTTTTTTCTATCCATTCTCTTCCTTGTGATAGGTATCCATTTGCAAGCAAGTGTTCTTGGATTCTGAAGCTGGTTTTGACAACTTCTACATCCAAAAACTCAATCGAGTGTAACTTCTTATCGAGATCCTTCCAAACCTGTACCAACAAATTTTTAGCAACCCATTTTGGCCAATTTTAACATATCCAAAAATCAGATACACTTGTTTTGTAAAATATGTGTGAACCAATAGCCTACATGTTGGAAAATACATCAAATTAACCCAAAATTACAAAGGGACCACCAAAGAATCAACTCCAAAACTATATATGACCTCAAAAATTATTTTAACATGTTTCAAAATTTAGGATTCACCTTGACACTTAGGGACTTAAAGGCCCAAATAAGCACCCAACAATAGAACCTTGGTTCCTAGGCTTTAACAATGCAAAAAGAATGAGGGTTTGATAGAAAAAAAAATTTCAAACCTTAAAAAGATTAGAAACTACTCCAAAAATATTTATATATGACTTCATATGCGATCTAAACCTTCATCCATCCATATTTCAAGTTATTTCAACAAAACACTACCTTAAACCACCAATTTCATACATTATTTCAATAAAAACACACTGGAACAACCTAGGGCTTCTTCAAAACTCATCCAAATATTCTCCAAAATCAAAGAAACCAATGGGAAATAATTTATAACCTTAAAACAGAACTTCACACCAATTGTTACAAGATTTTTTTGAAGAAATCAAAAGATATTGAATTTTAATTGCTTGTTTCCCTCTTAAAATCTGAGCTTAACCACCTAGAGTAAATTTGCAATATCTTGAGAAAAAATTAATGAAATTTAATGAGACAAAAACCAAATTGATCTAGATTCATTCCACCATTAAATCCAATGACTTTTCATTGATAATATGATCATACAAGGCTGTACAACAACCTGCAACAACATTTTACCAGTAAAACTCAGAATTTTGCATATAAAAACAGGGCTCCATTATTAATTCTTCATTATTTACATTCCTTTGACCTCTTGCTAGAGTTTCTCCATAAATTTAAAGCTTTTTTAACCTCAACTAACTCCAACCAATAAACCAAAACTAACTTTTCACCTACTTGACTCTTGAACTTCCATATTTGCCTTTTTGCCAATTTTGCATATTGACAACATTTTATGATTTGCACATTTTGCAACTTGACCCCTTTTAGGACTCAAAATTATATTGAATATGGTCTCTTAGGACCTTAAAAACTCAACATATGACATTTACCTAAGATTGACTCTTCATATCCCTTTACAAGCCATTTTACATCCTTTTGCAAATATGACAAAATTTGACAAATTAACATCAATGACCATACAACCTAACCAAACACCCTTCAAATGACTTAAATACATTAAAAATAGTCTTGGAAGACCTTATTTTATGAAACCTAAGCATTTATTTACAAATAGGCCTCATGGAAGCTTGAATGCAACAAGGTGCTCCTGCACCATGAGCTCACTGGCTTGCCAAATCTGTAGGGTTGACAAGGTAGGGGAAACACATGCCTCATAGAAATTAATGCAACCTAGGTCATCTCTAACATACCTCAATTCCACCTAAGAATCATTTGGATCAACTTGCTAAAAAATTGAAAACAACGCTGTCCAACCTCACTTTTTCATGTAAAAATACCCCAAATGCCACCTAGGGCATCACCAAAAATCGGTACGTGCACCTCCCAATGTAGAGTGGATCGACCAAGATGTGATTTGACACAACTTCTCTCAAATATGCCCACTAAGACATCAAAATTCACTTGACTTAGTAGGGTACCTCAACTTCCCAACCATGGAGTCCATTAGACCAGAGGCTTGGGAATATCTTGAACATCCCTTACTTGACTGATCAACACCCACCAATAGGACTTTTCACTTTAGCAACTACCAATGACTCTTCAAAACAACATTAGGCCTTAACTTACTTGTAACCCTGTCAACTAAAACAGTCAACAATAAAACTAGTTGGAGGCAGGAACCAAACAATTGACAGTAGTTTCAAACCCCTTATGCAGGCCTCTTCAAACCCCCAAGACCTTAGGGTATGACATTCAACAAAACAACTACTATGGATCAATCTACAATGCCACAAGGGGACCTAATGAGGTTGTTCCAAACAAGAAACAAGGTATGTAGGCACTCAACAACTCCCCTAAGCCATGAAAATGGTTCTTACAACATCAATACACACATCTCAACACCCTTGAATGACCTCTCTCAATAGATTCCCCTCACAACTCATCAAACTCAAACTTTCTTACATAGAATTAGGCTTGTCACATGAGGATGCCAAGCCTAAGGTAACCAATAAATCACTCCAAACTCCTTTTCATTCCCAAAAACCTCTTCAAACATAAATTACATGATGAACTCTACCATTCCACCAAGAATTAAGCCTTGACCAAAAGGGAATGGTGAGTTGTGTGCATTTTTGTGATCAAACCCTGGTTTTTGAGGGTTTTTGACCAATTTCAGAAGAACGATGATAACTCCCTCTATTCTTAATGGAATTGGACAAAACCACCACCAAAAGGAATCTATCTCACTCCTCTATCAAACCATGTCAGCCTTGTAGCCATACATATAAGATACAGGCCGTACCAAGCATGGGATCAACAAATTTACACAAAAAATCAAAAAACAGAGAAGAGTGTGCATAATTCTTATTATATCTTCTCCAAAGTTCAACAAAAACCTCCATTCAAGCCTCTCAAGGCTTTACATAGTCCTTTACATCCTTCTCTAGCTGATCCATGCTCTCAACTAACTAAAAACCAACTTTTAAAACAAGTAACCGTTGCATTTCAAATTTGTTGCTTTAAGCAACTTACAAATTTGCAACTTTAGAATCCTCCAACCTAATAACTACAACTAATGACCTCTAAAACCACACAAATTGCTTGGAAATAGCCTTATTACATCAACACAACTCCATTCTTGCACACTCATATACAAATACACAAGTTTGCCTTCAAACGCTACAAAGACAACTAGTGCAAGATTGAAATTTTCACATTTTTTATTACTAGACCCAAAAATCATCCTAAAACATACCTAATGGTCTTAATTGACCTTATTCAAGGAAACACATGCTCAAAATACCCACAACAAGCTATTGACCAACCTATTCACCATCAGATAATCAAATATTGAGGGTTAGGTGTTTGTAAGGGTTTATTGAAAAACAATACTCCAAACCTTCCCACAACTAACCAAAGCCTAAAACACCTTCAAAAAGGTCTGCACAAGCTTAAAATTTCAAGAGATATCACTTCCCCTAAAGATTTCTTTAAACCCTAGCGTTGAACCACCATTTTACACTAAAAAATGTACCATTTGACATCTACGACATCACCTAAAAACCCTCTATTCACCTCCCTTGGACACAAAAATTTGTAAACATGTTTTATAACCCTAAATAAGCCTTTCCATCGAGTTATAGAAGCATACAGTGGGTGAAAGGCTTAATATGACATTTTAATGCACTCAAAACCCTTAAAACAAGGTATACAAACCGACCCTTAGTAATTGGCTTCTAAAATGCACAAAATCACTTGAAATCCAACCAAACCAAAACTAAAACAGAGTTAAGTCTATTTCCCATCTAATTTCATTGAAAAGAGAGCACAAGCACTCTGAGATACGTTCAACCGGCTCGATCCCTTAAGGGTCCAAAGTACAAAAGGGCAAAAATATTTGACAGGGTATTACTCGTAAACTATGGTGCTTACGAAATATTTATTTAAACCTACGAGATCATGTTGGGCCCCTCTACAATAACCTCTCTCAGTTTTTTCTATCTCAGAGGCATTTTCCTATGGTGTCCAATTTTCAGTTGATGGAAAAAGTGTCAAATGCAAGTAGTTGAAATTTGCAAAGTGGTTCAACTTTCATTCTACAGCTCGTGTGACCAAATAGACTATTCCAATGCATCCGAATATGAATTTTTATGCTATGCATGGTCTTCTTCCACACCCAAACATGCGGAATTGCTCTAAGCTACATTCAACCAGATCGATCCCTTAGGGGTCCAAAGTGCAAAATGGCTACAAAATTTAGCATGCTATTACTCGGATACCATGATGCTTAGAAACTTCTCATCCAATCTTACAAGATCACATTGGACCCATATACAATAACCTCTCTCTGTTTTTTCTATCTCAGAGGCATTTCCCTGTGGTGATGAATTTTCACTTGGGGAAAAAGTTGTCAAATGCAAGTAGTTGAAAGTTGTAAAGTGGTGCAACTTTCGTTCTACAGCTCATGTGACCAAATGAACTATTCAAATGCATATGAATAGGTATTTTTATACTAGGCATGGTCCTATTTTGCACCCAAACACACGGAATTGCTTTGAGCTACGTTCAACCGGATCGATCCCTTAAGGGTCCAAAGTGCAAAATGGCTACTAACTTCAACATACTATTAATCAAATACCGTGACACTTAAAAAATTATTGTCTAATCCTATGAGATCATGTTGGGCCCCTCTACAATAACCTCTCTCGGTTTTTTCTATCTCAGAGGAATTTTCCTGTGGTGTCCAGTTTTCACTTGATGGAAAAAGTGTCAAATGCAAGTAGTTAAAAGTTGCAAAGTGGTGTGAATTTCGTTCTGCAGCTTGTGTGACCAAATAGACTATTCCAACACATCCGAATACGTATTTTTATGCTAGGCATGGTCCTCTTTCACACCCAAACATGTGGAGTCGCTTTGAGCTACACTCAATCGGATCAATTCCTTAAGGGTTCAAAGTGCAAAATGGCTGCAAATTTCAGCATGCTATTACTCGGATAATGTGACACTTAGAAACTTCTTGTTTGAACTTACAAGATCATGTTGGTCCCCTCTACAATAACCTCTCTTGGTTTTTTCTATCTTAGAGGAATTTTCCTATGGTGGTGAATTTTCACTTGGGGAAAAAGTTGTCAAATGCAAGTAGTTGAAAGTTGTAAAGTGGTGCAACTTTCATTCTGCAGCTTGTGTGACCAAATGAACTAGTCCAACACATCCAAATAGGTATGTTAATACTAGGAACTATTCTCTTTCACACCCAAACATGTGGAATCGCTTCGAGCTACGTTCAACCGGATTGATCCCTTAAGGGTCCAAAGTGCAAAATGATTGCAAAATTTAGCATGCTATTACTCGAATACCATGATTCTTAGAAACTTCTCTTCTAATCCTATCAGATCATGTTAGGCCCCTCTACAATAACCTCTCTCAGTTTTTTCTATTTCAAAGGCATTTTCCTATGGTGGTGAATTTTCACTTGGGGAAAAAGTTGTCAAATGCAAGTAGTTAAAAGTTGCAAAGTGGTGCAACTTTTGTTTTGCAACTCGTGTGACCAAATGAACTATTCCAATGCATACAAATGGGTATTCTTACACTAGGAATGGTCCTCTTTCACACCCAAACATGTATAATCACTTTGAGCTATGTTCAACCAGAGTGATCCCTTAAGGATCTAAAGTGCAAAATGGCTGCAAACTTCAGCATGCTATTACTCGGATACTATGATGCTTAAAAAATTATTGTCTAATCCTACAAGATCATGTTGGTCCCCTCTATAATAACCTCTCTCACTTTTTGCTATCTTGGAGGCATTTTCCTGTGGTGGTGAATTTTCTCTTCGGGAAAAATTGTCAAATGCAAGTAGTTGAAAGTTGCAAAGTGGTGCAAATTTTGTTTTGCTGCTCGTGTGACCAAATAGATTGTTCCAATGCATCTAGCTAGGTACATTTATGCTAGGAATGGTCCTCTTTTGCACCCAAACACATGAAATTTCTCTGAGCCACATTCAACCGAATCGATCCCTTAAGGGTCCAAAGTGCAAAATGGTTGTGAACTTTAGCATGCTTGTATTCGGACACTGTGATGCTTAGAAACTTTTCATCTGATCCTATGGTACCATGTTGGGCCCCTCTACAATAACCTCTCTTATTTTTGCAATCTCGGAGGCCTTTTCTCGTGGTGGCGATTTCTCGCTTGGAGAAAAAGTTGTCAATTGCAAGTAGTTGAGTGTGTAAAAATGACTTTTTAGCCATTCCACCCATTGTATCCTACTGTAACTTAGTGGAATGGCATAACTAGGGGTAGGGAACATATGTGAATGGTTTTTGGAGTAGGGGAGGCAATTTGAGTGGTTTGATGTGATGCCCTAGTTGACAATTTGATGAGTTTTGGTGAAATTCAGTGGTTTAAGAGTGGAAATGGTTGAAATCCTTTGGGGTAGTAGTTTGTGAGGGACTTTTAAGCATTTGCAGGTTATTTTAAGCATGTTTGATGCATTGGAAAGGTGTTATGAGTTGTGGTAATAGGATTTTCAATAAACCCGCCCATTTTAGGCTTTTAGCCATAGCAGCAAGGCAACAAACTATTTGATAAAATGCTTTGGTAAACATGTACAAAAAATGTGGTAGCAGAGATAAGGCAATGAATTATTTGAAAAAATGTCTCAAAGAAACATGGTCTCATGGTAATGGAATGTCACGACAATCTATAGCTCTGAGGATTTAAGACTTGAGGATTGTGATTAATGATTGGAATTATGTTTAGTGAGATTGCAGGACCTCTACTATTGCATCAATGTTTCAGGGTTTTATCTATAGTAGCAAGGCAATTAACTATTTGATATAATGCTTTGATAGACATGTATGAAAAATGTGGTAGCATAGAAAAGGTAGTGAACTCTTTGAAAAAATGCCTCAAAAAAATGAGGTATCATGGTGATGGAATGCCATGACAATCAAAAGCAATTTGATTGTCATGGCATTTTGTCACCATGAGACCACATTTATCTGAGGCATCTTTTGAACTATTTCACTGCCTTGTCTATGGCTTGTCATGGCATTCCATCACCACATTTATTTGATGCATTTTTTCAAATATTCCACTGCCTTGTCTATGCTATTGCTCACTATTATTCTTTTGATATATTTTTTCGAAGCATCCATAGCTTGTTCAAAACCACTTGTTTTAGGATTTTACCCATAGCAACAAGGCAGTGAACTGCTTGACAAGATACTTTGGTAGACATGTATAAAAAATGTGGTAACATAGACAAGGCAGGGAACTATTTGAAAAAATACCTCAAAGAAATTTGGTCTCATAGAGTGCCATGATAAGAAAATGCAATTGGTAGCTACTCCTAGTTATTAGTTATTCAATGTGAAGAAATTGCATAATTGCTTAGGTTGGCTTTGTACAAACTATATTGTAATTGAAATTTTGTCATCTATCAACATCTAGTTATTAGTTATGCAAAGTGAATTAATGCTTTGACTTTGAAAGATGTGCACTACAATGTAATCAATGATATGAATATAAACTACAAAAATCCATTTTTTACAATTCATTAGTTAAAATATTTATTTTATTTGCTTCTATATTTCTATATGCTATGGAAATACCTTTCAAAATTATTATTTTTTTTTTTATCTCTTTTTCTACAATTTTTCCCATTTTTTTCACAAACTATTATACTTTTGGCTTGTCAAATTTTTCCCCAAAAGATTTTTGCTAATATGCATTGGAAGCATGAAGCATACACGTGAATACACACAATATAGGAGAATTATACATGTGAATAAGTGAAGCATACATGCGAATAAGTGAGGCACAAGTAATTGAAGCATTCCAAAGGATACAAACCACCATGAATGGAGCTTATTTACACAATACGCTTTAGATGAGGCTTATTGAGCATTTGTCAATAATTTATTAAATAATAGATGTAAACAAAATTCATGCCTACAATATTCAAGCATACAACTTACATGATATGCATGATAGAATCATTCAAGAATGGTAGTAGAAAAATAAGATTTACTTTAATCAAAAAGTTGAAAGGCTATACAATGATATATATTGATAAAAGTATATACAATATACCCAAAAAACCATAAAGACTTAGTAAAAAGGATCCATATGGACATAAAATGTCACGTATATATCGATAGTACAAAACATATGTTCCAAAATGCCACATAGGCATACAACAAACAACACTAATACATAGTCATTTCCCTCTAGGGGAAGGAAATAGATCTTGTGTTGCCTTCAAAATTTGGCTAGATGGAGTGACTATTGCTTCTCTTGTCTTTCAAACATCCTCACTAGTCTTCCTTTCTTCACTTTGGACCTTCAAATGATACAATAAAAAGTAAAGATGTTAAAACATAGAAATTGAATTGTGGAATGGCATATAACATAATATATAATCACTTACCGCATACATATAGTCATCATGCACATTTACAGTATCACCATGTCCATGATCTAGAGCGACAACCACCTGTAGCAACCATCAAGATATAAATTAAACTAAATAAAAGTATCATGAAAATTTTCTATAATAGAGCATAAAAGAGCAAATATAATGTCAAATCAACTAATCTATTCCATACCACTCTCAATGGATCAGAACTGGCTATTGCTATAGAAAATCCATGTTCCATTGTGCCACCAAAATCACCAGGGTTGTCTCTTGTCAACAACTACAAATGAAACAATATCTAAGGTATCATGTTGATATAAAGACCAAGAGGGGATAATGGAACATAAGGTGAAATAAGAGAGGGTAATGGGATGGGAATAGAAGGGTGATGCAGAGAGGGGGCTCAAACTCATTCAAAGTGATAAATTTCATTCAATAGGAATCTAACAAGATTAAAATGTCCTATTAGAGTAATCCAAACAATCCTCAAAGCTTGACAACAATTGAAAGTGTAATTTCTCACTTTCACCCACATAACCTAGCAATAGTGGAAACTCAGTTTTTGGCCTTTAACTCCCATGATTTCCAAAAAAATGACAATAAGAAGGTGGATTCAAATACCCATTTTAGAGTTATACAGCATATCTCTTAACCAGATACAAGTCTTTTGGACCAATCCCTTGAAATTAGACCCTCAACGCTATCCTAGGCCATGAATTAGGCCAGATTTACAAAACAACATACCTTTAAACTTAACACATACCCATGAAACCTTGGGGCAACATTTCTTATGCCCTCAAACCTCTAAAAACACAATCAACACCCAAGGTTGAAACCTCCAACATAGCAAACTCCAAAACCCTAAATTTCATGCCAAGTCAAGAGGGTTTATTCAAAGTCCCACTTGCACAACCTCCCATACCATCCCACTGACTCAAACATGTATATTCTGACCCCAATATGCTCAAAAGTTGGAAAAAACTCCACACTCTCATTGATTTACACAAACCCTACACCCAAGGCTCCATCTTCATGTGTTTTTATTCACAAAACTCATCAAGACAACAGGTTTATCTCCTTAGTTCCTTCTCCACAACTCTAATCATGCAAAATAAAAACTACTCAGAATACCTAGGGCCCATTACACTAGTTATTGTAGGTACAGTCAGTGTAAGGGCCCTTAAATTATGATTTTGGTTACAAAGCCCTCAAATAGTGTGTCCTCGGCCTGTCATAGGAAAACAAAGATATTTACCATAAATCGCAATGGATCTCCCTCAAACTTGTTCCAAAAGATTTTTAACACCTTCCACCACAAATTAAAATGATTTGCATGGCACAATCAATCTGTACGGGCTCGTACAAGCCTGTAAATGAAAAGAAAACTCATAAATTTGATGAAAAACATAGATATTCTTATTGCCAATGCTTCAAACTTCAAGCCAACGTTACAAAATGAGTTTTTGTGCCTTTTTAAAGGCTTATCCTCATCAAACCAATGCCCAACTACCTTACAAATACTTTTAAAACCTCTCATGACTATTGCATTACAAATTTGTTGCATTTATGCAACTCACAAATTTGGAACTTTCAAGTTTTGATTCTTTATTGTTTCCTAGACCCTCTTAAACACCTAAACTATTACAAATAGTCTAATGAGACCTTATTCAACTAATAAATCATGACTTATTGAAGAAAACATCATCCTATCTACCTTGACACCCCTTGTCAACTTTGACAATTCCTTCCACATGATTTGGAAACCATGCAAGATGAATACAAAAGCCCCTTAGAGTTTATCAATTACAATAGAATGGTCACATTGGACCTTATTAAGACTCAAGGATGCAACTGAAACATCCTAACACACCTTTCCTATCAAACACTTAATGAAGAAACATAGAAAAGAGTGGTGCCTCTACACCAAAGGGATTAATGCAACATAGGATGGACTAGTATAGATTGATGGGATGGGCTAGGATGGGATAACAAAATATAGGGTGGAAAATTAGAGGTTAATGGGATGCGATTATTAGGGAATAATGCAACATAGGGTGAATTAGGAGGTGTCTAGGGTTTGACTATAGTACACGAAGTGAAAACTATACCTTTGTGTAGCAATAATAGAGAAGAGTTATCTAGGACGAAACATGGATAAATATGGTATAACATAGGATGATATAAAGGAACATAGGGTGGAACATCTAGTGTGAAATAATAATAGGTACAATAAGATGGGAGTAGAAGGACATAATGACACATAGCATGGACTAGAAGATATTAGTGGGATGGGCTAGGAGGGGATCATGCAAAATAGGGTGAATTATTAAATGTTAATGGTAAGGGATTAGGAAGGAATAAAGGAACAAAAAGTGAATTAGGAGAACATAATGTGACACAATCAAGGAATATAAATGAAATGTTTTTGTTTCTCATCAATTTTTTAGATTTGTATATACGCAAAATTATGAAAACTAGCTAACATAGATTTACAACAATAATAATGAATAAAGGCTACTTGCGTGTATGTTGTTTGAGGATATGAATCGTGAGGTGTGGAGGAAGAAGGTGCACCAGGAAACTATTTGAAATCCAAAACATGTTATGAGACAAACATTCAAATATAACATTCAACTGTTCAAATGCAATAATAATATCTTTAATACTAGTTGCATACCTGTGGACTCATCGTCGAGAATGTACAAGGGTCTGTAGGAGTAGAGCATGCCTCATGAATAGTGTGACCCTGAAATTTCATCATATCAAAATTATACTCATTTAGTTATTCTTAAATTTCAAAATATAATTTAATAAAAAATAGTAAAATAACTTGCTAAATTTTACCTAAGTGTCAATGCCAAATGTATCATTCAAAATATCATCTACGAAAGTCATCGCCTCTATAGGTTGTGTAGCTGCATCACGAGAACTCTAATAATCATAGGTGCAAACAACACCACAAGCGCCGCAATGGTGTGGTGGATCTCGGGCCCTACACATCTCCTCCACACCAGGCTCTACTAGAGGACTCACACACTATAAAATGTTTTGGATGAGTGAGTCAATCGAATTCAGCGTGTCCACCTCTACACTATCCTTAACAATGGAAGGGACAATGACATGCTCCACCATGGGTCTACCCAAGGATCTCAGTGCCAGCTATGGATTACGTCGTGCAATAGGTCTATCATGTGTGGAGCTCCCACCTCTACCCTAAAAGTCTAAGATGTCAAAATAGTTTTCCATTTTATTGATGACAAACTCACAATAGAGATTCCTTAAAAAGTATTGCAGCACCTCATGGTTATTGCATGGAGGTTGGTCAAATACCATCCACCATTGCTCCCAAAATTTATTTTTAATTAACTTATGGTGGCACCAATGGATGGGAAACCTCCTGCATGCATGAGACAAAGGTTCATTGGTTTTTGGGTCTATAAATAGGGCTCACAAGTCAGCTTTGCTAATTTTTATTTTTTTGACATCTACATATGACAAACCACTAGCATAAAATTGTCTCATCTAATGCCTCTTATTTGACCAAAAAATCATTTGCTCGTTCATTTCTCCTACATGAGTTACAATTGAATTCAATGATTTAGTAATCCCTCTCCTATAAGGGTGGTTTTGGCATGCTCGGTTAATCTTACGATTAATTGTTGAATGTCTCTTTTATTGTTTTCAATTCGATTTTGAGTATTTTCTTGTGTTCCTTGAGGATGCCTATGAATTGATGGAGGGGTTTTGGGTTTTTCTTGTATAGGAGGCTCTTTGTGAGGGGGTGATTGTGAATTCTCAATGTTTCAAGGTGGAGATTCATTCCCTTTGAATTAGAACAAAGTTTTATTATAAAAACCTATTTAAATTTGCACTCTAAATCAAATTTGAAAAAAATAGAATAAAAATGCATACCTCTTTGCAATCTTTGACCTCTTTGATGTGTTGGTAGAATCCTCATGGAAAATGGCAAGCTAAGGATGCAAACAATGGAAGAGATTTGGCGAGCGCAAGTTGCAAACCTAAAATCCTCTTTCTCAAGCCATGGGTTGAAGACAAAATGAGGGTTTGAAACCGGATTTCTAACTTTTATGTCTACTAAGCCGTTTGGCGCATGCCAAATGGCTTATTTTTGGTTTTTTTTAACGTTTTTTCAATTTGGCACCTAAATTGTGTCACAAATTGGTACACTTACCTAGATATCAAAAAGAATAAGAAACACACATTTTGGTATGATACTTTAACAATTTGCTTACTCTTTTACTTTATGAAAGAGTTACCAGTAATTGGAAGGATAGAATGGACAAACACAAAACCAATAACACACCAAATTAGGAATTTCATGACAAATATTGGTGGTTCAAATGCTCAAGAAACTTCTCTTGCAGAATTATTTGGAACATTTCAGATGAGAATGAATAAAAGAACAAGAATTCTAAAAAATATGGTTAAAATACTCTAAAAACATCAATTTCCTAGTCTCTAGAGATTTCTATTATATGAAAGCAGTTGAATCCTGATTTGTGTTGATTTTGAATTGGATTATGAAGTAACCAGGGCAAACATTGATCATTATGCAAAAGTGCTTTTAGAGAGCCCCATGAACCCTAATAGGATAGATGAAGAAATTTCTATGACTAAAGCCTCCGACAGTGCAATAGGAATCAAAAATAAAAGAAAAGGTGTTATTATCAAGCAAGAAATCACAGAACTAGAAGGAAGCGATCTTAAGAGAGCTCAACATGAGAATGAAAGCACAAACATTCAAGAAGCATTAATTTTTTTATAAGAAGTGATTATCGATGCAAACTTTAGTTCATCTATATCCATTGTGGAAAATCTTAGGAGTATGATTAACTCTATGAAAACATACATCTTTGGACTAGAAGTACAAACAAGAAATAGGTCTGCAAAAGAAAATCTAGAAGACATCAAGAAGAAATGTGCAGATGCACATCATAAATTTGTAAATGAATTAAAGAATGTTCAAGATTGTGAGAAAGAAGCTTAGGAGTTAGTATATTTCTACTTGAATTGGTCCAATAGGAAATTAAATGCAAGAGAATAAATAAGAAAGAATGAGATTCAATTGAGTACTCAAGCATATGTGTATAGATTAGCAGATGACAGGAATAATCAGAGATGGTCCTACATTGTGCAACTCTAGGACAAATTATTTTCCCTACAAAATCAAAGAATAGAAGTGACTAAATAGATTGTGGCACTTAGAGATTTGGTAAAACTCGGGCATATTCCTTTATCTAGTGCCCTTGACAGTGTTGGTAATCTATCAAAAATAAATCTCAATCCCAACACTATGGACGAAGGTATAGAGTCTTTGACTAAGCTTAAATTAATTTACAAGAATCTTGCAAGTTCAAAAGGATCGTGGGAAGAAGACAAAGCTTCATGGGAGGATATCTAAAGAACCTTAAAGGATCTTCTTCTTCAGGTTAATATTTCTTTTCATATCATTGTTGGTCAATTTTTTATGTATATACATATTCGAGGAAATATACCAAACCCCTTCATGACCTTTTCCATTGATGTCAAAGGGGGAGAGATAGATGTAAGGGGAAAACCATTTTTTTCAAGAACAATTTTGTAACGAGGAGCATTAACCTTGAAAGGGGGAGTATTCAGTTGCTTTATATTGGGATAAAAATGTTTTTGATATGCATGTTGTCATCAATGCCAAAGGGGAAGATTGCTGGAAATATGGGAGCCTAACAACATGAGCATGAAGTGTATATAGGTTGATTTCGCTATTCCAATGTCTTGATTGATGTCAACATATTGGGAAGCATATTTGGTATACCAAAAGTTGATCTATAGCGAAAGTTTTCTTTACTAATAATGTTATTATCCAAAGTGTTGGTTTTTGAGTTTGAAATTCACCACAAGAAGAGATATGACTCTAATCTCTTAATCTTATTATTATGAATCATTCATACAACTATATCTAGGATCTTGAGAAGTTTTGTGTTATGTACAAAAAGTTATCAATGACAGAGTTCATCTATGTACATTACAGTTGTTTCTATGTTCAGTATATCTATGTGGGAGACTCCACATTTTCTTAAGAACATTTTAATGTTGCGTTTCTAATGGTACTCTCTCTAATGTTTATGTGATAAGAAATTGAAGCAATATTGGATCTGGAAGATGTTTACCTTGAGAAGTGTGTGTTGGTTTGGAGTTTTTGAGTTTAGGTCCTATTCTTGGCCAACCTAATATATGACATTTATTAAGAATATTAATTATACTTTACGGATGTTAGTTGGATCCCTTACAAATCTACACTAATGTGAAATGATGCACCACATGGATAAAAATATTTTTTAAATCTTATATGGTGTTGACAAGAGCTATTTTGATTGGTTTGGTTACATTCTTATTAGGTCAACCTAATTGATGTATGAAAACATACTTGTATTATATATATGAGACATTTTGGAGTAGAAAGGATGTGTGAGTGTGTGAGATGTGCGTAGAATACTGAGAATGTATGAAGCTTAAATGATTTATTAGATGTGAGTAATGTATTGTGAGAAAAGTTAAGGATCAGAGAAAAATTGTTATGTGATTGCTAAGCAACGTAGTACTTCACATTCAGAGCCTCATTGGAACTGAACTTAGCACATATAAGGTGTATTCCATCAGTTCATACTTTTGGCAATGAGCCATATCCTTTTGTATCTTGGTAGTTAGCCATTTCATTTTGTATTTTGGTTGTGAGCCTTTTAAGGATAACAAGTCTTGGTAGTGAGCCTTGTAATATACTGTATCTGGATATATTATATTGTGAGCTAATCCTCACCGTGGTTTTTCCCATTTTGGGTTTTGCACATAAAAATTTGGTGTTGATGTGTTTTGTGGTGTCATCTTCATTTCAATGTCTTCATTTCTTGTTTGCAGTTATATGCACTTTAATAATCAGGTGGTTTATAGATGAATGGTTTAATAGAATAACGATTCACCCCCCCTCTCAGTATTATAGATAATCAACCACTTTTCCTAATTAAAAATGACACAAATGTCCATTGGTGCAATATCACACAATACCTCATCATGATATGCCCCAATGTTGAACCTCACCCTTGACACTATTCCTCTACCAAAATCTAACACCCCCTACTACAACTAGACAAGCTCATACGAGTGTAGGAGCCACATCCTCCTCAACATTATCTTATCAACTATTTATATAGACACTAAATTATCTATACTACCACTATCCACCATCATATCACAAAATTCACCACCTACCTTACATTATGTCCAAAAACTTTTTTTTGTCTCAATTCACCCCTTTTGTCACACCTTAAATCTCTTCATGAAACCAATGAATCCTTATCATCAAGGTCCCCCTCTAAAGTAAGTGACCTCTCATCACTAAATGTGACCCTTACGACATCTTTTTCTTACCTTCCTTAGCACTCAAATGTTCAGTGTCCTTCCTCACCATAACTAAAATAGGTTCCTTTTAAAATCTTTTGTCTTTTCCTCTCAAAACCTCTTATATCCTATGTAGTGTAGAAAAATGTATCCCTTTACATTTTCACACCTTTTTGGGCCCTCCCTGTTAAAATTAGGTTCATTTATGCTTTAATTGGTCCTATTTTGTATCCACAAGCCTAATTATATGCATTTTTCTGAGGATAATCTTGACATTTAACAAATGGAAAATCATACTTTAATATTTGAGGTTATGTGTTCCATATCTAGCGATCTAAGACTCATATGCCACCTTGGGCATATGGGTCCCACCTAGGTCTTGGGACCTGATTTTAAATATTACATTGAACTTAACATTTCTTGGAGTTTGTAGCCTAGGTTTAAGCCAATGGGACTCATACGCCCAACCTGGCATATGAGTCCCACTTTAAATTGGACTTATTTTAAATCAAATTCTTAGTGAGATTTTATTATCCTACATTTGATGTCAGCTTGTAGCGTTGTAATTTCAAGAAATTTGGCATAAAAAAGTATAAATACAAGGTTATTTCACATAATTTCTCCTAGCAATTCAAGTATTAAAGCATTATAGCAAATTTATTATCAAGAGAGAATTCAAGAGAAAATCATCAAGCATTTGGAGCAGCATTCAAGATTCAAGCATCATCTCAAAATTTTCACACATCATGTGTGTTTGTGAGGTAACATTTGTGATATAGGTTTTCATGATTCAAGCAAGCATTCAAAGACATTATCTCATATCAAGATCAAGATTCAAGATCCAAATCTATTTGAGCCATTTCACACAAGTTTGCAACCTTTATTTCAAGGGTTTGGTGAGTTGTAACATTATATTTGTTCATTCATCATTCCTTCATGCTATTTCATTTCATTTCAAGGTTTAATTACCAAAATGGGGTTTGATCAAGGCAAAACCCTATTCCCTAACAAAACAACATTTTCCCTCTTGATGTGTCTTTGTAGATTTAGGTGAATTGGAGCTTGAAGAACCTTATAAGACAAGGTTGTAGAAGTTGTAAAAGTTGTCAAGAAGTTTTCATCTTCATGGAAACTCACCTACATACCAGAATTCAGACTTTCAAACTTGGAGAACTAGACAAAATGAAAGCTATAGAAGATCTCTAGAGGCTATAGAAATATCATTCGAACCCTAATACTGGGACTAAATTTCCCCTCTAGGCATATGAGTCCTAGCATACCCTTTTTTCTAGATTTTTGTAGATCTTGATCAGTCACCAAAAGATTCCATATTCTACCTAGATTCTTGTACCAAGACTAAATTGCCCAGTTTGGCGTATCAGTCCCAATGCATTTCAAAGGGAAAAAAATTAGAGTTGCATACCTTTCTTTGAATCCATCATTTATCCAGGAACCTCTTTGTTTCATTCTCTTTTATTAATCTAATTTAATGCTCTTAATTTTCTAGGGTTTTGTGCATAGATTTTGTATTTCTCCTTTGAAGTTTCATTTAATAGTGAACACCTTGTTTAATCACACCCAAGGAAACCACCAATAGTCTTTCCCTTAATTGAGTCACTTGGTTGAGGTATCTTGGTTTTCTAATGAACTAAAGTGTGAAATATGTCCCTAAGTTCCATCTCCCAAAAGGTGGACACCTATATTTCCCTTTGGTTCATTTTGGTGAACCTGGCATTTGGACCCTTGAATCTATGATTTGGAGAACATTGTAGTCCTAGATCTAGCTTGCATTAACTTTTCATTATATTTGCATTAGTTGAAGTGCATTTATGACTTAAATCTTGCATTAGTGAAAAGTGCATATAGGTTGCATTTTTGCATCTTGCATCATTCAATTTCATCAAAAAATTGTACTTGCAAATAGTATGAATTTGAAAAGACAACCTAGAAACCTTAAAATCAACTTGGAATTTAGTGAATTTGGTTTAAAAACCCTAATCAAGGACTCATTCACCCACCTAGGTAATTTAGTCCCTATATAGGTTATTTTTCCAAATTTTTTGGAATTTTGCATTGTCTATTTTTCACCATTCGAACCTTCCAAAAACCCTAATTGGGACTCATTCTCCCATTTGGGTGATTTAGTCCCAAATGAAGTCTGAATCTACATTTTACAACATTTAGAACTTCATCTTTGCGTCTCTATTTATTGTTATTAGATCTTTGTTAATAGTTTGTTGATTTTATGTTCATTCATTTCATTAGGTTTAGTTTAATTTGGTTTCATTTCAAGTGCATTTGTAAACATAAGAATTGGAATTAAAGCATATCATTTATCTTGTTTTCATTGCATTTATCTTGCATTCATTGATTTTCCTTTGCATGAGCTTTACAACTTGGTATCCTATTGCTAATAGAATAGTGAGATGTAGTTTGAGACTCATGTCATCTCACCATAACACACTTGTCATGGATCTTGGGTTATCTAGCTCTTTCACTCATAGTGTTGACACTAGTTCATTAGGTATGGACCATACCCTTGTCAACTCTTTACCTTCAAGTAGTATGACAAGTGTTGAAACAATGGTTGCTAGTGTCCCTCAAGAAAACATAATCCAAATCCATGAAGAATTATTCCTACCATAGATAACATACACTGAATGATTGAAAGTGAAAAAGGAATAGAGATTGCATGTAACTTAGCTTAGATTATTGGAAACCACCTTACCTCAATAATTAGTTGTGCTCAAACCTCAAACAATGCTCAAAATCAAGGAGGAACCCAAATTCCTCCTCCTACAATCATTACCTCTATTCCTACTTAAATAACCCCTCAAGTTACCACAATGATGCAACCTACTAGTAATGTCATTCCTGCCTTGGGTATTTCCACTAGCAATCCTTGTACCTTTGTGGCATCTCACGTCATATCTCCTACCACTTTACCTCCCATTATTATTCCATTCACTTCCCCCTCAAACACATATACACCTCCACCATATTCACCTCCATCCCAAAACACAACCAATGACACGATCCTTAACCAAATTTTTCAAATTGTTTCATCCCTTCAACGAAAAATTTCCATCATAAACCAAAATCAAAATGACCAACCTTCATACTATGTCAAAATAAATCCCTTATCCTTGGAGATATTAAGAACATCAATACAAAAAGGTATAGAGATTCCTAGTTTTGAGAAATATGGATGGAAAGGAGATCCTTCTAACCATGTTTTTGCTTACTGTTGTCACTAAAACTTGCACCTAAACTGAGTTATGAAACTCAGCTAGCTAGTGAAACATGGGAACATTCTTGGGTTGTGGGTCACCCAAAGTGAGAATGAGCCTCTGGATAGGTCGTGTTCCTAGGCGGTTATATCACCTAAACTACTGATTTTGGAGGGGAAAAGGGGAGAAGGATTAACTAAAAATGATAAAACAAAAATTGGTTAAAACTAATTCCTATGGTGATACACCTAATTGGTAATTGAACTGGAAATTCAGATTTCAATACACTTGCATAAAATGATTTGAAGAAAAAAAACTTGCACAACCTATCTGTATGTGTTTTTCATAAGTATTTTATAAAGAGGCCTGATGCATGAGTCTCTAGGAGGAAATAGACTTCATAGCTAAAGTAACCTGCATTCCTGACTCACATTATAACCTACAATAACACATTCTTTGCAAAAAGGGTGCTAGATATGAGACACAATTACCAAGAAATGAAAATATTTCACAAGTAGTTTAGTCAATCAATAAGTTGCACATAATGAAGCTAAAAAAAGAGAGGAAAAAATAACTCCATTCAATGATTCCCAAGGTCTGCACTGTATTTCATGTCCATATGAGTTACAAAAGTTTGCATAAATCTGATAGAGGACTCTAAAAGTCACTAAGTCAAAAATGCATCAAGAAGAACTAACTGTAAAAATGAGTTACAAAATGAATAAGTAACCAACACCAAGTGGTTCCACCAAAAAAGGTTCTAGAAACCACCTTGGGTTGGATCCCCTCAAAAAGCCAATAATATAGCACTTATATCCTCTCCAAAAGGGCTCAAAATGGTTGAAAAAGTCAAGCATGACTTGATCAAACCATAACCACTCCTAAAAATTCTCAAATGGAGTAAAAAAGCCTATATCCTCTCAACAAGGTGATGAATCACTCCTGAATCTCCTCCTCGTGTCTGCAAATTGAAAATAACTTCCCCATATTCTATCAGGATCATAACTCAAAGCATATCCATGTTTTCTTTCTCCTTGCATGCGTGGAAAACTTCCATCATTAAATTTTACATTAAAAGAAACATTTAATCTTCTAGTGATTTATAAAATATCACTAAAATTCAATGTTCACAATTTCAAAAGGTTGCAAATTTTTACATAAGGCCCATGATCTGACCATACTAAGTCAATACAAATATTTGAAAAATTCATAAAAGACTTAGCATAGAAAAACGTAACTTTAAAATAAGCCTAAGGCATAAACATGATCCCTAGCCCACAGGCTCAATAATTTCATTGCATTTTTTTAAAAAACAAGGGATAAAATCCCTTCCAATCAGAAAAATAGGGTTTCAAACCCTAAAGAACAAAATGCAAAAGAAAATGAAACTTTACTTCATTTGCAAGAAGCTTCTTGAAGAAGCTCAACCACTGCCAATGAGGGTTTTAGAAATTCACCGAGGAATTTCTGAGGAAGAAAACGTAGTTGCAAAGGCATAAAAACATAAAGGCCGACAAGGAAATGTCCAGGTGAGCTAATAACAAAATCACTCTATTGTTTCTTACTTTTCTAAGAAAGAAATGAGTTTGAAATAGAGCCACCATCAGTTAAATGTTTCAATATCTTGATTGTTTATCTTTCTTCTATCAATGATTTTCATTTTCCTCAAAAAATCAAGACATTTTTTTGAATGAAAAACTAAGGGTTTCCTAGAAAGAAGAACCCTCTTTGTATGTATAGGCCATGACCATTATGAGTTTGCAAAAGCTCAAAAAATATTCATGTTTTTCATGAATGTCATGGTTTGTGCTTTCTGATTTTCTTCTTGTAGAAATTTGAGGGTTTTCCCTCTTCTTTTACTCTTGAAAGTAGAAAAATATTCTTCTACTTCATGGCCACCACCGTTAACCTTCATTTCAGAGTTCTTATGCTTTTCTTTAAAAAAAACGTTTTCTAGTATCTTCCTTTGAAGAAAGTGAAACATTTCTTGAAACTTGTTGATGGTGTTTTCTACACAACAACAAATCAAACAGAATATATAGTATCATATATCTCTTGAAAAGTTGATCTCTATGAACAAAGAAATAACCCCAAGGTCTCTCGAGTGTTAGGTCTTGACAATGTAGTGAAACCACTCAGTGATAAATGTGAAAATGTTGGTAATCACAAAGGGACCTTACAAAAAAAAATTTGGAGACTCTAAACTTATCAGATTTTGCAACAGGGTGATACTTGAGTTCCTACTTTAACCACAGTTCAAAGAAATAGCAAAAGGTAAGGGTTTCAGAAATCTTAAGATTAATATTAATCCTAAGATCAATAATACTAATGATGAAATACTTGGAACAGACCAATCCCTTAAAACTACTTTCTGCTTAACCTAGGCTATACCTGCAATCTCACAGAAATAGTCCAATCTTCTAAGGAATTAAAGATTTTCAGATTATGCACATTCATCCAAGCCAACCCGTGTTTTGCAGTTCACATGGAAAAATGCCCACAATTGAACTAAGCACACAAGTATCAGGTACAGGTTGACCTTGCACAAAAATCCTGTTGATAGTGTTTTCATGCACTTCTCAACACAGGTAATGCATAGGTGCATCACCTCTCTTGAAAGACAATCTTCCACAATCAAATTGCAGAACACTATCCCAAGGTCTCTCGGATGTAAGGTCTTGATAGTGCTTGGAATATTTCAGTTGTTCATGTGATTTGCTAGAATCACAAGGTGGACTTACAGATGAGTTACAAAGCGAGGAAGTTGGATCTGCAAATGGAGTTCTTAAGATGGGAAAGTTGTTGAGTGTTTTCTACAGGTTCAAATAGCAGTCTGAAACTCCATTTCAACATCAGATTTAGCTTTATAATGTGCAATGAACCTTACCTAAGGTTACTTATTAAAAAAAAAGGAAAAAGGGTAGGGAAGAGAAAAGGTTCCTGGATCTGAAAATATGAATGAACAGTGATCATGGAGGCTGCTACAGTAGACAAACTCCCTAAACTGGGCTTTTCTTGGCCAAGAGGATCCTACAGTTACACAAAACTAGTGCAATCTTCTAAGGACTGTAGATTTTTAGTTTGCATACACACATCATGAACATGCAAATGAACTAAGCTGTAGCAATCAAATAAAAAAGCCCAAGCTAACTTTGCACATCAACTTGTCATCAACAAGTGCCAAAAGTATGGGCTGAAAGCTCATCAAATATTGTAATAGAAATCACCATTACCACTTCCATTCAAAAACTACAACTAAAACTATCTTGGAAGGTAGAACCATGCACACATAATGAGAAAACTCAAAAGGTAACACCCATAGATCATGCAATGCTACTTTCTATTGTTGTAGAATGTTTTTACAACAACTCTCCCACAACTACAAATGAGGGGGAGACCCCTATTTATAGTTTTCCAAAGCCCAAATGAATGGCTAGGATTGATTTACATTGTGTGGATCAGATTCAAATATATTAGGGCTTTACTTACCCCACAATATTCAGTAATTTAAAATACATCTTTGTCTTTTCCCTATTTTGTCTTGTAGTGGCCAATCATTGTAGCAGTTTTGTCTTCTAGCTGATTTCCCTTTTACTGTAACTGAAATTGACTAAAAGTTGTCTTCTTCCTGATGCACTTGCAGCCTTCTTCATTGGATCAAATGGTTTTATCAACGGACCCATGGTAGGCTCCTTGAAACCGGAAATGAGAGGCTGAAATGCTATTTTAAGAATGCTGATTTGAAATGGTTGACGGAGCATGGAACTCCGGATGGTACTTCCCAACTACAAATTTGGAATTTGAAAGGTCAGGGGAGGATAAGACCCCATCTTAGCATCTGGGTCAAAGTTCATTTTTGATTTGGAGGTGTGCTGGTACGTTCCAGAAATATGAGCCCGGAATGCTGTTCTGGGAAATGTTGTTTTGAAATGGCCGACAGAGCACAAAACTCTGAATAGTATTTCCCAGCTGCAAATTTGGAATGTGAAAAGTCAAGAGAGGATAAAACCCTATTTTAGCATCTGGTTCAAAGTTTATTTTTGATTTGGAGGTGCGCTGGTACGTTCTGGAAACATGAGCCCGGAATGTTGTTTTGGAAATATTGTTTTGAAACGGTCGACACAGCACGAAACTCCGGACAGTATTTCCTGGCTACAAATTTGGAATTTGAAAGGTCAAGGGAGGATAAGACCCCATTTTAGCATTTGGCTTAAAGTCCATTTTTGATTTGGAGGTGTGCTGGTACATTCCGGAAACATGAGCCCAGAATGCTGTTTGAAAATGGCCGACAGAGCACGGAACTCCGGATGGTACTTCCCACTGCAAATTTGGAATTTGAAAGGTCAAGGGAGGATAAGAACCCATTTTAGCATCTGGGTCGAAGTCCGTTTTTGATTTGGAGGTGCACTGGTATGTTCCAGAAACATGAGCCCAAAATGTTGTTCTGGAAATGTTGTTTGAAAACAACTGACAAAGAACGGAACTCCGGATGGTACTTCCCGGCTGCAAATTTAGAATTTGAAAGGTTTGGGGAGGATAAGACCCCATTTTAGAATCTGAATCGAATTCCGTTTTTTATTTGCAAATGCGCTGGTATGTTCCGAAAACATGAGCCCGGAATGCTGTTCTAGAAATGTTGTTTTGAAACGGTCGACGGAGCACGGAACTCCGAATGGTACTTCCTGGCTGCAAATTTGGAATTTGAAAGGTTAGGGGAGGATAAGACCCCATTTTAGCATCTAGGTCGAAGTCTGTTTCTGATTTGGAGGTGCGCTGGTACGTTCTAGAAATATGAGCCTAGAATGCTGTTCTGGAAATACTGTTTGAAAATGACCAACGGAGCACGGAACTCCGGATGGTATTTTCTGGCTGCAAATTTGGAATTTGAAAGGTTAGGGGAGGATCAGACCCCATTTTAGCATCTGGGTCAAAGTCTGTTTTTGATTTGGAGGTGCGCTCGTATGTTCCGGATAATGAGCCCGGAATGCTATTCTGAAAATGCTGTTTGAAAACGACCGATAGAGCACAGAACTCCAGATGGTATTTTCCAGTTGCAAATTTGGAATTTGAAAGGTTAGGGGAGGATAAAACCCCATTTTAGCATTTGGGTCGAAGTCCATTTTTGATTTGGAGGTGCGCTGATATGTTCCAAAAACATGAGCCCGGAATACTGTTCTAGGAATGCTGTTTGAAAATGGCCGACAAAGCATAGAACTCTGGATGGTACTTCCTGGCTGCAAATTTAGAATTTGAAAGGTCAAGGGAGGATAAAACCCTATTTTAGCATCTGGGTCGAAGTCCATTTTTTATTTGGAGGTGCGCTGGTATGTTCCGAAAACATGAGCCTGGAATGCTGCTATAGGAATGTTGTTGCAGGAATGCTGCTACAGAAACATAGTTTTAGAATTTTCAAAACTTCCTAAAACTTGATGAAACCTTGTCAGTTCACTTAGGCACCACAGAAACATCCAAAATCCATAGGAAATCTATCCCCAAAGTCAAATAATGAAGGAAAAAGCGAATCGAGCGAGCGGGGGGGTGAAGCCCGAAAAACCCAAGACTTAGCAATTTTTTATTTTTAGGGGAAAAATATGGTCAGCCAAAAATGAGACTTGGAAGGGCACGTTGACCAACTAGGACACCAAAATGAGGGGCACAAAAAATGAGACGGGAGCAAAGAAGCCCGCCAGGAGCGAAAAAAGAGGGTCCCTGCCAACGGTGGGGCGTGTGTGCAAAATATGCACAACAAATCCAACAATCAAGAAGTTGCCCAAAGTATGAACTAGATATTGCTACAACACTCAAAGCACTAAATCACAAGCACCATTAAATTATTTAACTCTAAATCTAAAACACATTCAAATATTTCCAAACAATTTCAAACATAGAATAAGAACCATGCAAGACAAATAAATCCAAAGAAGCCACCAATAATAGCACAATGTCTTCACTTGTATTGAATCACCAATAATAGCAACAATTATGATGTTTTGTGTTACAACATTTGCTTGGAAATAAAACTCCTAATTCTAACTTCTAACTTCAAACAAATTAAGCAACTGTTTAACTCTTTACAAACTTCTTCTAACCTCTTATAGAAGAGGGGAAATGCCGTATATATAGAGATTCTTCCCGCATGAGCCCAAGCTAGGGTTAGAAAGAAGGTCAACCACCAACCAAATCAACCTTGGATAGGTCACAATAAATCACCACCCTGCATTGAATGCATGAGGTGCCCCTTCAGATCGGTCTGGGATCTCTACAAATCTCGATTTAGATTGAACAAACCTTGTAGGTCTCTTCTGCCATTAATGTCTCACTAGCGCGAAGCAGAAGAATGGTAGTGTGCATGTTATATGGGTTTGAATATAAGCCACTGATCGACAACTGAGTTGGGCATCAAGAATGACTCTGGTCGAGTCAAACCAGTTTGAATTTTCCATGTCATGTCCAACTCAGATGAACGACCATCGAGCATGTCGACCTAACCATGTACGAGCAAGTTTCACCTGCCCACAGCCGTAAAATGTACCTGGCTGCACCCCGCGTATCCCACAACATCTTCAAAGTACACCCATCCTTCCTTTGGCCCAAATAGCAACAACCTGCCTGATCTAATCTGCATTCAAAAAGGGCCACCATTAATAGTCATTATAGCATCAAAAATCCAATTTAGTCAACCACAAACAACATATTCAATCACCAAAGAGATCAAAACAACCATCATAATCCTTGATAATATCATTAAAGCATTCTTTCTCAAAGTTCATGATTTTCACCCCTTCACAAAATTTAGGTCAGGAAGGAATTTCGGGGAATTCTGGGCCAGGGGGATTTTAGCGATGAAAGCCCAACCAACACGTAAAGCTACTCAATGAACGTCCATTACTCAAGAAATTCTTGCAAATACCTTCAAATGATCCAAATCAACCATGCAATGCACAATTATTAACAGTTAAACCACAAATCCTTTCAATTCTTGACAAATAATAGATCTTCAGAAAATTTCGTCGAAGACAGAAATCGCCGAAACCAATACTTAACACATCTCGAGAAAACAAAGGAGGAACGGATTTCAAGATTTTCCCAAGGCAACGTATTCTCACAAATTCAACACAATTCTTACGTCATTCATCAACAAATCTGACCTCCTAACTCCTCCAAGGTGACTAAAACCACACTACCGCAAGCCACCCATCCAACCACTGAGGTAAGGCGGTAAACCGCGCAACAGCAAGCCAAGTGTGAAGCCCTCACAGTATGGCGGTAAACCGCACAACCATGACCTAGCTCAGAGACACCCACAGTATCGAGGTATCACCGTGCTACCGCACCATTGAACGTAGATCCCTGTGGTATGGCGGTAAACCACACAACCGCGACAAGACAACCAAAGACGCAACCCGGGAGTTCGATGAGCCAAAGGAAACTCAAAAAAAACTAGGGGAGATAGAATTCCATGAAGAATTAAAAACCCCGAAGACACTACAAAACCAGTCCGGTCAGGTTTTCCAGGTAGTCGGGGAAATCCGCCTGAGGGAGAAAATCTCGAAAATAAGGAAAAACCCGAGATTGACCCAAAAACTTAAAATTTTCGAAGTGTTAGCTCAATAGGGGCCCTTTACAAGCAAAATAAGCACTTAGGATCATTGCAAAGTAACACAAATCCCAGGACCAAAGGACCAAAGCACCAAAAACCAAAATCTCAAGATTTTCAAAGACAAGCTCAAAAAGGCAAGGCCACAGAAAAGAGCCAAAAGACCAGGCAAAAGAGGGTCCCTAATTTTAGTGGGGCGTGTGTACAAAACTACACAACATAACTCATGTTGTGGCTATATCTTCTTATTTCTAGAAAATTGAAGGTTTAAAAAACTGAAAATAACTTCCTCCTATTTTTTATATGGAAAAGATAAGAGAAAACCCTAGAAACGGGCTTATGCTTTGTTCCCCTGAGGTTGGTCCCATTTCTTGCTTTCTGGGTACATCTCATTCTATGGCCATAACCATATTTTCATGTTGGTACTATAGCTCTCTTCGTAGATTATGTAGAAAATCCACTTAACCTGAGCCACTTACAGAAAAAGCATGAATACCTTCATGTTTTTCATGATTCATAGCCATACTAGACTGAAGAAAAATTTGAATATGGTGCTCCAACTCAGCTTTATTATAATTATGAATTTAGAATTACATTTGGTTCATAGTAAGACTTTCATTTTGATTTATGCAGTAGTTTATCACTCCATAATTCTGTGCATGGTGATGCTATGACATTGGCTTTTCACTACTCCTGCCACATTCACTATAGCATGATCATGGTAATGGTTGCACTTGTATACTACTTCATTAATTGTGGATTTTCCTTGACCAAGTTGAAGGCTCATGATTGATGAATTTGATAATTATCCTTGCTTTTGAATATGAAACCACTGTTACTTGGACATGTACTATTCCACTATCCTTAAGTCTCATAAAATATTCATATTGCAAACACTAGAAGAGATAGACATAGATGGTACTTCTTTGGCTTTGAACATCACTATTATTACTGTACTTTTTCAATTTCTTCAAGAGTACACTAAATACAAAAAATGCTTGAAGACAGTGATTGTTTTGATTCTTAAGCACTGTCTAATCATCGTATTCTTCACTTCTTTGTACAAAGATCGTTAAGGCATTCAGCTACATCATTATGTTTTTCCATTTTCATTGCATTGCTCTTTGGGATAGTAAATGCAAACATGCTTTGACCATGCATTCCATTTCTATATGCTAGGATAAATATCAATGTATTTGAATGGTTTCTCAATAATGTCTCAATGGCATTATGACTATACCTTCAAATCTTGCTCTTTGATTATAAGGAAAACCAATATGTTGTTTCTCTGTAAATGGTGATTGAAATGACTTCTCATCTCTCTCAATTAGTGAAAGCACTGTATTTTGCAATGCATTTCTCCTCTTCTCCATGATTGCCCCTCCTTAGCAGCTATATGACTCATGTAGAAACAAACTATTATTCCATTGCTCCTTCTTATTGAGGACTCTTTGATACTCAAAATGCAAATTCTTTAATGATGTGACTCTAAGTCCTCATCATCATAATGGCTTTGAAGATATACCTCATTTCACTTTTCATTGATAATTGCTCTCTCAAACATGATGACTTATCAAAAACACATGTGTCACATTGTACCTTCCAATCTGTTTGGATACAATGATATTGTATGCACCCTTAATGATTTTCTTAAACAAGTATATGTTGCTGTGACAGTGACAAACACCTCACTATCACAAATGGTGAATGCTTGCTTGAGTGAAACATAAGGAGATAAATTACTTTCTATGCCTCTTTAAAGTACAATAATGCAGCATGTTGGGCTCAACCCTTGTGGAAGCCACATTTTAACCCACATTATGATATGAAATGAGTCAAAACAACAACATAGTTTTCATGTATCTGCACATCAAGCAAATAAGTTAGAAAAAAAAATGCATGCTTTAGATGTGTATGATGACTTGATGCTTTCCTGGACATCTAAAGTATGGATTTCCCATTTGATATACATTGAGATCAGTTTATACATGTAATGTTAGATATTTCTCATTGCTTAGAGCATTGCTCTAACATCACTCTTTCAATCTGATGCATGGACTTGGACACAAGAGCTCAAGTGGACTAAAGGCTACTCGGGATAAGAAGCTAGAGGAAAAAAACAACAATGAACTAGCCATTCAGGCAATGACTGGTCTCTTTCCTTATATGTGCATTCCATTTCATTTACTTATCCATGTATATTCTTCTCTTTATGTGCATTGAATAAGTTAGTCTCACAGCTTGTGTGAGACCATGAATATTTAAATCATAAATAAAGATTACTTTTTCAAAAAGGATCTGTATAAATCTCTTTTATATTACATACATCTGTTATAATGCAATAATATGTTATTCATGAAATCTTTGAATTTATGTTTATGTAATAGAATGTAATGAAGGAAAGGGATAAGAAATGTACCTTTGTTTTAATTTTTGAATCAAAAGCTCTACCTGAATGAGCTATGAGTGAAATTTAGGTAACATTTCTAGAGACATCTGCTGGATGTTTGCCTACTAAACATGAAGACCAATTTTATAGCTTATCCATTGGGCTCAGAGTGTCATTCCAAAAACTAAGAAATAGAACTAGAATAGCCTTGTACATGGTTGTAACTCATTGAGATAAATCAGATTACTTGGAAACTTATTGAAAACCGAAAAAACTACAAAAGGAAAACTACCTAACTGTGTTGAAACAACACTTAGGGAAATGAAACTTGCAGCTAAACCTACCCTACACTAACCAGTAAGAAAAAACTACTTAAACAAAACCATTTACAGGAAGACTGAAATAGCTTCTCTTTCTTCTCAATAAACAGTGATTTGCATGCATGATGATAGCTAAGAAAAGACAAAATACAAAGAAATTTTTAACAAGTTGATGCACCAGTTATTGAAAGAGATAAACAAACTCTCTTACCTCCCAAATAGATCATATGTAATGTTACTCAAGGGGGATAAATTGAGTTGAACATACTCTTGTTTAGCTTCTAGTGCATCTTTGATACCATCTTTTGTTGTACCTTTATGTGTTAGTGCAAGATTGATCATTGGTGTTGCATTAGACTCCACACAAGCTAAATATCTGATTGGGCAACCGTTTGAATGAACAAAACTTGGACTACCCCTGCTATGCTCATGGACAACTGCTATACCTTTTGGTTGAGGTTCATGGATCTCATCCTTGTCAATCCAACAAGGCACCTGGTCACCCACTTGCTTTACATACCACTTCTCCAAATGATCACTCATTCCTTCATTGGAGGAAGGAAAATGTTCAAACAACAAGATGACTTCTTCCAACACACTTTCAATCAATACATCAACCTCAGGCTCTTATATACACCAGAAAGGAAGCTGCTGATAATCCTCATTATTAATCAAAGAAAGACATTCCAATTCAGGCCTGTCCTCTTCAACAAAAGTAGACAAGTGTTCAAATAATGAAGCCTCTTCCAACCAACCTTCAATTGGCATATTAGCTTCCAACTCCTCTACACAATAGAAAGGAAGATCCTCCAACCGACTAAGACCTTGCAAAACAGGTTCATGAGGAGTTCCTTTTTGTTTCAACATCTCTTCAAGCTTGTGAACATGTTGTTGATTTTAATCATGAGTGTCAACCTCCTTTAACTTATTTGATTCCTTTTCATCCAATTTTGAACAAAAATATTCGATTATATAAGTGCACACCTCTTCATAAAGCTCAATATTATCCTTTTCATCCATAGGATGCTCAAAAACACCAAAATCCAGTTGTACACTACTCTTCTTCTCAAAAGCTCCATTGTCACACTGATTGTTATTAACCAACAACTCCTTAGATTGTTTGATTTCTTCTAGATGCTCTGAAACTGCATCCTCATCAGCAAAACAAGGTTGCTCATCAGATGTGAAAATCAACTCTTCCTTCTGATCCCCATCCACTCTCCTTACACTTTGTTGCTTCTCCTTGATGCTTGGGATTGTAAACACATGCTTTTCCAACATAGCAATTTCATCATAGTTGTCCATGCTAGATATGGCCGGCAAAGGAATTTGAAAGGGCTGCAAATGGGAGATAGGGGGTTGGTCCTGCACATGTCTAGAATCTAGAAATGAAGAAGGAGCTCTAAAACTTGGAACTTTGGAAATAGAAGACTTTACTTGCACCTCATGAAGATAAGCTTGGTAGGATGATTCTTCTTGCTGCAAATCAAGTTCTTATTGCCTTTCAATATCCTACAACTGCTTGGTCCAATCAAGCAATATGTTCTTGATATTTACAATCTTTGGTCTCTCATCATTTTGGAGTTGATTGGGAAAATGATATTGCTGATTAGGTACAAAAAGATATTCTTGAGGCTGGTTATGGACATACACTAGTTTCCATGGATTTTGTGCTTGGGTGGGTGGGTGGAAGGAATATGAAACTTGTTTATAACCTCTTGTAGCAAAGATAGTCTGACTAGAACCAGTTGTTGATTCAATCTGATATAGATAACAAGGAGGTGTAGAAGTGACATTTTCATCATATGATGGGTTAAAGAACATATCAACACCTTGTCTACTTGAAACCAACAAATAATCTTTCCAGAGTTGCTAGGTGTGTAAGGAAAATACCTCCTAAAGGCTGAAAACTTTGATGTACACACCAAACAGCAGAAACACAAAGTATAAAAATTGACTGAGAAATAGTTCATAGTCCCACCAAGCGTGCCAAAAAATATTATAACTAAAACTTGCACCCAAACTAAGTTATGAAAACTCAATTAGCTAGTGAAACATGGGAGCATTCTCAGGTTGTGGGTCACCCATAGTGAAAATGAACCTCCGGATAGGTCGTCTTCCTAGTTGGTTATCACTTATAGCTACTAATTTTTTGAGGAAAAGGGAAAGAGGAAAACTTAAAATGAAAGAACTGAAACTTAAAGAAAAATGAGTGATACACAAAATTGAAAGAGAATATGAAGGTTCAGATTTTAATACTCTTAGTCACTAAAGACATAAACTGAAATGCACAACTTGTTTTTGTATGTTAATACATAAATATTTCATAGGAGGGTTTGTATGCACTAACTTTCGAAAGGAAAGTACCTTCACAATCTAAAGATAAATGCAAATTGAACACAATCTGTAACCTATATAAACACACTTTTGTAGAAAAGGCATAAAGAAATGAGATAAAGTCACTAGGAATGAAAATACCTTCACAAGCAACTTGATCAATCACCTGAAAATACACAAGACTGCAAGAACAAAAGGGAAAATTTTGAACCAATAATGTCCAAGGTGTTATCTGTATTTCATATCTCTAAGAGTTACAAAAAATGCATAAATCTATACCAAAGGACTATAAAATTCACTAAGTCTGAATTTGCATAATCAGATCTAACTCCAAGATGAGTCAAAAGAGTGACTAAGTAACAAAGCTCTAAGTGGTTCCACCAAAAAATGCTCTAGAAGCATCTTGGGTCAGATGCAACAATAAACCCATAAATCTAGCCACTAGATTTATCCAAAATAGCCCAAAAAGGTGGAAAAATTCAAGGCATGACTAAGTCTACCAAAGTGACTCACCAAACAACCCTTAAAAAGCTCTCAAAAGCAATAAAACCCTCCTAGATTCTCTCCAAATGTTGCAACCAACTGATTAAGGACTCCTATATGCTTGAAAAAGCATTAAGACCAACTAACAACTACCTTCCTTGATCGACTAAGTCACCCCTCCTCCATTTGAATTAAATTAGAATAATATGACTTTAAAAGGTTTATAATTACACCTTTAAACCATATGTTTTACAATAAATCATGTATAAATAACGCTCACCATCCTAAAAACAATAGCATTATGATGCTTGGTCAAACAAAGGAATTGTGACAAGGTGGCACTCACATGTCGATGACTCCACCATAGTCATCAAGTGGAATTCTCATAGAAGTCCTTTTTGAAAAAGTTTTCAAGACATAGAAATGCCTAACACAATACACCAACATTAGGGCCCATGGGTTTTGTATTAGTTGGTATTGATTTTTGTAAACTAATGGAAAAAATTCCTTTCATTCTTATTTACACTCACATTAGGGTATCGAAACCCTAAATCAAAAGCAAAGGAAATGAGCTCATTTTCACCTTCGAGGCTTCTAGGAGAAGCCAAGAGCAGCGTCACCAAGGGTTTGAGCAGAGGAGTTATATGGTTCTTTCAGTACTCTTATGAGGCACTTTCTACAGAATTTTGGGCAAGATCAAAAGAAAAATAAGGTAAAATAATTTTACACGTATTATTTTCTTTGTCTTTGTGAAGAAAAACCCGAAACCCCCACAAAAATGGCTCTATTCTGCAATTACCTTTGGAAATTCTTCTCGAAAGAGCATTGATAAGTCATTTAGTTCAATTTCTGAGACACTTTGGCTCCATTTTGAAACATTATTGGACCTCCCGGTCATAGCCATAACAAGTTTTGTCTCCTTTCTGTGTATTCAATGGCTTGGCCCCATTGTCCTAGTTTTGCACATTCTAAAAAGGCATTTCTCCTAATATTTCAATGGGAACTCGTTTTCCCTTTGTAGATTACTTCTTGTTTGTAGAAACACAATATAATTTTCTTTTATGGCTAACCCTAAGGTTTCATTCTAAGCTTGAAATTTTAAGCAAAAACCCCAAATGGATCAATGTATATTATGAACAATGTGGTCTCATTTTTCTATAACTTAAAATTGTGGTTCGACCATTCCATGATATGAGCACATACTTGCATTTCTTTCCTTCCTTAAACATTTTTTGGTTAGTTCATATGTATTTCTTGCAACTCCCCACTTTTTCACATATCCATTTTGATTTTGAAGGTTTTATCGTAGCTCTTCAAGTTCTCACTTCAAAACCTTAACCAAGGGTTTTCTTTTTGAGGCTACAGCCATATCTTTTATTACATGTTTGTAAATTTCAAGCAAAACCTTTGTATCTTTTCCTTCTATTGTAGAAGATCATAGTGTGCAAATGAAAGCTCCTTCAATTTACTTGAATATTTTGATTCTCTTGACTATGTTTTATATCAATTCCATTCATGTAGTTTAGTCCAGAAACATTAATGTATTCTATAATTTCTTTTTTCTCATCTTTTAAAGTTCTAGATTTGCTCCCAATATTGTAGCCACTTTTTTGATTTTGCATCTCCTGGTATGAAAAGAGAAAATATCATTGTTTCATTGTAATGTCTTCATACTATATTTACATTTTATATTCTACTTTTGGGGTTTAGCCAAAACAAGGCTATATCTTTACTTTATACTCCATGTAGAAAAGTTGATTGAAATGTTGATGGTATTGCTTATGATGTTTCTTTCCCTTCATACCTAGACAAGCTTATTCACTGCTATAGAAATTTTAATCATCTCATCTCTGCTTTTGGATAAACACCATACACTATTCTATACAAAAACTGCTTTTATCTTATTACACTAATGAGCATGTTTCTCCTTGTGTTAGTGTCCATTGCCTCTAATTGCCATGTTTGTAGATTGTCTTCAACAAAAATTGACATATAGCTCACTGTATTTAAATGAAGCAAAATGCAAAGTGTTGTATAACTGTTTCACACTCCTTTGCAGTACACTATTGATTCATGAGGTCTGCCACTCATACACTACCCTCATGGTGATTTAAAGGTGTGTAACTAAAATTGAATAGTGCAAGCATATTCAATTGTTATAAACCTCTCTTTGGTCGCATACTGTACTTATGAATATTCATTTGCTACCATGTACACACATTACCTATGTCTATGCTTCCATATCATTTATGCTAGCTCTTGATGACTTATGATAGGACTTTGATAACCTGTAAGACTTCATTGAGTAACTCGATAAGACCTCATTGAGGATATACAAAGCAACTATCCCTCTCTAATGAAAGGAGAGGGCGGCATGTTGGGCTCAACCCTTCTGGGAGCCACATTATAACCCACATACTAATTTTAAAGAAATAAAAAATAGTAACATTAATTTCCTATACCTACACATGAAGCAAATAAGTTAGCAAGAATAGTGAAGCAAAAGCTTCAATAAGACAAATTTATGCACTTTTTGAAATTTTGTTAACTCTGATCATGTGTTTGAATGCCTCATAGGAAGTAGATTATATTCCTGTTGATAAATGGATATAAGGAGAAGTCTAATCTCGAGCTCTAACACAACCATTATAATTTTGCAGGTAGCATCTAGAGTGAAGGTGGAAAGAGCTGAAACAACTGTACCAACTGTACCATGAAGACACCTCCACAACTACAACTCATGATTCGTCATTCCAAGAAATGATGGATCACAATTCCTTTTATGTTCATTTTTCCCTCTTCAATTGTATAATGTGCTTCATATGTTTATTTAATCATATGTTCTCAGTTATTTTAGTTACTCCCATGACTTGGGTGGGATCTTTTGTACTACTTTATGAATAAAATAGCAATTTCATGGAATTTCATGGTATTCTTTTGAAATGTACTTGCATAATAATACTAAAGGGGCTAAATGTAGTGTAGAAAATTGTACTCCCTTCTTGGAGAGTACAATTTCACACTTAGTTTGAACCTATTTTAGTGCCCTTGCATTTATGTCCTTTAAATCATAATTAATAGGCCTCTAAGACCCTTTATGTATGCCAAGGCCTATTTCAATTGAAATCTAGACAAATTCTATAAATGCATTCCATATTGTAATCCCCCAACATTCTCTCACCCCAAAAACTTAGGGTGGGACTAATACGCCACCCTAGGTGTATCATTCCCCCTAAGTGGGACCTATACACTACCCTTTGTGTATTAGTTCCGTTTGGGGCCTTTTTAGGGTTTTGAGAGGGAAATCAAGGTTTTTAATTCAAATTTTGCAAATATCGGCATTTGGGATCTAATAAACAGTAAATTAGATAGGATGCCTATAAAACTAAGGTTTCAAATCATTATTTTACCTAGCAATTTTTATCTAAGACCTAGAGATTTCAAGTATCCAAGTATCCTAGCAAGTTTATGAGATCATGAGCATTCAAGAGCAAGTTATCAAGCATTTGGAGCAATATTCAAGATTCAAGCATCATGTTAAAGTCTTCATGCATCATGTGTGTTTGTGAGCTAACATTTGTGATGTAGGTTTCACGATTCAAGCAAGCATTCAAGACAAATATTCAAGCATTCACTCAAGAGTCAAGATCCACAGTCATGTTAGCCATTTCACACAAGATTACAACCTTCATTTTAATGGTTTGGTGAGTTGCATGATTACATTTTTTCATTCATCTTTCCTTCATGCTATTTTATTTCATTTCATTTCAAGGTTTGATTACCAAAATGAAGTTTGACCAAGGCAAACCCCAATCCTCTAACAAAACAACACTTTTCTATCTCTTATGATGTGTGTTTTGCAGATTTAGGTGAACTAGACTAATTCGGCCAACCTAGCGATTTAGTCCCTGATATAGCCTTTCAACAATATTCAACAGTGTTGGATCTGGGTTCGAAGGACTTGAAAAGATACTTAGAAAAAAATATAGGAAAACTAAATTTCCCAATAGGTAATGTATTAGTCCTAGGACAGTTTTAATCACCATTCAACATATCTTGATAGTTAACAAAATAATTCTAGATTCTACCATGAAAACCCTAGAGTAGGACTCATACGCCCGACTTGTTGTATTAGTCCCGATGTAAACCCTAATAGAAATTTTTAGAGTTTGTAGATCTTGTCTTGGCATCTCCATTCATCTAGGTACTTTTTTGTTTCATTCAGTTTATCAGTTTAATTTTATGCTTTCAATTTTCTAGGTTTCATAATGAGTTTGCATAAGTGTTTGCATTTCTCCCTTTTGAAGCTTCATTTAATAGTGAACCCCCTTCCAATTATCTAAGGAATTCACTAGCCATTCCTCAAACGAGTCACTTGGTTGAGGGATCTAGTTTCCTAATGAATTGAAGTGTGAAATATAGGTCCAATTCCATCTCCCAAAAGGTGGAACCCCTATTTCCCTTTTGTTCATTTTGGTGAACCCGACCTTTCAACCCTTGCATTTCTGATTCAGAAAACATTATATTCCTAGATCTAGGTTGCATTAACTTTGCATTAGATTTGCATTATTTGAATCACATTTAGGGATTTTAAGTATTGCATTAGTGAAAAGTGCATATAGGTTGAATTTTTGTATTTTGCATCATTCAATTTCATTAAAATTCTATAATTTTAAATACTCAATTGAGCATACAACCTAGACACATTAAAATCAACTCAAAATTTGTTCATTCAGGCTTAAAAACCCTAATTTGGACTCATTCACCCACCTGGGCGTATTAGTCCTTGTACATGTAATTTTTGTAGATTTTTGGGTATTTCGTGCTCTCTATTTTTCACTATCTGAACCTATCAAAAACCCTAATTTGGACTCATTCACCCACCTGGGCATATTAGTCTCTAATTAGGTCTAAATTTGTATTTTACAGTAATAAAATCTTGTCATTTTTTCTTCTGGTTGTTATCTTTAGGTTGCTATTTTAGTTTGCAAAATTATTGGCATTGGCAATCTTTTCATGTAATTGGTTTCATTTCAAGTGCATTTGTAAACATAAAATTGCAATCACATAATTTTCAGATCTCTTGCATTCTCAATTAATCAATTATTATTCTTGTATTTCATCATTTTTGAAATTTGGAGTCCTTTTAACCCTAGATCTAAGTTTACAATGGATTGCATTAGTTGCATTACATTTAAGGTTCTTTAATAACTGCATTAGTTTGCATTGCATATAGGGGCTTAAATTATGTATTTAGTGTTGTCATTTCTAAATCATTTCAGTAGCAAAAATCATCAACATAAGTTGGATAGCTTACTTTTCATTTTAGACACACACTCATAATGTTAGTATCTTTCATTTCCAAGTATGCCAAGAAAAATATTGTCAACAAGCATGTTAGTCATTCCTCCAATATATTTACTAGTTATGAGAGTCTCTTAGTGCAAGAGAGTGAAAATGTTGACACATTCCTTAATTCCTCACCCCTTCATATCTCTCCTATTTGTGGGAATGATGTAGATACAAGCATAGACAATCATGGTAATCATAGTTTCTCTTCTCTCAATACCTCTCCTACTTGCGACAAAGGTATTTTGGTGTTAGAAGATACACCCATTAAGAATCATCAGAATGTTGAAAGCTCCCCTTCTATAAACTCTCCTACATTAGAAGATATTATGGCACAAGAGAATGAGATCATAGACACATTTCTAAACATCACATTACCTAGTCTCCATTCATCTCTTTCTTGTGAGAATTTTTTAGTGAAAGAAGATGAAATCATAGATAAACATGACAATCACATTTGTTCTTCTCCTAATATCTCTGCTGTTTGTGAAGAAGATATTTTGGTATTAGAAGATACACTCATTGAGAGTCATGAGAGTCTTGTTTATCCCTTTCCTAATGCTTTTCCCACTTGGAAACATCTAATTGAACAAAAGGATCCAATCAATCATAACTGTTCTTCTCTTGATGCCTCCCCTACTTATGATAAAGTTACCTTATAAAACCTAACTATGGAATGTGATCAACATCTTGTTTGCTCCTCTCCTACAAACTCTCCTACTAGGGGTAGATATAATGCTATAAGAGAATGATAGAATTGATGCATGTCCTTCAAACAATAGTAATGTGGCTTCATTTGATAAAAATGATGAGGTGACCTTAAACTCTCCTTCGCTAAAAGATCATCACAATAAGGATTAGTATTTTGAGGTTATGCACATTAGATATCCCTTGAGGTGATCTATTGAACTAGTTCTTATCCTTTATCCGCCCTCACAAAAACTACAAGTTCAAAATAAACTCATGCTTATCTTAGAACCACCTACAAGGCATAACCAATTTAAAGCCTGCAATTACCATGAAAGGTCGCCTCTAGCCTCTTTTGATGTTTTATCCTTGCCGAGCATCACGTGTCTACCAACGGTTTTGGCATTTTGAACTTCCCTCCCTTTGACATATTTCTTTGTTGTTTTCATATAATATTGATGTTCCTTCAGGGTCATTTTCATTTTTGTTTTTCTTTCCATTTTATGCATGAAAGCAAAGGTAAATTGATGGTCGTGCTCATAGATTTAGGGTCATCTAGAGCTTCCTATGATTGAAACCACACTATCTAGGAGCACTATTGTCTTAGATGCGTAGGAAACTGATTTTAATACTTGTTAATTTGTAGATTTAACATTTCAAAATTTTGGATATTATACAGATAGCAATCCTTAGATTCCAAAGTCTCCATATTGTAGTTAGTAACATACTTCCCCCCTTATGAATCATCGTCCTCAATGATTTAAAGTACCAAAACATATTAACCTCTTATAATCGCAAGGTTGAGACACCATTTTTCTTAATAGTACCAAAAATGAAGATTTATTTAGTTATTATGTTATTGATTATATTGGTGATCCTATTGATAAGAAATCAACCTTAGCCTATGTATTCAAAATATGGTGTAGATGCTATAACATGGAGTAGTAAAAATTAGCCACATATGGCTCTTTCATTTATAAATTTTGGATATAAAAGTATAGGAAAATAAACATAGAAACTAGTGTAGCTAAAAAGAGATCATTGAATGAGTTTCATTTGGGTACCAATAAGGGTATTATCTTATTATTGGATACAAAATATATATTTCTCTTTCCAAGAATCTTGTTCAAATTTAAAAAATGAATTATATTAAATTCCATGCATACTTCATTTAAAAAGAAATAAATCTTTAAGATAATATCTTTACTAAACCTCATTACAATATAAAATGATCCAATTTCTTAAAAATGGTCCAATTTTTTTAAAATGGTCAATCTCAATGATTTTCCATTGGGAGGGAGTGTGCATGAAAATGCTACATCCTAGTGGATTCTTATTGGATGTAATCCCTTCAAGAATTATGTAATATATCTCTCCATATACCTTCTTCTAGTTATAAATCATTGTATTACACATTTAAGACCTATGTTCATTATGTAAAAAACATAAGGGACCTATTGATTTAAGGAGGCTTTGGCTCCAATAATATATTTTGTAAGACCTCTTTATGAGAACCATTGAGAAAAATAACATTTAAATTATGACAAGAAGTTTATCATGCAGTCCAATGTTAAACTAAATTTTAGTAAAAATATGATCATTTAGATTCCCTTATAGATTATCCTATTTGAAAAAAATTGGAGGCCTTGATTTTGAATATTCCTCATTTGAAACAAAAAAATTCCACTTAAAAATCTATGATTATAACATGTGAGGAGGTGACATAAATTTCATTCTTTCATCTACAATATATTGCACATGAAGGAACCTATTATCTTCAACAACTATTTTTTTTCTCTATATCTTTAAAAGCATTGCAAAAGCTCCTGACTATTTTAGTTTTCAAGTATTAAGAAATATTTATAAAAATTACCATATTTCAAGATTGTAAGACTAAGAGCCAATAGTGGCATGGTATGATGGTTAATTTGTTGTGGTTTTGTTCTTGCCATCAAGGTTCAAACACCACTAGGGTGTAATTGTTGAATATTTAATTTGGGGATGAGGTCCCCCATTTGTGATCTCACTGATTCATAGCTCCAGATCAAAAGCATCTACCCCTTTAAAAAAAAAGATTGTAAGACTAAGAAGTGCCAATCATCCAAGTGAGATATACCTTGTTATTTAATTATATATAAGAATTATTTATTTTGTAAGAGGGGATTATAAGTTTTTTGGATACATTTTAGTGTAATAAATCCATTTTTAGGAAAACAATAAACAAAGTTATTTCATGAGTAAACCATTGTAAACGAGCATGTATACATTTTTTAGTAAATCAATAGCGAACATATTCATGTTTCTATGATATGATTTTTGTCTCATAATTTGTTGATTATATAAGGGAATCACATGATTTATATATACATATATTTGGTATAGAGGACCCATTTTTATTTTTATGATACAATTTGATTCTCATGTTTTATAGATTATTTTAGCATTTTCTATGTTTTAATAGGGATTTAATTAGTAATATAATCAATAACTACATGAAAATTATCTTAAGCACAATATTTGCTCGATCGTTAGATTGAATATGGAATAAATACAAATGAGTTATTTTATGAAAAATAAGAAGGAAATTGAGATCTTTACATTACAATACAAATCTTAGAACATCAACATTTTCTGAAATTATAATTTACATATTTAATTGTCTTGATATGTTGGGTTTTTTATTTTGTTACTTAAGATTTAAGGCATTGACCTACAATTATTTTGAATCACATGTACACACATGTAAAAACTTTATATTTCAAAATCGAAAATCTCATGAAATGTAATTTATCTTCAATTATACATTCAAAAAAAATTAATGATATAGGTGAAAAAATTGTTATGTCTTCACTTCAAACAAATTACATGTGAATCCATGAATACTATATTTTTTTTTACAACAAATCTAAGATATGATGATATTATAACGTATGAGCTAACATAGTGCATAACATGTTCTATCATTTTGTGAAAAAGGTCTAGTTCATAATTTATCGAAATAATTTTAAAAAAATTGCAATTCTTATAAACGTGTCAATCTTTTAATGTTAACATAATGATGAATGTGAAATTTGTCAAATATTTAGTCCTCGCAGGAAGGTCCGATTTAACCACAAACGTATATTAGCACACAATTATTAATGTATGCGTTGAAGATATCTCGGAAAAAATTAACATACGGCAAAAGTTCCTCCCAAAATATATTGTACACGATCTGCAAGCTCCCTGAAATTCACTCCAAGCCACTTACAGCTTTGAAAAACCGAGGCACCTTAGAACCGTCAATTTCGAAAAGCTGAGTTATTCTCGTAAAACTGAGAGAAGAAAAAATCAAATGCCGAAAGTTCTCAGAAATTTTCTGCATTAGGTACTATGAAATTAAAGAGAAATTTGTCTAATATTTGCTGTCTTGACAAGAAAGGCCAATCTTATCACAAACTTAGCTTAGTACAATTATTACTGTATACGTCGAAGAATGCTCCGTGAAATTCCCTCCAAGCGACTTACAAGTAAACTGAGCCACTTTAGAGAACGTCAATTTCGAAAAATCGAGATATTTTTGGTAAATTTGACAGAAGTAAAAATCAAATGCCGAAAAGATCTCAAAAAAATTCTGCATTCTTATGACATTGACTGAAGAAAAGTCTGGTATTTTGTGGAAAATTGTCCGAACAAAAATCAAAGTTAAAAATTAATGGTAATTTAGAAAAGTTTGGTACTCTGTGAAGATGTGACTGAAAGAAAATTTGACTAGAAAGTTCTGGCCTCTAGAAAAAGCATCGATAGAAATTTTGGCCAGGTCTGATATTTTAAGAAATTCAATGAAGGAAAAAGCAAACTTTGGAGAGTTGATGGAAATTCCAGACAGAAACTGGAAAATTCTGTGTGGAATTAATGCAGAATCATGTGAAAGGTGTGCCCGTCTCGTACAGAAAGCATGTGAAAGACAGAAGTGAGAGTCGGTGAAGAGCATACAAATCTAATCTACGCCCTTCCTCATTTCTTCCGCAAATCATGTTGTATTTTTGGTAATTTCTTATCTCATCACCGACTACCCGTTCTATTAGCAAATGGTAGAAAATAGGAATAATTTTGGCGCCATTCTGCCAATAGTACGATGATTTTGCATGATTCTCAGAAACAACGATTGATGTTTGTTGCACTTTCGTAGCTTTTATCCTCCTTCCGATTGCTTTTATATTTGTATTATTATTTGTTTTGATTCAATAAAAAAATATTATATAAAAAAATGATTTTTTAATAAGATCTTAAATTATTTAGACAACTGAAATCTAAATAAATTATTTTATAAAAAAATAATTAATTATATTTTATATTGAAAAAAATGATTATATTATTTGATAAAATGATTATTTTTTATTCTTTAAAAAATACAATAAAAATTAATTTTCATTTATCTATAATTAATATAATATGATTTAAAATGAAGGTCCATTAAAATCAATAATGTATTAGAATATAATATTAGCATCTATATCTTAAATATAATCTATATATTAATATATATATTTTAAAACAATCTATATAAAATACTATCAAGGTGTCTATTAACAGTTTTTCCTTGCTCTTTACTTTCATTCTGATGATGGATAACGTTGATGCAAAAAATTTGTACACAATCAAATCTAGAAATCTTTTGAACAAATACATTATGGATTGTGGAAATATGATATTATTAATTAAAATATATACATTAATTATAAAGACGCCTCAATAAAGATATATCTACATATTTTATATAGATTATTTTAAGATATATATGCTACTAGCAATGGGAGATGGAACATGTAAGATAAATAGTTTAATATTATTTTTATTATAGTACAATTTATAATGAATAATATTTAATTAAATTATATAATATATTAAATATTGTTAGTATATAAATATTATAATTATATAATATTAAAAAGTAAACCATAATTATAGCTCTAATCCTAATTAATTATTAATATATAATAATATATAAAGGGTTAAATCATGGTTTTGATTTAATAAGGGTTTGGTTTAATGAGGATAAAAGTGTGAGCTCAATTAGGATTAAATTGTTATCTTATGGTTAGGGTTATGGTTGAATTAGGGTTAGGTTTTAATAAAGGTTTGTGTTTAGTCACAGTAAAATTTATAGCTTAAATATGGTTAATACTCACTTATGATTATAGTTAAGATTCAATTAGGCTTTTGGTTTATTTAGTATTATAGTTAAGGTTCAAATAGAGATTCTTCATTTAGATTTTAGTTAGTATAAGGGTTCAGTAAGGGGCACTTGGAGATTCAACATGTAAAATTTTATTCATTATAAGTGTAGTGTAGAAAAAATGTATCCCTTTACATTTTCACACTTGTTTGGGCTCTCCCTGTTAAAATTGGGTTTATTTATTCTTTAATTGGTCTTGTTTTGCATCCACAAGCCTAATTAAATGCATTTTTTTAGGATAATCCTAGCATTTAACAAATGACAAATCATAATTTAATATTTCAGGTTATGTGTTCTAGATCTAGAGGTCTAGGACTCATACGCCCCTTTGGGCGTGAAAGGAAAATAGACAGTACAAAAATGCTTTCCTAATGCTAAAACTACATAGGAGAAGTGCAAAAAACCAGTTTTAAAATTTTCATACTTTTGAGATGCACATACACACTAACACAAGAGAAACAGAAAGAAACAATCACAGAGATAAACCAGATTTACGTGGAAAAACCCTTTCGGGAAAAAACCCACTAGACCAAGAGCAATCACTTTGTATTACAGTAAAAGATTACATACAAAGATTAACAGACTTCTCTCTCTGATATCAACTCACAACAACAAACTTCTTTTTATTTGACTACTCTCCTTGTTACAATGTTATTTAGCATATAATGAATAATCATCTATTTCCATCATCACCTTAATGACTTATATATTCGACTGTTATAAGTCTTACATTCATTATGCTACCAACCAACCAATCGAGTGCCTTAAATTATGCACCTTCCTTCTAACAGACGAATCTGATCGCTTCTGACCAATTCGCCCTGCAATCACTAATCGGGCCTCCCAGGCATTAATTCTCTTACTATAATCGGATCTCGTCATTCGTCGAAACACGTCTTGCAATTAATGCATGCACCGCTTCAATCTTTAGCCAATCAATCATTGATAATTGCAACGTGTTGCTTTCTCATTTGTTCATTGCTTCTAGTCAAGTCAGACCGGTCAACACAAACGTTGAACTCCTCTTACTATGCTACCTCACCAAGCCAAAAAGACCACCGTTATATGGCGGTAAACATACCGCACCGCCATGGCAAAAGAAAGGAACTGTCACGGTATGGCAGTAGGCACTTGATTACCCATCTGCCACGTTATCGCAGCCACCACAAAGCTTAAACCAACCCTCTGCAGTATGGTGGTGCCACCGCCCAACCGCAAGGCTGAACAAAGCCTCCTACAGTATGGAGGTAACCGCTAGTGCTGGTCGATGAGCTCACTGTGCTACCTTGCCCTAAATGCAAGACCTTTGTGGTAAGGAGGTAAGCAACATCTCTGACCGCCATTACTTACTGCGCCTACCGTGACATGGCCAAAAGGCCATCGTGATATGGTGGTAAGCGATCTTCGCAAACTGCTAGCCTGCACCGCGGTCACCGCGCCACCTTCGAGCATCTCTCACGGTAGGGAGGTAAACATAAAACCAACTACCTAGTCCACCACACTACTGCTAGCTCAAGACAAAGACCTTGCGGTATGGCGGTAACAGCGTGCAACCACGGACAAACCAACATAAGCCCACAGTAAGGCGGTAAATCGCGCAACCGCGCCTCTAAGAAGAGCTCCCAATGGTAGAGAGGTAAAGGTTGCGAAAGAAGATAATTCGCCAAGTCTTTTACAGATGTTCAAGCCAGTAATTGAGGCATCTTTTCCAACAAGATCCCACTTGATGAAGATTTACTAGCTTCTCTAGACTTTGAATTTACTGACAATCATAGGCCCCAAGGCCCATCGAATTTGTGCACCATCTGAAATTCTTCATGCTCACTGGATTCGTTAATGCATCTACAACATTCTTCAAAGTGTCAACCTTTTCCAAAAAGACTTCCCGTCTTCCACCATATCTCTCACCAAGTGATACTACACATCAATGTGCTTCGCCTGGCAAGGAAAGTAGGGTTCTTTGCCAAACAAATGGCACTCTGACTGTCATAGAAAATTGTAATCTGTCCTACATTAAAACCAATATCAGAACACAAACGGCTCAACCAACCAGCTTCTTTGCAGGCGTGTTTTGCTACCATGTATTCAACCTTTGTAGTAGACAAAGCGACTACAGCTTGTCGCTTGCTCATCCAACTGACTACACCACCATTTAACATGAAAGTGTATCCACTAGTGGATCTTCTGCTGTCAATGTCCCTTGCCCAATCACAATCTACATATCCACGAATGCCGAGAGTTCTTTGTAATGTAACCAAGTTGCCATGGTAACATAGAGCATATTCTGAAGTACCCTTTAAATATCTAAACACTCTCTTCACAGCATCCTAATGTGTCCTTCCTAGATTTTCCATAAAACGGCTCAAAACTCCCATTGCTTGGGCAATCTCTAGCCTTGTATAGACCATTGCATACATTAGATTGCCAACAACACTTGCATAAGGAACTTTGGTCATGTCCTCCATCTCAGTGGTAGATTTTGGATAGTCTTCAATAGATAGCTTTGTTCTTTGCAAGACTGGAACAACTAGCTGCTTGCAATCATTCATACCAAATCTCTCCATAATAGTGGTGACATACTTACTCTGGCTAACCCAAAGCTTTCTGCTCATTTTGTCCCTAGTTATCTCCAATCCCAAAATATACCTTTTTGCACCTAGATCTTTCATTTTGAACTTTGCAGACAACTGAGATTTAAGATCAAAAATCATAGACTTACTATTTCCTATGAATAACATATCATCCACACACAGGGTAATAATAAGCACATGATCATTTTCAGATTTATAATAAATACAATGATCAGATTTTGATCTCACAAATCTCATAGAAAACACAAAAGTGTCAAATTTCTAGTACCACACTCTAGGAGACTGCTTCAAACCATACAAAGATTTCATTAATTTGCAGACCAGACTTTCTTTACCTTTTTCAATGAAGTGCTCAAACTAGGACATGCAAATTTCTTCTTCCAGCTCTCCATGGAGAAATGTTGTCTTCACATCCATTTGCTTGATCTCCAAGTCATATGCTTCTGCTAGAGACAAAAGAAATATGATAGATGTCAGCTTTGCTATAGGGGAAAATATTTCTCCATAATCAATTCCCTCTATCTAGGAAAAACCCTTTGCAACCAACCTCGCTTTATACTTTTCAACACTACCATCTGGACCATTCTTCTTCTTAAATACCTATTTATAGCCAACAAGCTTTTTCCCCTCAGGCAAAGGTACTAAATCCTAGGTTTCATTCTTCTTCAATGATTTCATTTCTTCATTCATGGCTTCCAACCAGGAATTTGTATCAGACATGCTAATAGCTTTTTTCACAGTCCTACGCTCATCAGTGCTAGTAATCAAAGCATAGGCATAGTTTGAATCCAACAAAGAGAAACCATACCTATCAGATTATCGTTTTTCACGTGTAGACCTTCTTACTGGTTGAGGTTGTGGTTCTTCATCTTCAAAACTCTCAGAGCTCCTTGAACTCTCCTCAATTTTAGGTACACCATGTAGTTCCTCTTTTTTTAGAGTTTGAGGAATCTAAACTACATCATTCTTCTTTTCTCTTTTATTTGTCTCTAATTGTGGATCAGCTACTGAAGGTTTCAACTCACGAAATATTACACTTCTATTTTACATAACCTTCTCAGTATCAGGATTCCAAAGCTTGTATCCCTTTACACCAATGTCATAGCCGATGAAGAGAAATTTAACAACCTTGTTCTCCAACTTTGATCTTTTCTCATTTGGCACATATACATATGCCTCACAGCCAAAGACACGAATATGTCTCTGAGAGGGATTCTTACCAGACCATGCTTCCAAAGGTGTCTTGTCAACAAGAGCAGAACAAGGTGAATGATTTACTAGGTAACATGTTGTAGCCATAGCCTCAGCCTAAAACTTCTACTCCAGACCAACACTGGTAAACATACTTCTCACTCTCTTCATTAACATTTTGTTCAACCTTTCAACAACTCCATTCTGTTGTGGAGTGTAAGGTGTAGTTTTATGCTTTTTAATCCCATGGTCTTTGTAGTACCTTTCAAAATCTGCAAAACAAAACTCACGGCCATTATCCGTCCTCAAGCATTTAATTTTCTTTCTAGTTTGATTCTCTACGAAAGTTTTAAATTCTTTAAACTGACTAAACACTTCTAATTTACTCTTAAGAAAGTATATAAATGCCCTTCTAGAATAGTCATCAATAAAAGAAACATAATATCTAGACTTCGATAATGAAGGAACATTCATTGGACCAAACACATCAGAATGAACATAATCTAGTACACCAGAAGATTTATGAGGACTCGAATAAAATCAAACACGGTGTTGCTTTCCATAGATACAGTGTTCGCAAAAATCGAACTCAAGGTTACAATCATCAAGCCCTTCAACAAGATTTTTATTTTTTAAGTTTTTTAAACCTTTCTCACCTATATGACCAAGTCTATGATGCCACATCATGGTCTTCTCTACTGGGAGTTTCACTTCCAAAGAATTTTCACCCAGAAGAGCTTCATCATCCTTCTCTATAGGAGCAAATTTGTTAGACTTTACAGAGACGTTGTTGCATTGAACATGATGTGCATCTAGCTTGTACAGAGTGCCAGCATGTACACCCTTAGCCAAATCCATTGCACCTCTAGCCATCTTACATCCTTTACTTGAGAAAGAGACTTCCACACCAGCATCATTCATCTTACTGACAAAAAGTAAGTTACAAGCCAAACCTAGTATGTGCAATACATCATCAATCCTTTTGATTCTTTTGTCAGTGAATCATATTTTGACTCTTCCATGGCCAACAATATCCAGTGTTGAATCACTTTCCAGGTACACCTTCCCACCATCATACTTTTCATACTTAGTGAACCACTCTTTATGAGACGTCATGTGAAAAGATGCACCTAAGTCAACCAGACAGACATCATCTGATGCCTAAGTTGCCAAGGCTGCAATGAAGGCATCTACATCACTCTGAGAAGAGTCACTGTCTGAAGAGTTACTCTTCTTCTTCTTCTTCTCCTTACAATCCTTTCAGATATGACCAGGCTGCCCATAGTTCCAGCATTTCACCTTATACTTTTTACCAAGAGACTTTGATCTCCCTTCAGATTTGGATTTAGACTTCTTGTCCTTCTTCTTGCCTTTCTCCTTCAATCTACCTTGAACAGCAAGGACCTCTTTGGCCATATCTGAAGACTTCCTCTACATCTCTTTAGACAATAGTGAGGCAACAACGTCTTCCATCTTGAAAGTAGTGTTCGTACTTCAAATAGCCATTACAAGATGATCCCAAGTGTCAGGTAACGAACATAACTGGAGCATGCAATGATCCTCCTCCTCTATCTTCACACCCACAGATGCCAATTGAGCAACACTTATATTAAATGAGTTCAGATGGTCTACAATAGATGCACCTTCTTCCATCTTCAAGGAGTACAACTTCTTCCTCAGGAATAACATATTTACCAAAGACTTTCCCTGATAAATGTCACCAAGCTTCTTCCGTAACGAAGTTGCAGACTTCTCCTCGTGGACATTTAGGAGTACATAATTATCTAGACTAAGTCTTATCAGGCCTCTATCTTTTCTATCTATAAGATCCCAATCTTCTTGCTTCATACCTTGTGGCATAGTTCCAGACACAACAACCTAGAGGTCTCTATCCACAAGCAAGTCTTCCATTTTGAGTTTCCACAACTCAAAGTTTCCTTCATTGAATTTTTCAATCTCTACTCTACCTGATGTACTCGCCATCTCAAATAGAACTAGGTTCTAACTTTGCAAGACTCCCACTAGAACAGTATTAGCACAAAAAACTAGCCTTACTAACAAGGATAACACAACTGGTCAAGATCCGATACCACTTGAAAGGAAAACAAACAGTGCAAAAACGCTTTCCTAACGCTAAAACTACAGAGGATAAGTGCAAAAAACTAGTTTTAAAAATTTCATACTTTTGAGATGAACATACACACTAAGACAAGAGTAACAGAAAGAAACAATCACAGAGATAAAGTAGATTTACGTTGGAAAACCCTTTCGAGAAAAAACCCACTAGACCAAGAGCAATCACTTTGTATTATAGTAAAAGATTACATACAAAGATTAATAGACTTCTCTCTCTGATATCAATTCACAACAGCAGACTTCTTTTTGTTCGACTACTCTCCTTATTACAATGCTATTTAGCATACAATAGATAATCATCTATTTCCATCGTCACCTTAGTGACTTATATATTTGACTGTTATAAGTCTTACGTTCATTATTCTACCAACCAACCAATCAGGAGCCTTAAATTATGCACCTTCCTTGTGACAGACGAATCTGATCACTTCTAACTAATTCACCCTACAATCATGCATCGGGCCGCCCGGGCATTAATTCTCTTGCTATAATCATATCTTGTCATCCGTTGAAACACGTCTTACAATTAATGCATGCACCGCTTCAATCTTCATCCAATCAATCGTTGATAACTTGCCACGTGTCACCTTCTCATTTGTTCACTACTTCTAGTTAAGTCAGACCGGTCAACACAAATTCTGAACTCCCCTTATCGTGCTACCTCACCAAGCCAAAGAGACCACCGCGGTATGGCGGTGTCACCACGGTACTGCTCAACTCCTACTCGGCCTCTGCAGTATGGCAGTAGACATACGACACCACCACGATAGACAAAAGGAACCACCATGATATGGTGGTAGGCACTTGATTACTCCTCCACCACCACAGAGCTTAGACCAACCCTCTATAGTATGGTGGTGCCAGCGCCCAACCGTGAGGCTGAACAAAGCCTCCCATAGTATGGAGGTAACCACCAGTGTCGGTCGATGAGCTCACTGCGCTACCTCGCCCTAACTGCAAGACCTTCGTGGTAAGGAGGTAAGCAACATCTCTTACCACCATAGCTTACCGTGCCTACCATGACATGGCCAAAAGGCCATCGTGGTATGGCGGTAAGAAATCTTCGTAGACTATCAGCCTTCACCATGGTCACCACGCCACCTTTGAGCACCCCTCACGGTAGGGAGGTAAACATCAAATTGACTATCCAGTCCACCATGTTACCGCCAGCTCAGGACAGAGACCCCACAGTATGGCAATAACACTACCCAACCATGGACAAACCAACAGAGGCCTGCAGTAAGGCAGTAAACCATGCAACCACACCTCTAAGAAGAGCTCCCAATGACAGAGAGGTAAAGGTTGAGAAAGAAGATAATTTTCCAAGTCTTTTATAGATGTTCAAGCCAGTAAATTAAGGCATCTTTTCCAACAAGGCGTATGGATCCCACCTAGGTCTCGGGACTTGATTTAAAATTTTGTATTGAAATTAGCATTTCTTGGAGTTTATGTCCCAGGTTTAAGCCATTGGGACTCATACACCCAACCTGGCATATGAGTCTTGCTTTAACTTGGACCTATTTAAATCAAATTCTTAGCAGGATTTTATTATCCTAAATCTTATGTCGGCTTGTCATGTTGTGATTTTGGGAAATTCGACATAAACAAGTATAAATACAAGGTTATTTCACATAATTTTTCCTAATAAGATCTAAGCTTTCAAGTATTCAAGAATTATAGAAAATTTATGATGAAAAGAGAATTCAAGAGAAAGTTATCAAGCATTTGGAGTTGTATAGGAGTGAATTTTCACCCCTCTTGCAAATTCCCCTTTTACACCCTCCACCTTAGAAAAATCAAATCCGACCAAGTAATTTCATGTCCTCATTCTGAAGCCCATCCACTTGGCACTTGTTTTTAGTGTCAGTGGGGGAATCTTTGTCGGGGACACATGTGCGGTGCACAGATGTTTGTGTGGTGCATTGTTGTCCTGACGAGACTCCTATCTCTAGAATCTTCATAGGCTTTACGTTCTCCTTTGGCGATGAAGCGTAGCACCCTTGTGCCTTCCTGTCAACCTTTGAATGGCTCTTTCCCTCCCAAACCTTCTTCAAATGGCTATCTTTCACTTTCACTCCATATTCTACACACTAATTCCATTTTTCTTCACACTCTCTACACATTTTTGCTCTATACTCTTGCAACTTCAAACTACTTGTTTTACTATCATCTTCATGAGTCCAACAATCACAACATTCTTCACATCTACCAAAGAAGCTACAACTTGGTGTCTTGCAAGACTTCTTTTGGCATTATTGTGGCTACATCGACTTTACCAGAGTTTTAGACTTGCATTCCTCTCTCATTGGCCTTGAGTTCGTTTAGTCAAGGGTGATAACACTTTCTTATTACTATTTTATTGTTGGATTTGAGTAGCGTAGTGCCTCTCATGGTGTTTGGTTTCATTTTAGTTCCAAAATTATTTTCTTTATCGTATTTCTATATATCTATCTATTTGGTTGTCCGTGGAGGTGGAAACATTGTTTGACTACGGTAAACCCCTATACAGCCCCAAAAATTTTCCCCTCTTGGTTGTGTGTAGGTACGTGATCGTGTGGAGCTTGTTGGTGAACTAGAACTTTCATGAGTTTATTTCTGCCACCTTCATTCTTATCATTTCTTTATCATCTTTTCTATAATTTTAGTCATTTTGTTATATATCACTTTAGTTACCATCTTTAAACCACAACTATTAAGCTATCAGTAGATTCATTAGACCTTTCACTATCCTTTTGCACTTTTTGTCCATACAAACACCAACACACTTGTGAGACACTAGTGCATCATGTTGTCATCCCTAATTTGTGTTGTTGTCCTCTAGTAGAGAGTTGCTTGAGGTACAATTTGGGTTCTAAAAGCTTGCTCATTTAGCCCCATTAAAACTCTCGGGTTAGTAGAGTGATAGAAACACTGAGAGTGCTCTTCATTCTCTACCTTTAACATCTAACACCTATCCAACTTGAGGAAGATTAGGGCAGCCTTCCACTCTCGGCTCTCTGTGACCTAGAGCCTTGGTGTGGTTGCTCCCCCTCCTCTACATTTTGGTGAACCTGACATGAACAACATCTATCCATTTCTTTGTGTTGAGAATTTTTCCCTCACACTTGGTGACTATTGTAAACTCGGGTGTTGTGAGGTTTTATGAGCATCACAACCTAGTCTATGACCTCCAAGTACATGGTTAGAAGAAGTGTGTGACACTTACAAATGGAAAATACAACTTGGTCACTTCCAATTTTACTATTGGTTTTACCATAGGCTTTACAAACGAGATGGGTTTCATTGATGAGACCACTCGTGTGCCCACTCCTCCAGTATCCCCTATAGCCTCATATGTGGTTGAGGATGATGTTGTGCATATTCCTATGGAAAACCTTTTGGCATTAGACAAGAGGTTGTTAGACCTCGTGAATCATCTAGCGAAAGCGTCAAATATGACAAGAGCCAGTAGACTTGTTAGCAAGGTGAGATACAAGTTAGGAAAGGATCGAACGAGTGTGGAATTCTTACATGATCTCACTAATTTAATTGAAGCATACATCCCTTCGTATGACACTAAATCAAGTACTAGCCGAGGAATGGTGCTTGACACCTATGAGAGAAAAATAAGTGTCTTGATGCCTACTACATCCATATGCATGGTTGAAACGAGCCCCTTGAACAACGTTCCCTCTGCTCCTAAAAAATCCCACATAATTAAGGTGAGTAGAATACCCATTAGTTTCAGCTTCACCCCTCCTACTTCCCTTGGTGGTGGGGGGGGCTCTGGTGGAATCAGTGGTGGTGGTTTTGGTAGCGATGGAAGCACTGGCGGTGATGGCTTTGGTAGAGGCCATGGTGGTGGTTCTGGGGGAGGTTCCACTGGACTTTTTTCATCTTTAGACCCTATTTTGAATGCTCTCCTTTAGAATATGGGTCAGATGCAAAACCAGTTGACGAATCTATCTCAGGCCTCTTCCCAACCTATCTTTTAGCCCTTCCCCCAACATAGTCCATTGTTGGTGAAAATTTTGAGCACTCCATTCCCTTAAGGAATGAAAATTCCTAAGTTCAAAAAGTATGGTGGTAAAGGGGATCTGTAGACACACGTATCCACTTTCAGTGCGATGTGTATGGATTTCTTTCACTATGATGCTCTAATGGCTAAGCTTTTCCCTTGATCTCTCAAGGATGCAACACTTGAGTGGTACTGTTCCTTACCTAACAATTTTAATTTCTCATTTGACCAGCTTGTCAATTAGTTTCTCCATCAACTCTAGGCTAACATCGGTCTGAAGATGACCTTCTTAGATCTCATCCAATGTAAGCAGGGAGAGCATGAGAAGATAACTGATTTCATTGTGGGATACCAAGTGCTCATTTCACAAAGCTTGTACCTGTTGCCTAACTTAGATGTGCAAAAGGTATTCATAGGCAACCTATAGTGATCTTGATAGGAGAAATTTCCCTTAATGAAATATCCTTCTTTTGCACATGTTTATGTGTTGCACTACGAGAGTACCAGCAAATGGTGGTTCAGTTCAGGGGATCTTCTTCGTGCTCCCATTTTGAAGGAAAAATTATAGTGTCCATTTTTGGAAAAGAAAAGTTTGTTGCAAATTTAGTTGGTGTGACTAATGATCATGGCCTTAGGCACAACAAAAAATTTACAAAATTATCTGAATTTGATTCTTCTATTCTGTAAAAGTTATTGAAGGATAATATTATAACATTTGAAAATCCTCAACCTTTAAAGGAGCCTTATCCTAATTGGTATGATGGAAACATGTTTTTCCAATACCATCATGTTCATGGGCATGATACTAAGTGTTGCATGTGCTTGCATTGTGAGATACATGACCGCATCGATGATGGTACCATCTATCTCGATGGGAAAAAGAAAAACCCGAATAAGTTAGTAGCAAAATAAAATAGTGAGTTGTAGATTTATACGAACCCATTTCTATCTCATTCTACAAACTTGATTATTGATCCTTCTGATTATTCTCCTAAAGTGTCAACATATGTAAATGTAGTTTCGTTTACTTCTACTCCTCCCCCACAGCCTGCGACTGGCTCGCCAGATGTGATTTTCACCTCACAGAACTTGCCTTTGAATAACAAGCCATCTCCCCTATATATTCATACTCATCTCAATGGAAACATTGTGATAAGAGTCCTAGCCAACCTCGTGAGTCAAGTGAATGTTATTACGGAGGAAACATTGTGGCTAAATTCATTATAGAGGGAGGAATCTGAGAAAATGAAATCTATTATATGTACACATGATGGTATCTCTCTTGCGTCGTATGGATCTATAACTCTTTTCATCCTGGTAGGACCTAGGGCTATGGATACTAATTTTGATGTCATTCCAAAATTTGATTTGTTCAAGGTGAAGTTGGGCATCCCATGGCTAGCTTCCATGAACATAATCACTTTCATTATTCACAAATGTTTAAAGTTCTCTCACGAAGGTGTTGTGCATGTTGTGCATGACACTAGATATCAGCCATTAGTATCCTGTGGGGGTTATTCCTTAGATCACTTTTGGCTTGCCCCGGTTGGTTCACTTCCTCCTAGAACGGGCCTACTTTATCTGAATTATGTAAAGTACAAAACTAGGGGCAAAGGACAACCGAAGGTGACTCACCCTATGGTGCAAAAACAAGCTGCCTCTTCCTCTCAAAAGGGAAAGGGGAATCCTACCCATGCTCAGGGCCATGCCTCTACCTCCCTCCCTATAGAGGAACTTTGGGTTACTATTCTTGGCTTTCGCATAAGGAGTCTGATGGTTCCCGCTTGGTGAAAGGCCAAGTGTCGGGTATTTGACCTTCCTGTCTTACCCACGGGACCTTGGCCCATTCGGTATGGTAAGGGGAAGGGTCCCCATGGAGCATCCTCTATGTCTCAGCCTCCATAGCCTCCTACTACTCCTACCTCTTAGGTAGTGAACAAGAAGAGGCCCATCGTTGAGATGTTAGAGTTGGCTCCCTTTGTTGTTGTTCCATCATGCTCTCCATCTCCCCCTCTTGCTCTTGTCTTGGAGTCCCTCCTTCCACAAAAAATAGCCATGATGGATACTCTGATGGTCGAACAAGATTTTTTCGTCCCTTCTCAGCCTATGGTCTCTAGCTCCCAAGGTCGTAGAAACTGCCTTGCGCATGAAGGAAAGCGTCGGAGAAATGCTATAGCCATTGAGCAAGTCACCTTGCAAAATAAGGAAGAGGAGTTAGCAGCTCTTGCTTCCACACCTTCTTTTGTGTCCTCCTCTCTGATTTAGTTCCTTTAGCTTCACTCTTGCTTTCGGCTCCTGCCCCAAGCATAAATAATCCTCACCCAAAGAGGGTGTAGGTGTTTATTGTTCCTTCGATTAAGCTGCCCCTTCTGATGTCCCTTCTGAACATCCAATCATTCTCGATACCTATGGACATGTCAAATACCTCGATGGTGTCTGCTATGGTTTTCTTCTCTTCCTCCATGCTCTTTAATTTGTTTATGGGGATTTCGCATCCCCTTATGAAGCAGAATCTGGAGGATGACCCTGCTAGAGATGGGGGATAGAAGAAGGGCTCACCTTCTTTAGAGGGTGGTTCTGCATTGGCTTATGTTGTCTTAGTGATGAAGGAAGCCCTATCATCCTTGAAATTCATCATTTCTCTTGAATCATTCAGTGATCCTAGCAGCAGATCTTGGGTGCCACCTCCCTCGCTCGTTGAGTTGATGCATGGCACTCTTGTGAAGTGGATGCTTAACTATGTGGATGAGGTCTCAACCCTATCGGCAATTTTTGTGAGATCGTTGGCATTCACCCCATAGGAATTGAGTGGAGAAGACCTCAAGGGGCCTTCTTCCTTGGCTCTTGTTGCAGGTGGGTCGAAGGGTTCCCCCCTTGATATTTTTCCCTTGCAGGCTTGTCTGCCCTCCCCTTATGATGATCTAGACTGGGAGAATGACAAAATATTGGTTGATGACGAATAGGGAGTGCCTCTTCTTTATTTGTATATTAGATTGTGTGTGTGTTTGTGTTCCCTCATGCTTATATTATGTGTTCCTATATAACCCTTGTCACCCTTGTAGGTGCTTGGATACAAGAGTGTTTTTTGTGTTGCAAAAATTCTTCTATTTTTCACATCATTCTTCCTTTGTTTTGTATTTACTTTTGAGAATTGGGGATGATGCAAAGTTTTGGGGGCATTTAGGCTTCCCTTCCATGTTGACCCAATTTTTAGTTTATTTTTTAATTCACATTCCTTTCTTCATATGGTCTAATATATTAGGGGGTTGATGACAGTTCATTTATATACTATTATATCTATTTATCTATATTTATGAGCAGCTTTGACCCTGAGATATTAGACTACCCCTATCCCTTATTCATGATTTTATTGTCTCTTCCTTCTTTGTGCTTATCTTTCATGCTTGTTTTGTGATGTTGTGGTGCTCATGTGGTATCCCTCGCATGTGCGACAAAATTACCACGATTACATCTCATAATGTTCCATGGGCCACAACATCACTTTTTCATTCTTTATTTTCTCTCCTCAAGATGTCACGTGCCTTTTGTGCTTGGCACATACCATCCTAAGGGGGGGCTATCATGTCACTTCATTTTTTAGAAAATGCATTTGGTGGCCAATGAATCATTTCTTGAAATTATTTTCAATTTTTTTTTTTTAAAATCACATTCATCAACAAGGACCCCTAGCGGAATATTTTTTCCCTTCATCATGGGTTTGTAAAGAAAGAATTTGAAAACATTTCCTTTGAGGAGGAATTGCCTTCTCTTGCGGGTGAAGTTCTAACCTTCCCCTTGTGAGGTGGCCTTCTTCCTTTCAAATTCCTTGATGAAGTGAACATCTTTCAAAAGGATTCCTTGATGTTGAATTGATTTGGGAAAAAATACTCTTGTACTTTCAAACTGAGTGTCCTTTGAATGGACACCTTTTCTTTTAAAGGGTTCCTGAGGGATCCCTTTGAAAGCCCTTCCTTTAGATTTTGACTATCTACGTGACTATCTATCTACTTGCTTTCTTGTGTGGATTTTTTGTTTTCTAACATGTTTTGTTTGTGGATTAACATGTTGCTTTGTAGGTGAACCTATGAAAATGCTTTCCAATCTGACTCTGCAAAGTCCCCTCACATTGATCTTTCTTCAGGAGAGAGTACCTAGGGTCGCCTTCTTTGCAAGTTTGATGACCAATAAAATGCTTACATCTTGTGGGATTTGTCCATCGTTGGTCTATGGGCCTTCGATGTACTTTGTTCGAACCTCCTTAGGAGAGAGTACATGTGGTGTTATTTGCCTACCCTAAAGTTTCAAGTTCACTAGATCATGGTCTACTTCCTCGAATAGTTTAGGTATACATTTCTAAACTCTTTCAAACTAATTTACCGAACACTCATTGAAACTCATGTTTGCTAAAGTGGGGGGAAAATGTATAGGAGTGAATTTGCAACCCTCTTAAAAATTCCCCTTTTACACCAAGCTCTACCTTAGAAAAATAAAATTCAACCAAGTAATTCCATGTCCTCATTTCAAACCCCATCCATTTGGCACTTGTTTTTAATGTCAGTGGGGAAATCTATGTTGGGGATGTGTGCTACCATCCTAACATGATTCCTACCTCTAGAATCTGTAGAGGCGTTATGTTATGCATTGGAGATGAAGCGTAACACCCCTATGCCTTCCTATCGACCTTTGCACGGCTCTTTCCCTCCCAAACCTTCTTTAAATGGCTATCTTTCACTTTCACTCCATATTCTACACACTAATTTAATTTTTCTTCACTCTCTACACATTTTTTCTCCATACTCTCACAAAATCAAACTACTTGTTGCAAGTTATCAACTTCACAATTCAAACAATCACAACATTCTTCACATCTACCACATAAGTTGCAACTTGGTGTCTTGTGAGATTGCTTTCAACATTATTGCAGCTACGTCGACTCTACCATAGTTTTAGACTTGCATTCCTCTCTCATTGGCCTTGAGTTCCTTTGGTCAAGTGTGGTAACACTTTATTATTACTATTTTATTGTTGGATTTGACTAATGATGAGTCTATATTTTGGCCTAGCTGGGGGGATAGAATCTCTTGTTATTTGTTAAAGTTACCACAAACTTTGATATTATATGATGACACTTTTACTTAGTTTCTCTCAATCATAAGAATTTCGGGACTAATTTCATTTCTACTCGTTTTAATGATATTTACCTATTATGTGGACCATCTATATCTATCTTGCATGTGATTGATGAATGTTCTTTAAGGTGGTTATGATTATGCAATTATTATGTGTACTGACATCATTCTATATAAATGATTGAAATGCTAAATTAAGAAATGCATCCGCTAGCTGGTTAGGTTGAGGAGTCGCATGAAGGTCAACTAAAGATGATGGCGGAAGATTCTCATGTCAGCCACATGTAACCGCCTTGTGCCAATCTTTAATGACATTAAGCATTGTGGGTGTTACTGCAGTGGTCAAGTCCATGTTTGGGCATGCATTTCCAAATGGATTCCCCTGCATGTGTAACCTCTCTTTCCACTTTCTTCTTATTTTCCCTAAATGGCATCCTCTTAGTTAGTGGGATTTGATGGCACTGTTTAGTTGATAAATAAGGCTCGGATCCTCCTTCCTTGAGCTAGCGAGTTAGTGAGTTGATCACCAAGTTCTTGTACAAGCTGATAGGCATACTTTGTAATTGCATTGTCTGATGAATGAACTAAGATTCTGAGTTGAGCATTTGAGTTTGCATTGGTTTAGAAGATACCCATCCAAGGGGGGCCACTTGGTGAGTAATCCATTCATTTAGTTTAGTTAGATTAGTGTTAGTTTCTATTCAGTACTTAGTTAAGATTTTTGCATTGATTGTTCTTGCAGACACTAGAATTCCATTATGTGACTGTTCCTGCAGCCAAAGCGGGTAGAGTAGTTTTTTGTTTGATGCCCAGAGTTTCCTTCCTGTTCTACATAATCAGTTTAGATTTGATTGAGTGATGTTCAAAATTTTCTTTGTTTCCGTTGATGCAGTTTACTTTTAGCATTAAGTCTTTCTTAGTTGTAGAACGAAGATGACTACTTTGAAATTCCTAGTGCACATACTGTGTTGACCCATTTCAATTTCACGTCCCTGGGTTGACAATTTAAATGTACCTGCATAGTGGTTAAGATAGCTATTCAAGTTAGATGTCCAATCTCTGAATCATGGTTGTAAGGGCTTAGTTATTAAAATTATTGTAGGAGGCCAACATTTTTGGTGTCATTGTCAAGGATGGTGTCAAACTAGGAAGTCCTTTGGAGTCATTGATAGTTTTTCTGTTGTAGTATTTATGGAATCTGCTCTTATTGTTAGAATTTATGACCCACTATTTTTCCCCACCCATTCTTTGTGTGAGTTGGTTTATACTGATTTGATACAACATGCATAGAATAAGAAGAGATTCTTATGGGATATTCCTTGCTAATAATCTTGAGCCATTTGAGCTAGTAGAGCTTCCAAATATTCCTAGAGACGAAGAAGAAGAAGAGACACAACACTTTGTTGATATATTACCTGACTTGACCAGTTATAAAGTTTCCCTTGAAGATCAAAATCTTGTTGAAGAACTCTTTATTCTAGAATTTCATCAAGCAGGCATGGCTGATGCAAATGGAGATAGGCCTAACAGGTAGAACCAACCATCTTTCCCTTTTCCCATTGTTGAACAAAATGAAGTAGATGACCTCAAAAATATCCATGCTTCAATTCTTCCTAAATTCTATGGGCTTGTTATAGAAGACCCTGATGCCTTCTTGTTTGAGTTTGATAGACTCTACAGAAGCTATGACTATACCACTGGTACCCACAAACTCAAGATATTTCCTAATACTTTGAAATAAGTTGCATTTAGATGGTTTATGAGCCTTGGGAAAAATATTGTGAGAACTTGGGAATATATGAAGACAAAATTTCTTGAGAAATACAAAAAATATTACAAGGGTAGTGACATGAGAGGAGGTGACATTTTCAGAATGCAGCAAAAGGAAGATGAGAGCTTGGAAGAATTCATTTCAAGGTTTTTGTTTTGTCTGCAAAAATCTCCACATCATACACTTAATGAAGGCTCACGAAAGTTTCTTTTCCTGAGAGGAATTAATGAAAGTTGCATTGATGCCTTGGACCTGATGGCAAGAGGATATATCACTCAAGTTCCTTGGGATGATATCAAGAAGATATGTCAGAACTAATCCAGGGCAACTTCCAAGAAAGGAAGAGCCTACCAATCCTCTATGGGTATGTCATCCAACAGTGGAGTCTCAAGGATGGAGATTACTAATTTGATGGCATATTTCAAGTAGGATATAATCAAAAATCTAGCTACTTAGCTAGATACACTTCAGGCTAAGAAGAAACATGAGGAGGCAGAGGCAATACTGATAGACTATTATCCTCATTGTAGATAGAAGAAGAGGGACTACAAATGTAAGGTGATAGCCAACATTGACAGCAAACAGATTCCACCTGAGTTCAAACCAATCCAGACTGAGGAAGACCAAGTCTACATTGTTGCACAGGAAAGGCCATGGGCTTCAAGACAAGGTATGCCACTAGATCCACTATATTTTGTTGGACCATATTTTAATTCTTATTCTGGTAACTAGTGGCATCCACCCTTTCCATCCAACTATGGAGGATACCCACCCTAGTCTTGGAATAACCCACCCAATGCTTGGTCTAATTATCAAAAAGCCTCACCTCAGTGGTAGCAACCTCAAGGGAATTTCCAACAGTTTTAGGGACCTTGGCAACAACCTCCAAAAAATTGGCAGCAAACATCTCATTCGAGAGGTGGCCAGCAATGGCCAAACCAAACCGCCAACTATATGTAGCCATCTTTTCAAACCCAACAGCCTGCTATAATGCCCCCTCCTGCTAATCCAAGTGCAAATATACCTAAACCTACCCAGTTACCAGCCCAACCCACACCCAAACCAAATAATAAACCACAGTAGCAGCCTATATATTTTGCTAATCCAAATCAATTTCTTGTATATGTTGTGAGTTTAAGTGAAATACATCTACGTTCAAGAACAAATTTGTCAGCTCCTTCCACACCCATTATCACTGAACTCCCTATGGAAGAGTAAGAATAATCTTTGATTGATCCCATTCAGCCTTGTGCAGCTAAAACTCCTGAACCAGCTCCAACAAAGCAGATAGCACAAGAACCACCATTCCCTCAGAGATTAGAATTTTCCAAGCAAAAAGAAGACAAGGAGCAAACTAGTTTTGATATCCTAGATAAACTAGAGCATATATGTGTCCAGATACCTCAGTTCCGGGCCATAAAAGATGTCCCTATCTATGGCAAAGCAATCAAGGAAGCATGCCTCAAGAAACAAGGTAGGAAAAAGAAGGACCCTACTATAGTCCATGTAGTAGGGCAACTTGCTGACATCATGCTTGGAAAAAGTAACTCTTCTCAAGTACAGTGATCCAGGTAGCCCTGTAGTTGAATTTGTCATAAATGGGATGAACATAAAGAATGCTTTGATTGACTTGGGTGTAGAAATAAATGTGATGACTAAAGACATCTTGCAGCAACTGAATATTGCAAACATGAGATCCACTCCTACTGTCTTGCAGCTTGCTGATAGTTTCACTGACATGCCTGATGGAATAGTAGAAGACCCTGTGGTGATCCTAGACTCTTGGGAATATCCAGCCAACTTCATGGTTCTTTCCCCTAAAGCCACACTGGGAGGGTGTGCACTTATCCTTGGTGGGCCATGGTTAGCAACTATGGATGCTTATATTCGATGCCGCTCTGGTGACATGACCATTTCGGATGGCATGGACACTAAAAATCTTGTTTTGTATCCTCCTGCTTAGTCATCCCACAATGAAGAAATTTTTTAATGGCCACATATTGGTGAAGAAACAAAAAAAGTCAACTTTGTGGCACAACTCATGATGCTTGGAAGAAGTCCTTTCCTACAACTTCAAGATGAAGATGAGGTATTATCTAGTATCATTCAGAACTAGTGTTAGATAGAGGAAGCATCATCCACTCACATGTCTGGCTCCATAGACATTGAAAAAAAACTTCTATCAATTCTGCATGATCTCCCTAGAATAACTCTTCCAACAAACAGACTTCCTACAACCAATCTTCTTGCAGCCACTATCTTTGCATGCAGACTTCCTGCAACCACTCTTCCAGTAGACAAAATTCCTGTAGCAACGGGTATGTTTCACACAATGTTGCCACTTGAACTTAAGATACCTTGTATTAATGAAGCAGCTATGATAGACCTAGTTACACAAGTACAAGTGTTTGAGGGATGACATTCAAACATCAATAGTAAATTGAATGAGGGATAATAGTTGATATTGGCGAACTTGTTGAAAGTCCATCAAAAAGAATTTGCTTGGGATTATCATGACATAAAAGGATTAGACCCAAAGCTCTGCACTCATAGAATATATATCAAAGATGAGTGTACACTTGTAAGACAACCACAACGGAGAATCAGCCCTAACTTGAGAGAAATTGTCAAAACATAACTACAAAAGCTACTAGATGCAGGATTTATGTACCCTATTTCAGATAGCCTATGGGTGTCTCCATTGGTAATTGTGCCCAAAAAGGGAGGGAAATGGTGATTTTGTGTTGGCTATAGGGAACTCAATGTTTCCACTAAGAAGGATTATTTTCCCTACCTTTTGTAGATCAAGTCCTAGACTCTCTTGCAAGCAAACAATACTCTTTTCTTGATGGATTCAATGGATACAATCATATCCAAATTGCACCAAAAGACCAAAAGAAGACTACATTTACATGTCCTTGGGAGACATATGCCATTTATGTACTTCCCTTTGGGTTATGCAATGCACCTACCACTTTCCAGAGAGCAGTCATCAACATATTCTCAGATATCTCCCTTGGCTGCATGGAGATCTATATGGATGATTTTACTACCTATGGTGCCACCTTTGATGAAGCATTGGATAATTTGAAGAAAGTTCTACAAAGATGTGAAGAAAAAAACCTATCATTAAATAATGAAAAGTGCTTCATGATGATGAAAGAAGGTGTAGTTCTTGGCCACTACATTTCCTACCTTGGCATTCAAGTTGATCCTACAAAAATTGAGGTAATCAAAAATCTACCTATACCTGCAAAATAAAAGGATGTTAGGAGTTTCTTAGGTCACGCAAGCTACTATAGACATTTCATCAAGGATTTTAGCAAAATGGCAGCCCTAGTATATAGTCTTCTGAGTAAAGATGTTGAGTTCCAATGGACATAAAGTTGTGATAAAGTATTTTCTGATTTAAAGACAGCTCTAACTCATGATCCTGTACTTAAGGGACCAAATTGGGAAATCCCTTTCCACATCTATACGGATGCATCATATTATGCAATAGGAGCAGTCCTTTGACAAAAAGTAGAAGCTATTGAAAATTCCATTTATTTTGTTAGTAAAAACTTGCAGGGAGCTAAATTCAATTACACAGTCACGGAGAAAGAAATGTTGGCAGTATTTTATGCCTTGAACAAATTCAGGCACTATATAATAGGTTATCATATTTTTGTACACACTGATCATGCAGCCATTAGATACCTCATGAACAAACCCCTAATCTTAGGAAGATTAGCTAGATGGTTGTTATTAATGCAAGAATTTGACATAACTATTGTAGACAAACCAGGGAAGGCAAACGTGGTTGTTGATTTTCTTTCAAGGCTGACCACATCAGAAGATAGTCAAGCCATAGATGACTCATTCCCTGATGATCATCTATTCTCCATTAGTGTGCAGACACCCTGGTATGATGGCATAGCCAATTAACTTGTGATAGGAATGGAAGGAGGAGAAGAAGCGGTTGAAAAAGGAAATCCAAGTGAGAGATGAGATGATCGAAGAAAAGAATGAGGAAATTGTGTTCCTGGAGGAAAGGGTAAGTGGGATTGCAACTCTGGCACCACAAATTTTGGAATGCAGAACCCCTCCAAGGTCTTATGCTTTGCACTTGAAGGAGAAATACCTTTCCTTTAGAATGTCAATAATCATCTCAGGTTTGAACCCCTCCATTGAAACTCCTGCTGAATTTTTCAATGCATACAAGATTGCTTCCCCTAAAATGAAAAATTTGTTATGTGAATTTTATTTACACAACTTTTCTATCCCAAAAGACCAAGACTGGAACCCATTTCCTTATGTTGGAGACATACAATTGAGAGCATTTATGTCCTAGGTACAGAATGAAATTAGTTGGGGTGAAGAACACAATGCTTACAAGAAGAAGGAATCCAGTATTCCCCTAGCCATCAGGGCTAAATCAAAGAACCCCAAATACATTTATACATATTGGAATAGATTTCTCTTTAGACCAAGCTATGGGGACAAAATTATGCATTGGATTGAAGCTGTTTACAATGAATATGAAGTAAAAATTGTAGCAAAAGAAGATACTATGAGGGGATGTCTATCCCAGAGATGGAACCTATTGATTAATGAGCTAAAATAGGTTGAGCCACATTCTATCCACAACTATGTTGCTGCACTAAAGAGAATTGAAAGATACATCCATCTTAGGAGAACCAAGGGGCGCGAATGGCTTCCCCTAACTTTTCAGCTGCCTACCCTCCTATGGCCTATACCTAATTTCATATTCTACATGTATGACATTGCAGAGGAACAACAAAGATGGAGGAGGCTTGATAAGTTGGGAGGATTTTACTCGAATCTTGATTTACCCATGGCAGGCACCGATATTGGATAGCTATTAGTCACAAACTTCAGGGCCTTAACAAATAAAAAGAATAACTCTTCCCCTGTTGGAGGATTAGCAAAATGTTAAGTTGGGGGGATTGATGAGTCTACATTTTGGCCTAGCTAGGGGAATAAAATATCTTATTATTTTTTGAAGTTACCACTGAATTTGATATTATATGTTGACACTTTTACTTAGTTTCTCTCAGTCATAAGATATTTGGGACTAATTTCATTTTTTTTGGTTTTAATGATATTTACCTATTATGTGGACCATATATATCTATCTTGCATGTGATTGATGAATGTTCTTTAAGGTGGTTATGATTATGCAATTATTATGTGTACTGACATCATTTTGCAGATATGATTGAAATGTTAAGTTAAGAAATGCAATCGCCAACCGGTTAGGTTGAGGATTCGCATGAAGGTCAACTGAAGACAACAACAGAAGATTCTTGTGTCAGCCACATGTAACTACCTTGTGCCAATCTTTAATGACATTGAGCATTATGGGCATTACTACAGTGGTTGAGTCCATGTTTGGGCATGCATGTCCAAACGGATTCCCCTGCATGTGTAACTTCTCTTTCCACTTTCTTCTCATTTTCCCTAAATGGAATCCTCTTAGTTAGTGGGAGTTGATGGCCAAGTTCTTGTACAAGTTGATAATCAGCCATACTTTGTAATTGTATTTTTTGATGAATGAAATAAGATTTTGAGTTGAGTATCTGAGTTTGCAATGGTTTAGAGGATACTCATCCAAGGGGGCCCACTTGGTGAGTAATCTGTTCCTTTAGTTTAGTTAGATTAGTGTTAGTTTATGTTGAGTACTTAGTTAAGATTCTAGCATTGACTATTCCTGCAGCCACTGGAATTCCATTATGTGACTGTTCCTACAGCCAAAGTGGGAAAAGTAGTTTTTTGTTTGATGCTTAGAGTTTCCTTCCTGTTCTGCATAATCAATTTAGATTTGATTGAGTGATGTTCAAAATTTTCTTTGTTTCCTTTCATGCAGTTTACTTTCAGCATTAAGTCTTTCTTAGTTGTAGAACGAAGATGACTACTTTGAAATTCGTAGTGCACATACTGTGCTAACCCATTTGAAGTTCACATCCCTAGGTTGACAATTTAAATGTACCTTCGTAGTGGTTAAGATAGCTATTCAATTCAGATGTCCAATCTCTAAATCATGGTTGTAAGGGCTTAGTTATTAAAATCATTGTAGGAGGCCGACAAGTAACATAGTGCCTCTCGTAGTGTTTGGTTTCATTTTAGTTCCAAGATTTTTTTCTTTATCGTATTTCTACATATCTATCTATTTGGTTGTCTTTGGAGATGAAAAAACCAAAGCAAGGGTTTGACTATGGAAAACCCCTACACAAACCAAAATTTTACCCCTCGTAGTTGTGTGTAGGTACATGTTCATGTGGAGCTTGCTAGTGCACTGGACCCTTCATGAGTTCATTTCCACCACCTTCATTCTTGTCATTTCTATATCATTTTTTATCATTTTATTCATATTTTTATTTATCATCTTTAAACCTCAATCGCTAAGTTGTCAGTAGGTTCATTGTATCTTTCACTATTCTTTTTCACTTTCTGTCCATGTGAACGCTAGTGCACCATGATGTCGTCCATGATCTACTTTATTTTCCTCTAACAGAGAGTTATCTGAGGTACAGTTTAGGATCTATAAGACTGGTCATTTAGCCACATTAAAACTCTCAAATTAGTAGACTGATAGAAGAACTGAGAGTGCTCTTCATTATCTACCTTTAACATCTAACACCTGTCCAACTTGAGGTAGATTAGGGAAGCCTTTCGTTCTCATCTCTCCATGACCCAGAGCCTTGTTGTGGTTGGTCCCCCTCCTCTAGAGGAGCATCATTCCATATCCAATCATCATGTCAAAGTCTTCATGCATCATGTGTGTTTGTGAGCTAGCATTTGTGATGTAGGTTTTCATGATTCAAGCAAGCATTCAAAGAAATTATCTCATATCAAGATCAAGAGTTAAGATCCATCTATGTGATCCATTTCACACAATTTTTCAACCTTAATCTCAAGGTTTTTGTTAGTTGCAACATTTCATTTTTTCATTCATCATTCCTTTATGCTTTTCTATTTCATTTCAAGGTTTAATTACCAAAACAGGGTTTGATCAAGGAAAACCCCTATTCCCTTAAAAACCAACATTTTCTTTCTTGATATGTGTTTGCAGATCTAGCTGAGTTGGAGCTTGAAGATCCTTTGAAGAAAAAGTTACAAAATTTGTCAAGAAGTTGTTATCTTCATAGAAACTCGCCTACATAACAAAATTTAGACTTTCATATTTGAAGAATCAGACAAGACAAAAGCTATAGAAGCTCACTAGAGACTATAGAAATATCATTCAAACCCTAATACTAGGACTAAATCACCCCTTTAGGTGTATGATTCCTAGTAGACCCCTTTTATTATTTTTTTGTAGAACCTACACAGTCACCAAAAGATTCCATATTCTACCCAAATTCTTGTAACAGGACTAAATCACCCAACTTGGCATATTAGTCTTAGTGCACCTTAAAACAACAATCTCTAAGGTTTTCAAAACTTTTTTTGACCTCTCCATTCTTCTAGGTACTTTTTTGTTTCATTTTGTTTGTCAATTTTATTTAATGCTTTCAATTTTCTAGGGTTTAGTGCATTGGAGCTTTTGCATTTCCCCTTTGAAGCTTCATTTAATGGTGAACCCCTATTTAATCACACCAAGGAAACCCCTTGGTCCTTCTATCAATTGATTCACTTGGTTGAGGGATCTTGGTTACCTAATGAACTAAAGTGTGAAATAGGTTCCAAGTTCCATCTCCCATAAGGTGGACATCCTATTTCCCTTGTGTTCTTTTTGGTGAACCCGACCTTTGGAACCTTAAATTTTTTATTTGGAGAAAATTGTAGTCCTAGATCTATATTGCATTAACTTTGCATTAGATTTGCATTAGTTGAATTGCATTTAGGGCTTCTAAAACTTGCATTAGTGAAAAGTGCATATAAGTTGCATTTTTGCATCTTGCATCATTAAATTTCATTGGAGAACTATACTTGCAAATAGTCATTTGATAATACAACCTAGACACCTTAAAATCAACTTGAAATTTGTAGAATTTGGTTCAAAAACCCTAATTTGGGACTCATTCACCCACCTGGCCGATTTAGTCCGTGTACAAGTGGTTTTTCCAAATTTCTAGGTATTCTATGTTGACTTTTTTCATTATTTGAAGCTATCAAAAACCCTAACTAGGACCCATTCACCCACCTGGGTGATTTAGTCCTGATTTAGGTTTGAATTTGAATTTTACAACATTAAAAACTTCATTTCTATGGTTTTTTTGTTGTTATCATATCTTTGGTTTAGTTTATGGAGTTCTTGTTTCATTCATTTGATTAGATCTAGCTTAATTTGGTTTCATTTTGGGTGCATTTGTAAAAATAAGAATTGGAATTAAAGCATGTCATTTATCTTGCGTTCTTTTCATTTATATTGCATTCAATGATTGTCCTTTGTATGAGCTTTACAACTTGGTCCTATTGTTAATACTATATTAAGATGTAGTTTGAGACTCATGTAATCCCGTGATAACACACTCGTCATGGATCTTGGGTTATCTATCTCTTTCACTCATAGTATTGACATTAGTTCACTAGGTATGGATCATACTCTTGACAAATCTTTACCTTCAAGTAGTATGACAAGTGTTCAAATAATGGTTGCTAGTGTCCTTCAAGAAAACATAATTCAAACCCATGAATAATTCGCAAACCTACAAAACTTAGTGAGTACTGAAAACATTTCCAACACTACTATTCCTACCATAGATAACATACACCGAATTATTGAAAGTGAAAAAGGAATAAAGATTGCACGTAACTTAGCTCAATTTTTTGGAAAACACCCTACCTCAATGACTAGTTGTGCTCAAATTCAAGGAGGAACTCAAATTCCTCCTCCTACTACCATTCTCTATTCCTACTTACACCAACCTTCAAGTTAATACAATGATGCAACCTACTAGTAATGTCATTCCTACCTTGAGTATTTCCACTAGCAATTTGTGTACCTTTGTGGCATCTCACGTCATATCTCCCACCGCTTTACCTCCCATAATTATTCCATTTAGTTTCCACTCAAAAACATATACACCTCCACCATATTCACCTCCAACCCAAAACACAACCAATGACTCCATCCTTAACCAACTTGAATACAAAATGTTTCATCCTATCAACAATAAATTTCCACCATAAACCAAAATCAAAATTGCCAACCTTCATATGATGTCAAAAGAAATCCCCTATCCTTCGAGATATTAAGAATACCAATACCACAACGTATAGATATTCCTAGGTTTGAGAAATATGGAGGAAAAGGAGATCATTCTAACAATGTTTCTACTTACACCATCTTATATAGTGATTTCATCCTTGAAGATGAGCTCTTGGCTAAGCTTTTCCCTAGGTCCTTGAAAGATACCACTCTAGAATGGTTTTCCTCATTACCAAATAACTCAATTCATTCATTCAATAAACCTTTTGAGACCTTTATTAACCATTTCCAAGTGCACATGACACCTAAGATAACCTTAGATGGTTTGATGAGATGTAAGCAAAAGGATGATGAAAAGGTTACTGACTTAATTTCACACTATCAATTGCTTTATTCTCAAATTGACATAAAGATTCTTGATCCTCACCTTCAATGAATGTTCATTAAGAACTTACAAACTAAGATGCAAGATAAACTTGGTATGATGAAATTTCCTTTCTTTGTACACTTGTGTACCGCCCTTCATGATTATCAAAACTCAATTAGTAGTCGTGAAACAAAACCCACCTGTACTCATCCTAAAATTTTTGAATCCACAACTCAAAACAATTACCAATCTTTTATGAAATGGAATAAAGGATTTATTCAACTAAATCCCCCTCAACCAACCCAACATATTGATACCCAAGTGGCTATTATAAAGAAGACAAATCCTTTTACATTTGGGGATTTTCCTAGACAATTTACTCCCTTACCCGATACCCTCCATAACATCTATATAAGTTTACATGAATTCATCTAAATTATGTCATGTATTTCATTTTTTCTTGAAATTCCAAAAAAAAAAAACTTTTCATGCAACTTCTGTCTAATTTAATGTTGAATTCTATGTAAAACTATTATGATTAGTAAAATTATGAAAAGAATGGTCTATATTGTCAAAACTAAACAAAAAAAATTCAATATTTTCAATTCAATAAAAATGAATATATTACCTGAGATAATCAAATTTGATGTAGAAACCTACAAATTATCTTCTTTTACATTGTCGAGCAAACAAATTGGTGCTCAAAAGGTGATGGAAAAAGCGTAATATGGTACTACAATAAGTCAACTGCATAAAAAGGCGTTTTCTTGTCAGACAAGAAGTAGAACCAGACAAAGGTAGAGAATTGTGGATATGTATCATGGGTCAACTCCCTTTTTACCATTTTTGGAAAATGCCATTTGGTGCTTGCCAAATTTTGCAAGTGCCAAGTGTGCTGCAAAAATCCTTTGCAATTTGGAGAGTGTCAAATGTGTTTTGGAGGCTTCACAATTTGGTGAGCGCCAAAATTACTCTATAGATAGTTTACAATTTTATCAATGCCTCAACCCTACATGGAGACCTACAAAGGGGAGAGAGAAGAGTGGGAGAGACCTAGAGGAGTAGCAAGGGATGGAGGGAGAGGTTTAATAAGATATAATGATGATGAAGAGGATAAGAGACAAGAGTGGGAGAGACCTAATGGAGTAGTAATCAAACAAGGAGCAAGAGACATAAAGATGGCTAAGGAGGGATGGAGAGGTAGAGAAGGATAAACTAAGAGACCTATAGAGGGGAGAGTAGAGAGGTTAGGAGGAGATATAGGTGAGAGATAGAAGAGAGGGAGAGAGAAACAAAAGTATTGGTAGAGTAAGAAGAGATGGAGAAAGAGACAAACATGGAGGGAGTGAGAGGCACAGGGAAGGAGGAGTTATAGAGGTGATGACATAGAAAGGGGAATGAAACTAAAGAGGACAAAGAGAAGAGCGAGGAGGTAGAGATGGAAAAGAAGGGATGGAGAGGCAGATAAGGAGCAACCGAGAGACCTAGAGAGGGGAGAGGTAGAGAGGTGAGGAGATAGAGGTGAGAGATAAAAGAGAGGGAGAGAGAAAGGGAAGTATTGGTAGAGGAGTAAGAAAGGATGGAGGGAATGAAGACATGGAGGTAGTGAGATTCATAGGGAAGGAGGAGTTAGAGAGATGACAACATAAAGAGGGGAGGGAAATTGAAGAGGACAAAGAGAAGAGAAAAAATATAGAGATGGATAAGGAGGGATGGAATGGAATGGAAGGATAAACTAAGAGACCTATGGAGGGGATAGGTAGAGAGGTGAGGAGGAGATAGAGGTAAGAGATAAAAGAGAGGGAGAGAGAAAGGAAAGTATTAGTAGAGGAGTAAGAAGGGATGGAGGGAGAGGCAGACATGGAGGGAGTGAGAGGCATAATGAAGGAGGTTTTAGAAAGGTGATGAAATAGAGTGGGGAGGAAAATTGAAGAGGTGGATATGGCTAGGGAGGGATGGAGAGGCAGAGGAGTGACTGAGAGACCTAGAGAGGAGAGATATAGATAGGTGAGGAGGAGATAGAGGTGATATATAAATAAGAGGGAGATAAAGGGAAGTATTCATAAAGGAGTAAGAAGGGATGGAGGGAGATGGAGGCATGGAGGGAGTGAGAGTCATAGGGAAGGATTTATAGAGGTGATGACATAGAGAGGGGAGGGAAATTGAAGAGGAGAGAGAAGAATGAAGATGTAGAGATGGCTAAGGAGGGATGGAGAGGCTGGAAAGGAATGACTTAGATAATTAGAGAGGGGATAGTTAGAGAGGTGAGGGGAGAGATATAAAAAAAATGAGAGAGGGAAGTTCACAAAGAGGGAAAGAGGGGTAAGGAGGAGGGAGAGAGGTGGAGCAAGAGGGAAATAACTAGAGATTCCAGAGAGATATAGAGGTGAGAGACCTACAATCTAGATAGAGGGGTGAGACACATAGGGAGAGATAGGGGTGAGAGAGATATACGGGGAGAGGGATGGGTAATGACATAAGGAGTGAGAGGTAGATATAGCTAAGGAGGGATGGAGAGGCATAGAAGGACCAATTTAGTGACCTAAAGAGGGGAGAGGTAGAGAGGTGAGGAGGAGATAGAGGTGAGAGATAGAACAGAGGAAGATAAAAAGGGGAGTATTGGTAGAGGAGTAAGAAGAGATGGAGGGAGAGGTAGAAATTGAGGGAGTGAGAGACATAGGAAAGGAGGAGTTAAAGAGATGACGACATAGAGAGGGGAGGGAAACTGAAGAGGTAGATATGGCTAAGGAAGGATGGTCCATCTATATTCTAGCCAATATATAGTGAATCAATTTGTTTGTTTTTTAGATCAATTTCTAAAATTAAAATGAAAATTTATTGACCTATGTGAGAAGAAAACTCAAATATGAAGCTAACGGATCAAGGGGCAGATTGCATCCATAGCCAAGGTTTTATTGAATGGAATAAGGGGTGGATTTTATCCAATCATTTTTACACTCATTGAATATGATGCAACTAAAAACATGGAGCTAGATAATATCACTTGATCTCTAATCACTAGGTTTATAACCCTAGAGATAAATTAAACATAAATTAACTTAAGCTAGCTATTCACCTAAAACTCTTAGAAAATTTCCCTAAAGGTTTTAATCAACCTGCATTAATATTTCATAACTAAATGGAAATTAAGAAAATAGTAAAGAGCATGATGATAAAATCACACAAATAACTCTTATTGTCCAATGACATGAAGATGAGGATAATAATTACAATGGTGAATAATAATGGCACATAATATTAGGAGTGGAATTAACTTGGGTAGGATCTTCTTCCTATAACCTATTCAAATTAAATAAATTATATCTTATATGGGTGATGCAAATAAATTGGTTTTTACTAATCACTTTTAGATAGTTAATTTGAAGATCATATGACATCACTCTCATGTAATTAGATGTTAGAGAAGTACATTTCAAGGTGTGAAGGTATAGTGAAGTTATAAGAACACATCATCATGAAAAGGGTTGGAATGACCTATTGATAGTGGATGTGGTGACAAAGGGGTGGTAGTGGTAGAAATAATAGACCTTTGTGTTAGATCATCATTGTTGTGAATTAGCAAGAATATTTTATAGAAGGTGCACCAAATAAAATCTCACTTAGTGTAGCTTTAATAGAGGGTAAACAAGGTTATGGAAAAATTATGCTAACTAGTTCTAATGCACAAGAAAACAAAACACTCCATAATGGATATGTGTAAATTAGCTACACAAATCTCGCTTTTAACACATAAGACTCAAATCCTTCACATGTCATCATGAAGAAAACTTGAGTCAAACATCATACATTGACAAGAAGACACCACATATCTTGGGCATTCTTTGTAACAAAGTAAAAAAATCCATACAAATTGATCAAATATATACCATGTCATAAAATTCAAACAAAACCTACATAAATTAATGGTATATTACTAGACCCTTTACACTAAATCCATCTAGCTATAATGAAAAATAGTGAATTCCACTAACCATGATGGAAGGGAATACTAAAAGCAATGAAAATGGAATACTTAAGCATGTTTGTGTTAAGTTGAAATCCTCTATATAAGTTTACATGAATTCATCTAAATTATCTCATATTTTTTATTTTTCTTCAAACTCCAAAAAAATATAACTTTTCATGCAACTTCCATCTAATTCAATGTTGAATTCTATGTAAAACTATTATGATTACTAAAATTATGAAAATAATGGTCTACATTGTCAAAAAAATCAAAAAAACTCTACATAAACAATTTGATTCAATAAAAATGAATATAATACCTGAGATAATCAAATTTGATGTAGAATATTTAAATTATCTTATTTTACATTGTCAAGCAAGAAAATTGGTTCTCAAAAGGTGATGGAGAAAGCATAATATGGTACTAAAACAAGTCAAATGCATAAAAAGGTGTTTTCTTATCAAACAAAGCACAAAACTAGACAAAGGTAGATAATTGTGGGCCTATATCATGGGTCAACCCCCTTTTTACTATTTTTGGAAAAGGCCATTTGGTGAGTGCCAAATGTGTTGAAAAAAATCCTTTTCAATTTGGAGAGTGCCAAATGTGTTATTTGGAGGCTTCACAAATTGGTGAGCGCCAAAATTACTCTATAGATAATTTTCAATTGTTAAGGCCTCAACCCTACATGGAGACCTACAAAGGGGAGAGAGAAGAGTTGGAGAGACCTAGACGAGTATCAAGGGATGGAGGGAGAGGTTTAATGATATTTAATGATAATGAAGAGGAAAAGAGAGAAGAGTGGGAGAGACCTAATGGAGTAGTAATGAGACAAGGAGTGAGAGACATAGATATGGCTAAGGAGGAATGAGGAGATAGAGAGGGGAGAGATGAGGGGGATATAGAGGTGAGAGATAGAAGAGAGGGAGAGAGAAAGGGAAGTATTGGTAAAGGATTAAGAAGGAATGGAGGGAAGGAAGACATGGAGGTAGCGAGAGGCATAGGGAAGGAGTTAGAGAGATGATTAAATAGAGAGGGGAGGGAAATTGAAGAGGATAGCTCGAGAAGAACAAAGAGATAGCGATGGCTAAGGAGGGATGGAGAGGAAGGGAAGAAGAAACTGAGATACCTATAGAGAGGTGAGGAGGAGATGGAGGTGAGAGATAGAAGAGAGGGAGAGAGAAAGGGAAGTATTAGTAGAAGAGTAAGAAGTGATGGAGGGAGGCAGAGGCATATATGGAAGGAGGAGTTAGAGAGGTGGTGACATAAATAAGGGAGGGAAACTGAATATGAGAGAGAGAGGAACAAAGTGGTAGAGATGGCTAAGGAGGGATGGAGAGGAAGAGGAGTGACTGAGAGACCTAGAGAGGATAGAGTTAGAGAGGTTAGGAGGAGACATAGATGATATATAGAAAAGAGGGAGAGAAAGGGAAGTATTGGTAGAGGAGTAAGAAGGGATGGAGGGAGAGGGAGACATTGATGGAGTGAGAAGTATAGAGAAGGAGTTAGAGAGGTGATGATGTAGAGAGGGGAGGGAAACTAAAGAGGAGAGAGAGAAGAATGAATTGCTAGAGATGGCTAAGGAGGGATGGAGAGGTTGACAATGAGTGAATTAGATAATTAGAGAGGGAAGAGGTAGAGAGGTGAGGGGAAAGATAGAAAAAAATGAGAGAGATAAGTTCAAAAATAGGGAAAGAGGGGTAAGGAGGAGGGAGAGAGGTGGAGAGGGAGAGAAATAACTAGAGAGACCAGAGAGATATAGAGGTGAGAGACCTACATCCTAGAGAGAGGGGTGAGACACATAGGCGAGAGATAGGGGTGAGGTAGATAGAGGGGGGAGAGGGGTGGGTAATGAGACAAGGATTGAGAGGTAGAGATGGCTAAGGAGGGATTGAGAGGAAGACAGGAGCGATTGAGATACCTAGAGAGTGGAGAGGTAGAGAGGTAAGGAGATAAAGGTGAGAGATAAAAGAGAGGAAGAGAGAAATCTAAGTATTGGTAGAGGAGTAAGAAGGGATGGAGGGAGAGGTATACATGGAGGGAGTGAGAGGCATAGTGAAGGAGTTAGAGAGGTGATGATGTAGAGAGGGGAGGGAAACTGAAGAGGAGAGAGAATAACCAAGAGGTAGAGATGGCTAAGGAGGGATGAAGAGGTTGGAAAGGAGTGACTCAGATACTTTGAGGAAAGGTAGAGAGATACTATATGATCCTTTCTAGAAATACCTTGACCTATTCTATCAATATAGTGATCTCAGTGTAAAGCTATAACACTTTATTATTCGTAAAAGAATGCCATATTTGTAACCAATTATGTAAAGCTCTAGGAATATCCAAATGGAATCTTTTGAGAGAGAAATTGGTCTATATTATCTCATCTATTATATATATTGGGAAATATAATTACTAAAATTTATCTTCAAGCTTAGAAATTATGTTATTGTTTGTGATTAGTTTTAGTTCGCGTTTTTCAATTTCCTTTTCAAATGCATCTATAATAGTGAAATATTTCACTGCTACTTGAGACAATTTTCCACATTATTTAATTTATTGTATGATTCAAATACTTCCTTCTCCATTGTTTCAATAATAATATATTATTCTTTGATATTTTACTTACAATATAAAATAATAAGGTGTTTATCTTAGAGATCTTATTTTAAATCTTCAATGTACTCCTATTATTGTTTTCTCATTTGAAGGATCTACCTATTCATAATGTGTCATTACTAATGGGATCTCAAATCTTACTTCCATAGTGCTCTTAGGTTCACAAGATGTCTTAGCCTCATATTCTATCTGCTTTTGAATATCCTATTTTGTGAAAAAATTATGGCTAGGAAGATTCCTTGTTGTCTAGAGTAATCTCAATAATGTTTCACTTACATATGGAGCTAATTTTTTGCTAACGTATTAATTTTCAATGATTTATTCTCTTAGGCATACAAGAAGATAAATTATTTTAGAATTTTTATGCTCCTTGGGCCTCTTTACCATATGAATAAATGTTGTTTGTTTCTTCCTCCATGACCTGTAGTGCTACTAGGGTGGTAGTTGAAGATGGTTGATCTTCAACAACAATTACATTAAGGTTTTTAAGGTGGCATTGAGATGGATTTTATACAACTATTTTTATTTTCTTTTTCTTTTATATGTCTTGACACATGGCTTCTCTATAACTATTTTCCTTAGGGGATGGAGTGAGAGGTAGATGTGGCTAAGGAGGGTTGGAGAGGCAAAGAAAGAGCGACTGGGAGACCTAGAGAGGGGAGAGGTAGAGAGTTGAGGAGGAGATACAAGTGAGAGATAGAAGAGAAGGAGAGAGAAATGGGAGTATTGGTAGAGGAGTAAGAATAATGGATGGAGAGGCAGACATGGAGGGAGTGAGATGCATAGGAAAGGAGGATTTAATGAGGTGATGACATAGAAAGGAGATGGAAACTGAAGAGGAGAGAGAATAATGAAGAGGTGGAGATGGATAAGGAGGGATGAATAATCTAGAAAGGAGTGACTCAGATACTTAGAGGTGAGATACATACAACATAGGGAGAGAGGGGTGAGAAACATAGGGGGAGAAATAGGGGTGAGAGAGATAGAGGGGGGAGAGGGATTGGTAATGACACAAGGAATGGGAGACCTATAGATGGCTAAGGAGGGATGAAAAGTTAGACAATGAGTGACTAAGAGACCTAGAGAGGGGAGAGATAGAAGAGAGGGAAAGATAAAGTGAAGTATTGGTAGATGAGTAAGAAGGGTTGGAGGGTGAGGCAGACATGGAGGGAGTGAGAGGCATAGAGAAGGAGAAGTTAGAGAGGGGAGGGAAATTGAAGAGGAGAGAGAGAATAATGAAGAGGTAGATATGGCTAAGGAGGGATGGAGAGGCTAGTAAAGAGTGACTCAAATACTTAAAGGAGAGACCTACAACCTGGGGAGAGAGGGGTGAGAGATAGGGGTGAGAGAGATAGAGGGTGGAAGAGGGGTGGGTAATTAGACAAAGAGTGAGAGACCTAGAGATGGATAAGGAGGGATGGAAAGGCATACAAGGAGTGACTCAGAGACCTAGAGAGCTAAGGGGGAGAGAGAGGTTAGAGATAGAAGAGAGGGAGAGAGAAAGGGAAGTATTGATAGATTAAGAAGGGATGGAGGGAGGGGAAAACATGGAAGGCGGAGTTAGAGAGGTGATGACATAGAGAGGAGAGGAAAACTAAAGAGGAGAGAGAGAAGAACAAAGAGGTGGATATGGATAAGAAGGTATGGAGAGGTTGGAAATTAGTGACTCAGATACTTAGAGAGAGAAGAGGTAGAGAGGTGAGGGGAGATAGAAAAAATGAGAGAGAGAAGTTCACAAAGAGGGAAAGAGGGGTAACGAGGAGGGAGAGAGGTGGAGAGGGAGGGAAATAACTAGAGATTTAAGAGAGATATAGAGGTGAGATACCTATAGCCTAGGGAGAGATGGGAGAGAGACAGAGGCGAGAGATAGGGGAGAGAGATAGAGGGGGAGATGGGTGGGTAATGAGAAAAGGATTGCAAGACTTAGAGATGGCTAAGGAGGGATGGAGAGGTAGAAAAGGAGTGATTGAGAGACCTAGAGAGGGGAAAGGTAGAGAGGTGAGGGGGAGAGAGAGGTGAGAGATAAGAGAGGGAGAGAGAAAGGGATGGATGGATACACAGACATGGAGGGAGTGAGATGCATAGGGAAGGAGACATTAGAGAGGTGATGATATAGAGAGGGGAGGGAAACTAGAGAGGAGAGAGAAGAAGGAAGAGGTAGAGATGGATAAGGAGGGATGGAGAGATGGCAAGGAGTGACTCAGATACTTATAGAGGGGAGAGGTAGAGAGGTGAGGGGGGAGATAGAAACAAATAAGAGGGAAAGAGAGGTGAGGATGGAGGGAGGTGGAGATGGAAGGAAATAACTATAGAGCCTTGAGAGATATAGCGGTGAGAGACCTACATCCTAGTGAGAGAGGGGTGAAGTAAATAGGGGAGAGATTGGAGTGAGAGAGATAGAGGAGGGATAGGGTGGGTAATGACACAAGGAGTGAGAGACCTAGAAATGGCTAAGGAGGGATGGAGAGGAAAACAAGGAGTGATTGGGAGACCTTGAGAGGGGAGAGGTAGTGAGGGGAGAGGTAGATATGTGAGGGGGAGAGAGAGGTGAGAGATAGAAGAGAGGGAGAGAGAAAGGGAATTATTGGTAGAGGAGGATGAAGGGATAGAGAGAGAGGAAAAAATGGAGGGAGTGAGAGGTATAGGGAAGGAGGAGTTAGAGAGGAGATGACATAGAGAGGGGTGGGACAAAGAAAAAAGGAGTGGTAAGAGACATAGGGGAGAGAGATAGGGGTGAGAGAGGGGGATAGGGGTGGTTAATGAGACGAGAAAGAGATAGTGATCGAGAGAAAGGAGAGATATGGGAAAGAAACAATATTAGAGGGAGAGAGAAGGAGAGAGAGGTAGGGATTCAAGGATATAGATGAGGGTAAGGAGGGAAGGCAAGGTAGAGAGGGAGATAGGGAGAGAGAGTGGGAGAGACCTAGAGAGGGGAGAGGGAGAAAAGAGGGAGAGAGAAAGGAAAGTATCGGTAGAGGAGTAACAAGGGATGGAGGGAGAGGTACACATGGAGGGAGGAGGAGATAAATAGGTGATTACCTAGAGAGGGGAGGGGGAGAGAAGATGAGAGAGAGAAGAATGAGGCAGGAGATGGAGGGGAGAGAGGTGTTTAATGAGACAAGGAGGGAGAGAGTTGGAGATGGGGAGAGAGAGGTAGAGATTGAGAGAAAGGAGAGATATGGGTGAGAAATAGTAACAAAGGGAGATAGAAGAAGAGAGAGATAGGGAGGTAAGGATGGAGATGGGTTTAAGGAGGCAAGGCAAGGTAGAGAGAGTGGGAGAGACCTAGAGAGGGTTGATAGAGAATAGGGTAAGTATTGGTTAAGAGGGAAGGAGGTGAAAAGGGAGTGAAAGGTAAAACCTCTAATATCCATCATTGATCATAAACCATAAACTTTAAGCCTTATCGAAGTGAGGGAGAGATAGAACAAGAGAAAGTGAAGTTAGCTTTTTCTATCAATGGAATCAATTTGGCAAGCACCAAATTGATTTCTTTAGGAAATACCAAGCCAAAGGGTTGGATGTTTCCTTGGGCATCTAGAGATGGATGACCATTTCATGCCAAGGACATGATTTTGCGAAAGTAACAAAATTTTGAAAAAAGAAATTCATGCTATCCATTAGGTTTGCAGATATTTCAATGAAAGTTTATATAAAATATGTGATGATGTTAGAATCTATCTTACCTATATAACCATATAATTTTTTAATGTTTTGATTATGTTAAGGTTTTCATCTATAAATTCTCTTGTTAGTGCCTTCATTTTTTGTCAAAAATCAACATGTCCTAGTTTTGGTATAGATTTTTACTCGTTCATCAAATTTTGAAACAAATTACATTTTTATAAACTAGACTCCATTGTACATGTAATGAAAAAAATTGAATTTTGATTATTTTTCAAATCTTTTAGGGGGAGCACACTCAAATTTTATCTTTTCAAGATGTGTCCACTTCAAAAAATCATAAAATATTATATATTTATTAAAAAATTAGTCGAAAGAATTGGGATAAACTATGTGGTGTTAGCCAATTTCTCATCATTCGAATTTTTGAAATTAAAAAAAAAAGAACTTTTTAAGGAGGCCACAATAAACGCTATGCTATTTTTTGATAAAAATAGGACCAGTTTTGGTGGCCCCCCTTTTTGAAACCCTTATATTTATTATTTTCAAAAAAATAACAGCTTATAAAGTATATTCAGAGCACTACAACTTGTTACATCTTCAAATTTTGAGCATAACTATCTTTATTTTCTCATGAACATCAGACTTTGTTGATTTCAAAACAAAGTGGCATCTTAAGATCCATTTTTGTGTCACAACTTGGTGCATGTACCCATACACCCAACCCTATACCCTCAACCCTAAACACCATCCCTCAACCCTAAGCCATATTTATCCTCTATACTAAGCTCTCAACCCTAAATTTCATACCCTCAACCCTAAATCCTATACCCTCAATCTTATACCTTCAACCATAAACCCTATACCCAACACCCTCAGCCATAAACCCTATACCCTATAACCTCAACCATAAACCCTATACCTTATACCCTCAACCATAAAACCTATACCCTCAACCCTATACCTAACACCCTCAAACCTAAACTCTAAACCACATACCCTTAACTCTAAACCCTATACCCTTTAACCCTAAACCCTATACCTTATACCCTTAGCGGTAAACCCAATACCTAAACCCTATATCATATACCTTATACCCTTAATGTAAACCCAATACCCTCAACTCTAAACTCGACACCCTCAACCCTATGCCTTATACCCTCCATCGTAAACCTTATACCTTCGATCCTATACCCAATACCCTCAACCCTAAACACTAAACCTTATACATTATACACTCAAACCTAGTCCCTAAATAATATATGCTTAGCCCTCAACCCTAAACTCCATACCCTCAAATGTAAACCTTATACCCTTGACCCTATACCTTATACCCTCAATTATAAATTCTACACCCCAAACCTATACCTAATACTCTCAACCATAAACCATATATTATCAACCCTATACCTAATACCCTCAACCATAAATCATATACCCTCAACCCTAAACCCTATATCCTCAACCCTAAACATGATACCTTAAACTCTCAAGTGTAAACCATGTACCCTTGACCCTATACCTAATACCCTCAACCCTAAACCTATACCTTATACCCTCATCCCTACACCCTCAACCTTATACCCTCTATTGTAAATTTTATACCCTCGACCCTATACCCAATACTCTAAACCCTAAAACCTATACCCTATATCCTATATACTCAACCATAAACACTATCATTCAAGCCTAGTCCCTAAAGCCTATATGTTAAACCCTCAACCCTAAACTTTATACTATCAACCCTAAAACCTATACCCTCGACCGTATACCTTATACTGTCAATTGTAAACCTTATACCCTCAAGTTACTCTATACCCAATACCCTCAACCCTAAACCCTATACCTTATAACCTCAACCATTAACACAGAGAGGGGTAAGGAGGGAGGGAGTGAGCAAGAGGTAGACAGGGAGAGACCTAGAGAGAGGGGGGGAGAGAGAGATAAGAGAGGGATGTAGAGATGGAAGAATCAATAGAGAGTGGGAGAGAGAGAAGTTGAGGGAGAGATGAATTTCCTTCACAATAATGTGCTCGCATTATTGTTTTCTTTGGAAATTCCAAAGTATTTTCCTTGGGATTCCAAATCAAAGGGTTGGAGTGATGTTTCAACATCAAAAGACGTATTTTTTTTCAATTGCAAATGTTGTCACTTTGATTTTCACCCTTTCCAAGTTCTTGCCTCAACAATCTAGTAAAACATGGAAACACTCTAGGGCTTGTGGGTTGCCCATAGCTTGGAGTGAATCTCTAGAGTGGAGTGAATCTCTAGAGAGGATTGGTTCCCCTTGGGACTTCACCCAATTCAACCTATGTTATTGTCGTTTATAGAGAAAAGAGATAAGAAGAAAGATGTAAAATGAAACCTAAATCTTAATAAGGTGATGCACCAATCTTGCTTGAGACTTGGACAGCTACCTTTTCACACACAATTGATCAATTGTAAGGTTAGTTCATGCACAAATCACAAGTTTTACATTCCCATGCATCAATATTTTGTAAGAATATTATGATATTCACAATCTTAGAAGTAAAATGCAATATATCTTCACAATTTTGGATTGTTTGCATCATTTACACAACCTACAACTTGGAATAATACATGTGTTCTCTGCCTAAAGGTGTTGATAATGAGACATAATATCAAGTATTATCACATATACCATAACAAATTGCATCAATAATTTTATTACACACAATAAAAAAATCTTCTAAGAAGGCCAAAATACTTAAATTTATTGATTGAAAGGTATTTACATACTATTGTACATGCCTAAGAAAAAGTGTGAGTTACAATGCCATCCTTGCTTGAAAGAACCTTGAAAATGTTATAATGCAATGGCCAAGAATAGCTAAAACTAATTGAAAATTTTCCTTAGGCCTCCATTTATGATATCTTCAAACAACTTCTTAATGTTTAGCAACATATAATGAGGAAAATGACAAATTTTACATTAGCTTTCAAGGTCAAACTTCCTTGTGCACCTAGGAGACCTATTTCTATTTTTCCTCTACTTAAATATATAACAAACTCTTCAAACAAGGCATAGGAGTAATTCTAGTTGACTTTTTAAACCAAAAGATCTAGAGACTCTCCTTAAAAATAGAAAAATGTCTCCACCTCATGCATGATTCAATAATGATTTCCAACTATTGTATCTATCCCTAATGAGTATAAACTTCTTCAAACTCATTCAACATAAAAATAAGGCATGTGTCATGTGTCTTGATCAGCTTGCAAGAAATATGTCTCTCGAAAGGCATTGGATAAGTACTTTTGAATGCTCACCTAAATGCTCCACTTATTCTCACTCAAAATCTATATGTATCATTGTAATAAACCTTATTCGGCCAATGTTATCATGAAAGGCTTGTTCATTTGACAATGCCTTATTTGTGTGCTTTATTTCTCATAGGTTATCCTTTTAATGTCATATTTCCTTAATAAAAAACATTATCTTGAATGACGATATAGCTATCATGCACTCTCCATGGGTCACTTTCTCATCACTTCCTATGAATTTGTATCATAGACCTATAAATTGCATTTATTAATATTCCTTTTATATGCATATTAATGCCTCATACTGTTATGTTTTCCTTCAATGGCCTCAATACTATCATCATTGCATGGAATAAAATTAAGTAATCCATATGTTATGATGAGAGTATATGCTTGTGTGTTGACCTAGATACGCCTATGATGACAAGCTTGTCTATCATGCATTTACTCCATTGTGGACTATCATTTAATTCTATTACTAATGTCAAAACAAGGTTGTCATATTGTCATATTGAGTATCTTACAACCACTATTCTTCATTAATTTCTTTTATAATCTCTTAGCACAACACTTGTAGGCCATAGGTTTCTCTATATGTTATCACTTTTTGGACTGTCCTACCAGTATTTATCTTATTATCATCCATTCCCTCATTCCCATTTTTCTTTACACTAGGACTATCATCTTCATGGAGGACTATTCTCTTATAGCTACTTACTCCACTTGTAAGTATTAATATTGTTAATAAGAGGGTCAACCACAATAGAAGGATCATTTGGCAAGGTAAAAAAAATCCAAGTGTTTCCTTGTGAATATGATTCCTCATTTCAAATATCAAATTTGGCTCTATAGTAACAAGAGTATTGCATGTATTCAAAGCAAGAGTCTATGTATGAAGTTCATGATCATAATATTTCGGATTCTCACAACCATCTCCAACCATAATGCTAGAGTAGTGTCTAACATCTGATCTTTTCTTTCAGTGGAAAATAAACCCCTCTTTTAGCAGTCTTAATAACAAAACTCCCTAATAATTTGATTATATTGACAACTTCTTTCTTTTCCTTTGCCTTTTGTACATGAAGAAGTGTCAAAATCATGTTAGTTCCCACAAGCACATCAATTTTGGATTCAATCATACTCGTTGGTGCATAGCTGGCTATATAGCCATACATTAAGTGCAACATGCATATCAACTAGATTTGGCTTGTTACCACTATCCATGAACAAGGAAATAAATCTTTAAAATTTATTACGAGCTTCAATATATTTTTTTTTTTGAGATTTTCCAAAAATGTATCCAAATGTGTTGCAACAACCAACCCCAAGCCCTTCTCAAGTTCAATCTTATTTATCTTATCTGCTATATTTTCCTTTTTGTGCATCCAATCTAACTTCTCACAACTATATACCCTATTGTCAATTCATTGTAGTAGCATTCCAAGGAATCTATGTAGCAATACAAAATCTTCATCATCACTGTTGTATAGTACATACTACCTAAAAAGAGAATTTCCTAGAGAGGAATCCCAATTTGGATCTCAGATTACATCAAGAGATTCTGCAAAAAAATATTATCATGTCATCCCATGTTTCCTGCTAGAGCATTTCATCCTTTGAATTATATATTCCATTTGAATCTATTGTATCAATGATATATGCCTTCATCCTCAGAAACTAGAGCTCATCCTCCCAAAATAAGATTACATTTTTTTGGGAAAAGTGGTACCAAAAAATATAATACCGCTAGAATGCGAGAAACAAGTTGGTCCCTTGCCAATGGGTTGTGCACAACCAATCATTCAAAAACCTCCTCAGCAATTGGAAAATCTGTATATGATTTTATTTCATTTAACAATGGATTTCCATGAGGATTCTAATGCCTTGCTTGTTGGTAAGAAGGGGTGCAACCACACAATCACTACTATTACAAAGTGACAAAATAGACAAAACAATACAGAAGATGCATAATGATAGCACAATAGAAAATATGATAAATAGAAATTAGAGATTTTCATATATTATTTTTTCTTTTTAAAATTACAAAAAACATAGAAGACATGCTTCATTTTACATAATAAAATATAGCACTAACTATTTGGACTACTATCCAATACAAGTGGTACTACACTCACACCTGAAACTATAATTGGCTACAATCTTGTAGTTGCTGCTATCACTACTTTGCGTTTGGTAAAATTCCTATTCACTGTTGTCTCCTGAAGATTTCCTTCTTAAAAAAAAGCATTTGTCTATTGTTGCAAGTTCAACACTTCAATACAAAAAACTAACTCTCCTCTCTAATAGTTGGAAACAAAACATTTTTTCCTTTACTTGTTTTCAGCTCATGAGAATTAGTGCTCAAATTAAAAAATCAAAATCACCTACCTTAATTAATGCTATCAGGTCAACTGTAGGTTTACATTGGGCTGGCCATTGCAAGTTACATGGGTTAGGGAGAATGGTTGCTACTATAGATCCTCTAACTGAGGATTAATAAATATTTCCAACACTCCCCCTTAATCTAAAGTCAGCTATCACTCTACAAATTCCTTTCAAAATTGGTATTTGAAGCTATCTACAATGCCAAGCCTATCCCTTCGGCATTCAAAAATGTCTTTTGGTAATGCTTTGGTGAAGATGTTGATGAGCTGTTGTTCGGATCTGCAATACTAAAGCTCAATATCACCTTGTTATGCAAGCTCCCTTATGAAATGATAATGAATCTCGATGTGCTTGTTGCATCCATGGAAGACTGGATTATTTGCCAAAGCAATTGAGGAAACATTGTCACAATGTATGATTGTGTTGTCTTCTTTTTGTTCCTTCAAATGTGTAAGGATCCTTCTCAACCAAATAGCTTGGCATGTTGCTACGTTTGTTGCAATGTATTTAGCCTTTTCTATGCTAAGAGAGATAATAGGCTACTTCTTCAATGCCCATGAGATTGCACCTGATCCCATGTGGAAGACATACCCTGATGTGCTCTTCCTATCATCTACATTTCCTTCCCAATCAGTATATGTGAAATCATCCAACTTAAATTCATTAGATGTACCATACATGATTCCATAACCTATTGTTCCATTGAAATACCTCAAAATCCTCTTTCGTGCTTGTCAATGTGTGTCCTTAGGTTTCTCCATGAACCTAGATATTAAACTTACTGCATAGCCTAGTTTATGTCAAGTACATCAAACTTCCAACCATGCTCTTGTAGAGGGTTGGGTTCACTTCCTTATTGTTGTCATCCTTTCTCAATTTCAGCCTTGTTGCTATTGGTGTTGGTGCAGGTTTGTTGTTCTGCATTTTGAACCTTCTGAAAATCTATTTGACATGGTTAGTTTGTGAAATGAATATGCCATGCTTTATTTGTTGAAGTTCAATACTAAGAAAATACTTCAAAAAACCTAAATCTGTCATCTCAAACTCATTCTTCATCACCTTTTTGAAATCAGCAATTATGTTGTCACTGTTACTAGTAAAAATTAGATAATCTACATACAAAACAATAATTAAAATGTCACCTTGTGCTACTTTAATGTAGAGGGCGGGCTCACTCTTCTTTTTCTAAAGCCATTGCTCAACAAATAGGAGTTTATTCAGTTGTACCATGCTCAAGGTGCTTTTTTCTGCCCATAGAGATCTTTCTAGAGCCTATATACCTTGTCCTCTTGCCCTGGGACTTCATAGCCAAGCGACTTCTCCACATACACCTCCTCTTTCAGCACTCCATTTAAGAAGGTTGACTTTACATCCATTTGAAATATCTTCCACTTATGCTATGTTGCAATTACTATGGTTGTATGTACTGTTTCTAGCCCTACAACTGGTGTATATGTCTCATCATAGTCAATTTCAAGATGTTGTTTGTACCCTTTCATAACTAGCCTTACTTTGTATCTTTCAATTTTAACTTTAGTTGTACACTTGGTCTTGTAAACCCACTTCACTCCAATCACTTTTTTACCCTTGGGTAAATTGGTTAGCTCCCATGTTTGGTTCCTCTTTATAGCCTCCAACTCTTCATCCATGGCCTTACACTACTTCTCCTCTTTCACTACTTCCTCAAAGTGTGTTGAATCACTATACGAGAATAGAGAAAAATCTAAATTTTCATCAAAATCAACATGTTGTGTGTTGTTATAAATCACCCTCACACTTTTTATCTTTCATGGCATCAATGATGCGAGTGTAGGGTTTGAATTGGCTTCAAAATTGTTGCTACTCTAGCCTCTAGAGCTACTATACTGCTGACTATCTGAGCTACTAGTTTTCTATACTTTAGAGATGTTACTCTATTATCTCTATTTAGAGCTGCTATTTTGTTGAACACCTACAGAGTTACTATTCTTTTGCACATCACTGGAGTTGTTATTTTCTAATGCTCTACAGTAACTTCTCCCTGAGTTGTTACTCTCTTGAGCTCCCCCTAAGTTGTCATCTACAACTTCTTCATCATCATGGGATATTGTGACTAAAATACTCATGGTGTCATCCACCGTTCCATCCCATGCTTCATTTTCAATGAACGCGTCTCTATTGATCACTACCTTCTTGGTGATGGGATTGTACAACTTATAATCTTTTGACTCCTCACTATAGCCTATGAAGATGCATTTTTCTCCTTTTTCATCAAATTACTACCTCTTCTCTTTTGGAACAAATGCATATGCCACACACCCAAAGATTCTTAGATGTTCAACATTGCATTTGTTATTTGTCTAGGCCTCTTGTGGAATCCTGTCACAGACAACATTTGTGGGGCACCTATTCAATATATAGACTATTGTTCCTACAATTGCACCCCAGATTATGTGTGGAAACCCTTTTTCTTTTAGCATACTTGCTACCATGTCTTGAATGGTCCTATTTTTCCTCTCAACCACTCCATTTTGTTATGGAGTATACCTAGTTGTGATTTTTTTGTGAATGCTCTCATTCCTACAAAAAATTAGAAATTCTTTGGAGATGTACTCTCCCCCTCTATTTTTTCTTAGGGCTTTGATATAGTAACCACTCTCCTTTTCAACTACTACCTTAAACCATTTAAATTTCTCAAAGGCTTCCGATTTGTTTTTCAAGAAATAGACACAAATTTTTATGTTGTAATCATCTATAAAAGTCATGAAATAGGTGTTTCCTCCTAATGTGGGGGTTTTCAAGGGTCTGTACAAATCTGAGTGCACTAACTCTAATGGTGCTTTTTCTCTTCTAGAATACCCTGATTGAAAAGGTTTCCTATGTTTCTTTCCTAAGATGCAAGCCTCACACTTTCCATCGGGTTCTACAATTGATGGTAGACCTCTAACCATGCCTTTCCTAGACAATAAACTTAAACTAGAAAAGCTTAAGTTCCCATACCTTAAATTCAAAATTTTGGATGGGTCTTTGATGACTGTACTGAAAGCAGACTATTGTTCCACTACTATTTGCTATGTGACTATTGTGAGTGCCAGTGAACAATATTGTTACATTGTCCTTCTGATGTATTTGTCACAGATACTATGTCCATCCCGAGACGAAACATTTTGTTTCTCGTCATTTTCACTGCAACCATCACTTTCTTTCCATCTCCTTTTCCAAATATCTTTCATTCCTAATTCTCCATCAAGATTCTATAACCATTTTGGACCATTTATCTAATGCTCAATAGATTATTCTTTATGTCAGGGGCATAATAAACATCCTTGATTTGCTGCCTCTCACCATTATTGGTTTGAATTTTGACAACACCTTTTCCCATCACGAGAACTTTCTCATTGTTTCCCATCTTGATTTCTATTTTAATGTTGCTATCTATGGAGACAAAGAAGTTCTTGTTACCACTCATCTGGTTGTTGCATTCGTTGTCTAAATACCAAACTTCATCACTGCTACACTTAGTAAGGTTGCAAGCAATGAATACATTGGATTGTTTGTCATTTTTAGCCTTGTTCTCATTTGTTACATTTTCATTTTAATTCCCATGGTCATGTTGCTTCTTTCTACACTCACTAGCATAATTTCCATACTTGTGGCAATAATAACATTGGATATTTCTCTTGTCATACCTCTTATTTGAACTATTCTTCTTCTGGTTCTAGTTTGTTGACTGTGAGGTGCTCGGCTCCTCTGTACTGTTTGAGTCTCCTCTTCTAGAATTACTTCTACCTCTACCTCTTTGACTTCTAGCTTTACTATTTCTTCCTCTTCCCCGACCTCTTATATTAGTCTAAGCCTTGAAAGCTTGCTCTAGGGAAGGAGCAGATCTGTTCAACCACTGCTCATGGGTTTGTAGTGAACCTGTCAACTCATCTATAGTCATTTTAGACAAATCCTTTTGCCTCTTCAATGGAAATGACTATAGGATCAAATCTAGAGGGAAAAATTCTTAGGATTTTCTCAATAATCTCGTGTTCCTCCATTGTTTCCCTATTTATTCTTAGCTGATTTATCAAAGTAGACACCTTCTAGTGTGAAATTCTGAAATAGACACACCATCTTTCATTTGTAAGGTCTCAAAATCTATTCTCAAGAGCTACAACTTAACCAATTTGACTTTATCAGTCCCCTTATAACTATTTTGCAATATTTCCCAAGTTTGTTTTACATAATTTGCTGCTACAATACATGGGAAAATAGCCTTTGTCAAGGATGGCTTAATCAAATTAAGGGCTTTTGCATCTTTCATTCTATTTTCTTTCAACTGATACTTTTGAGGATTTTAAAGGACCTTGCATAGGCCACTAGGTTTGTGATACCATTGAACCCATTTATGACAAACTCCCATAGGTCATTAGCAACCAATATTGTTTTCATTTTCTTAGCCTAGATATCATAATTTTTTCCATCAAAATTTGATGGCTACTATCAACCTTTGTTCTCACCTTCTACAATTTTTCTTAGGTCTGAGAAAATATATTAATGCCTAGATAACCTAGGGATTTTAAAACACCCACACAATATTAGTTGCCCAAAAAAATAGGGCTCTAATACCACTTGTTAGTAGGCAAGGGTGCAACCACATAGTCACTACTATTACAAAGTGATAAAATGGACAAAACAGAATTAGACAAAACAAAATAGACAAAACAATACAAAAGATGCATAGTGACATCACAACAAAAAATATCATAGATAGAAATTATAGATTTTCATATATTATTTTTGCTTTCCAAAATTACAAAAAACACAGAAGGCGTGCTCTGTTTTACATAATAAAATATAACATAAACTATTTGGATTCTTGTCCAATACAAGTGGTGCTACACTCACAGTTGAAACTATAACTAGCTACAATCTTGTAGTCGGTGTTGTCATTGTGCTATGTCTAGTAAAATTCATGTGCACTATTGTCTCCTGAACATTCCCATTGTCAATAAAAAAATTTCTTCTATTGTTGCAGGTTCAACACTTCAATACAAAAAACTAACTCTCCTCTCTAACGATTGCAAACAAAACATTTTTTTCTTTACTTGTTTTCAATTCATGAGAATGAGTGCTCAAATTCAAAATTCAAAATCACCTACCTTAATTAATGTTGGCAGGTCAACTGTAGGTTTACGTTGGGTTGGTTGTTGCAAGTTACGTGGGTTAGGGGAGAATGTCTATTGTTGTAGATCCTTTGATTGAGGATTAATAAATATTTCCAAAATTACTAACTCTGAAATGCATTTGCAAATCGTAGCAACAACTACAGTGTAGTTTCAAGGAATAATCATCCTTGGTAAAAAAAAATGGCCAAAGGGTTATCTCCATCTCAGGTATAGTTACTGTAAGTAAAAGCAATTCCTTCACAACAACGGCAACCAGGATACTTGATGTTCCCAGGCTACTCCCTCATGGAACCTTTGCACAAATTCTAGATAAATTTCGGCCAAGCAATCTAAAGCTAATGGAAGTTGTAGCAAATTGAACTACAAGTTTTGCTCGATGGTTACTAGATTTTGCACATAGCCGTTGATAATCAATATTGTGGTGTATTTCTTCTAAACAACCCCTATGAGAATTTTTCATAAATGCAACATATTCTCTTTTTATTTGAGTCAAATCCCATAAGCCACATAGCTAGTTTCAAACCTTCACCCTGTGTCATAACGAGGAAAAGATTTGCATTCCGCAAATATCTTTGTTGCTTCTATGATTGATTCCATAAATCACTTTCTTGAATATCCAATTCAAAGAAAATATTTTCGAATTGCTTCCCACATAAGGTTCTACCTTTATAAAATGAAGATTTTGGATCAAGTCTTCAAGGCCACATCAAAGAATGACTCCATATGCATTACCCATCAAAGTTACTTCCCAAATGTAATGACAATTAGGAAGCACAAGGATTATTGTTGCTAGATTGTGATTTAATAGCCTAGTCTACATGAACTCTTACAACCACACATCCGGAACCTATATGCATTCCATTGGAAAGGGTTGAATCATATACAAGTGACTCATCACCAATTGATACCCCGCTTGTCATTTCACTTGAAAGAATAACCCTTGTAGACCTCCTCTGCTACTATCATCACAATAATTTCCTAAGTAATATCTCCAACCCGAGGAACAGACTAGGGATGCATTATAACATAGCTAATCTTCTTGGGAATTTGAACTAATGCTTTAAATATGTTGGTGGCACTCCAAGAACCTTTCTCTCTATAGATGGATCACAACTAGATATAGAGTTCCTTCTGAAGAAAATATTTTGCATTTGGGAAGATGAAAGAAAACTTGAGAATTTTACTTTTCTCAAGGAAAAGGTTTGCTTCAAGATTTGTTTAATAGAACAACCCTCCATTATTTTCATCATTTCTTACTCTTATGATCCTTCCAGAAGTCCCCTTAAACTTTAAATAATGAAGGGCTCCATTTTCAATATGTAGTTGTTTAACTATTTTCATAGTTATTCTTAGCATACGCTTCCACCTTCATGACCAACATGCATGAACAAAGATCTTGAATGCTTTAGTGATACCTCTTAGGTAACCTTGCTTTGTGACGCCTTTTGTATCATCTTCATTCTTATCTATTGGTCAGAATTCTCATTTACAAATTTAACTCTGAATCAATAATCTCGCAAGCTTCTTATAAGGGCTTGCCATGACTAAGAACATAGCACAAGAATTTTGTCTTGAAAATATATAAGATAGAAACCAAAATATAGTGAACTTGGTACCCAGGTAATCTACCATTTGACAACCAAGAATGAGGGATTCTCTATTATTTGAAGCCCCATAGAATAACACAACAACCATTTTCTTTAAAACACCCTTATTCTTCTTGATTTATGATGAATCAAGTGAAGTTTCACATGTTTGTCTATCAAAACTCGCCTAAAGATGCACAATAGCAGATTCCACTAATTCTTTAGGAAGCAAGTGAAACTTGATGAAATGTTTTCTATTGTCTGCATTTCATTGAAGAAACATAAATCCCCCCTCATTGCTCACATAGAGAGAGATAAATCATTCATCTTCCACAACTATGGTGATAAGAAGTAGTAACAATGCAGCTATTAGAGCTCCATATATATGAGAAAAATCATAGTGGTTTTCCTTGCCCTAGATGTAAGGAAAGCCTTGCACAATTTTGTAGCATATCAACACATGTGCATGTTTACTCCACCAACTGAAACACCTACCAATGTTAACAAAGCCTAACAATCTACTTTGACATCTATCAAAAACCCTAAACCTAAGGTTTTCACCCACATCTACATTGCTTGAAAATATATTTCCTTCATGAGGTGTACGTTCCCTTTGGATATTTTTTAGGTTATTTGAAATTTTAACTAGTAAGTGGCTTAGTTACTAACAAAAGAAGACACTTATTTAGTTTCTCTACATAACATCACATTAGACCTTTTGGAAAGACTCTTAAAAAGACTTATAATCGTGGCTAGTGTTTTGAGATGGATTACAAGATAATCAATAATCAAAACAAAACTTTTTATAAATAAAGTCAAAAAATAATATCATGATAATGTTAAGTTTTTTTTTTTTTTCATGTTTTGAGTATGAAGGTTTTCGTCTTTAATTTATTTTGTTAGTTGTCTGTGTTTTTTAAAAACTAATGTGTAGTTTTTTACTTTATTTTTTAACTCTTCATCAAAATTTCAAATAAATTATTTTTTTAGAAACTAGATTCTATTCTACACATATTAAAAAAATAATTTTATTTTCAATCAATTTTTAAAAACTTTTAAAAAATCGGACCACACTAGACGCTATGCTATGTTTTTTTGAAAAAAAACAGGGTCACTTTGTGTGGCCCCCTTTTTTGAACCCCTTAATTTCTACCACCCTTAATCTCTACTATTTTAAAAAAATAGTAATTTAGAAAGTAGATTCAAAACACTACAACTTTTGTTTTTGTTGCTTATAACTATTTTCAATTTCGCAGATCCAAGATTAATCTTTTCTGATTTTAGAAAAAAAAAATACCACTTAAAATCTCTTTTTGATCCCCTCTTCATACACTTACTTCACATACATCTAATATCAAATGTTTATTTATAAGATAACTCTTATATAATCACATATGATTAATGTAATATCGATTCATTAAATAAAATCAATTTTCCAAGCATACCCTTTAAAAGAACTAACGTTTATAGTAATTTAACTTGATTTAACAACACTCTAATGTGGTAAAACTACTTTTTGAGTAGATCACATGAACAAAATAATATAACATGCAAAGTGTAGAAGCTTGTATTGAGCTAATAGCATCTACATGGGTGATGGAAGAGATAATGCAAATAATGTGAAAAATGTGTACAATGAAAAAAGCGCGTCCTTAGTGTAAGATGTATCAATGAAGAGTACAAACTCTTAAAAAGGGGCCTTTCCCTTGTATTTATGTATTTATTTTCCCTTGTATTGTTTCCATAAATAAACTGTTGAGGGGGGGCCCTCCTGGGTATTTTCTTGCGTAGTTTCACTACCCAAAAAACGAAAACAAAAACTGTTAAAAGTGGGGCGGCAAGATAATTAAACAGTAGTGCTGATATGCATGTCAAAGATTCAAAAACATTATAATACGTTCCGCATACGCTGAGGAAAGCTACAAATAATTCCAAACAATCGTCAAACCGGTGGGGTATGTGAGTTACAAATAATTATAAAGCAAACAGCAATCAATATGGTAAATACAAAAAGTCTCGCCGATTCCACACGCAAAAGACCAGAACAAATATTTTAGTAACCCCGACGAGTTCTGGTCGTTACCTCTACACCAAATAGAATTAAGTTTGATGTGAGCCACCGTGCTTGATTTTGCTCCTGAATTCTTGCAGGTCCCTATTTACGCGGAGGAGGATGACACTCGAGACTTATTCAAATTTCTGTTTTTTCTTTCCTATTTCCTTTCGCAATGCTTTGTTATTTGGGTCCCACTGATTGTTTTGATCTCTCCGGGATTATTAAAAACCGCTACCTATCCTTGCAGACAAGAAAACCCACGAAGCCTCACAAGTGCACGTAGGTACTTGTCTGCGTGATTTGCTCAGAATGCATAACTTCATCCGAGTTGTTTTATTGTTATGCTTGTTTGCAGTGGTGAAGCTCATTCCGGGGGAGGTGGCGGCTGCAGGTTCAAGTGGAACTGAGAGGGATGTCGCTTCTCTAATGGAATTCAAAAACGCAGTCACGCAGGATCCCCATGGTGTACTGCACAGTTGGAAGCAGAGCCTGCACTTTTGCAATTGGACCGGAATCCGCTGCAACAATGAAAAATGGCGTGTTGTGAGTGTGGATTTGGGAAACATGAGCCTGGAGGGTGTGCTCCCCCACCAGCTGGGGAATTTGTCCTTCCTTCACTACCTCGACCTCTCCAACAACAGAATTGGGGGCCACATTCCCTCTGCTCTGGGGCGCTTGCGCCGTCTCAACTACCTTTATCTTCACGCAAACCTGCTGGAAGGCTCTGTTCCTCACTCTCTCGGAAGGTGCCTGCGTTTGAGGGAGCTCCACTTATCCAAAAACCGCCTCAACGGGAGCCTTCCATGGCAACTGGGCAATTTGCGCAACCTTCAACTCCTGGCAGCTTGGGCGAATCGCCATACGGGCAGCATTCCCGCGGCGTTGGGAAATTGTTCTATGCTTCGGCACATTGATTTAGCTGATAACGATTTGCAAGGCCCGATTCCTTTCCAAATTGGGTCTCTCACTAAGCTTGAAGTACTCCATCTTGACAACAACCCAATCAGTGGAGAAATCCCGACTTCTGTGCTAAATTGCACAGTGTTGAGAAATCTTTCTTTGGTTAATAATTCGCTGCGTGGGGTGATTCCGTCGGAGATAGGCGTCAAGCTTTCCAAGCTGGAGTACCTGCTTCTGCCACAAAATAAACTAAGCGGGGTGATTCCCAAATCACTGGGGAATTGCTCGAAGCTTTCTGTGCTTGAATTGGCATGGAATGAATTGAGCGGCGTGATACCTCAGGAATTGGGCAATCTTCTCCGTCTGACCACCCTCAATCTGTTTTGGAATCATCTCATGAGCGGAAGTGGAGGTGCCAATGGTGTTCCAATATTGAATGCACTTACTAACTGCTCCCTGTTGAAAAGGTTGGATTTGACAAACAATCATCTTGAAGGTAGACTTCCTCCTTCTCTGGCTCTGCTCTCTCCGCTTCTCTCCATTTTCTCATTAGAAAGCAACGGCATAAGAGGCAACATACCTCAACAGATCGGCAATCTCACAGGACTCACAGAATTGTATTTGGGTGGTAATTCCTTGGACGGAGCCATTCCCTCTGCGATAGCAAGGCTGTCCAATCTACACATGTTAAATCTCAGTTGCAACCAATTGGAAGGTCCCATTCCAATGGAACTGGGTAAGATGAAAAGCCTGGAATTTTTTTTTCTGTACAACAATTCGCTATCTGGACCAATCCCCAAGAGCCTGGGAAGTCTTGAGCATCTAAGAATGCTGGATTTAAGCTTCAACAAACTAAACGGAAGCATACCGCCACAACTTGGAGGCTACCCAAATCTTGAACTCCTAGATGTGTCATATAATCGTCTCACAGGAAAAATTCCTTTGGAGGTTGCCAATCTTCATAATTTGCAGTGGTATTTCAATCTATCGAACAACCAATTAACTGGCCCGGTCCCTGGATTGCTTGGGGGAATGCAAATGGTGCAAGCAATTGACCTCTCTTCCAACAAATTATCAGGCTCAATTCCTAATGATCTCGGTAGCTGTGCAGGACTTATGTACCTCAATCTATCTCATAATGAGCTTCAAGGAACTTTAGGTCCTCAATCTATCTCATAATGAGCTTCACGGAACTTTTCTAGCACAAAAATTACAAAACTGAATTATGCTCGTGTGCCAATATAATGAATATGTGTCAATAGATATTGTAAAGCTGTATTTGAATCTCTAGTTTGTTGTCAATCAGCTACAATTAGTAGTTGCCAAAATTCCTTAGGAATTGTTTGTAACTATAAATATATAGTACATTCGATAAATAAATGCATGTTCTTTCAGCCGTTTGCAATATCTGTTTTGACATCAAACCCGCTGTGCTTTTCCCTTTCCTATTTAGAACAGTTGTGAGTGTTGTGTATGTTCAATTGTGGAGGAGATTCTCAAAGGAGACCATATTTGTTGTTGATATCTATGTGCAGAACCTAGAGCATAGCAAGTTTATTTTTACATGAAGAGGAAAGGAGGAAGTATGTGGACAGTAGACTTCAAATTGCAGTCTTTCAGCATTGATAGTCAAGGATAAGAAGCCATCCAAAGGAAAATAATGGGCAAAGACTAAAGAAGGTAAATGAAAAAATATAAAGATGAGGCAATTTTTAAGTCAATTTCAATTTGAAAAAATAGAAATTGTAACTATTGAAAATAAATTTGGATATTTTGCATATGAATGTCAAAAAAAAAAAATTAATGATTCCAAAAATAATAAATAAAAAGGTAACTTTGTTAATGGTGAGGATGAGATAAATGGTGATCTCATAATATAAAGTTATTTATTTTTGATGTTGCATTGTCTGCTAAAATAAATAGTTGCAATGCTTGGTTTATAGTACTAGAGGCATCTATTCACATGTCATGTTATAGATATTGGTTTAAAGTCTTCCATGATAAAAAATGATGGTAGCAAGATCTATTTAGGAGATGATAGGTCTTAGGTTATGGTGATGTAAGTGTATAATTGCCTAATAGAAATGTGAGAGAACTTGCAAACATAATGCATGTTTCAAGAATTAAGAAGAATTTCATATTTATTTCAGCCATTATTAATTAAGGTTTAAAAGTTGAATTCTTGAAGACAAGTTGCCAAGTGAAGGATATGAAATGTTACACCTCATTTCTCAGTTACTAGATTACTTTTACCTTTATGAGTAAAAGATGATATTAAATTCAAAATCATGACTTTAATATGTTCCATGGATATAAAAAATGATATTAAATACAAAATCATGACTTTAATATGTTCCATGGATAAATGAAATATATGAATAGGGTAAGTGCAGGAAGATGGGGGCCAAAAAATGGCCTTAAGTGGTCACTTTTTTTTTGAAATCAGGAAATACTGACCTTGGATGAGAAATTAAAGATAGTTACACTAAAAAAAATTAGATGCAACAAAAAAAGGATCGTAGTGTTCTGAGTCTACTTTCTAAAATTTTATTTGTTTTTCTTAAATGGTAGAGATTAAAGGGTTCAAAAAAAGGAGCCACAAAAATTGGTGTTGTTTTTGTCAAAAAAACATAACATAGCGTCTATTGTGGCTCCCTCAAAAGGTTAATTTTTTTTTGTATTTTTAAAAGTACTTTGGTGACAAATTAGCTAATTACATGTAGTTTATGCCCAATTTTTCTATTTTTTTTTAATGAATCTATGTTTTTTTACTAATTTTCAAAGTTGATACATCTTGAAAAATAAAAATCTGGTTGTGGCACTCCTATAATTTTTGAAAACTAATCAAAAATCATTTTTTTTTAATATGTGTAGAATGGAGTCTAGTTTATAAAAATGTAATTTATTTGAAATTTTAATGAATGGTTAAAAATACCAAACATTAGTTTTTGACAAAAAAATAGACACACAAATAAAAGAAATGAAAAATGAAAGCCTTAACATAGTCAAAATATGAAAAAAAATTACATCCTTAAATAGCTAAGAGAGAGTCTAACATTACTCAGGTGTTCGATTTACTAGACCTTGAAGAACGTGCAAACCTAATGGTTGCCACAAGTAAGATTATGTAAAATTTTGTAATATATGCAAAAACACTTCTTTGGATGTTAGGAAGGCACTCCAAGCCTTTGGATTGGAAATCCAAAGCAAATCCAAGCCTAAGGTTTGGGGATTCTCAAAGCAAGAAAAAATGCTAGCATGTTATAAAACGCTCGCATTATTTGAATGCATTGACAAAATGCGTGTGTGTTATAATGTGCTTGTATTTTGTAAGCACTTGCATTTTGGTCTACATTAAAATTTTGTTCTATTTTTTTCTCTTTCGTCTTATTATCTTTCAAGGAAACTATATACATGAAATAAACATTTAAGTATATAGACATTTACTTTTTTATACTTTTAGTTATATTTCATGTATATAGTTTCAAGATGTTTGAAAGTGGTTCTGGATATCTAGGAGTTAAATGTGAATTCTAGTTTTTGGAAGATCTTAAAAAAATTTAAACTTAATCAAATTTTAGAAATCAAACTGTCAAATTTTAGTAATCAAGAGGTCAAATTTCAATAATTAGTAAGTTATCTTATTTATCTCACTCATTGTTTATCGCTTACATTCTAGACCTCTCTCTCACTATCTCCATCCCTTTATCTGACTCTCTCCCTTGAGCTCAAGAACTACCTCTCTCTCTATCTCCCCTTCCCCATCTAATTCTTTCTATCTCACTTCTCTCTCTTCCTCCTCCCTCTTTCCCCCCCTCTCTCTCTCTCTCTCCCTCCTTCCCTCTCTACTTCTCTCTATCTCCCCTCTCCCTTTATCACTCCCTATCACTCTCTCTATTTCTCTCTATCTCACCTCTCTCTCACCTCCCTCTCTCTCCCTCCAAACTTCTCTCTCACTCTCTTCTTCCCTATCTACTCTCTATCTCTCAATCCCTCTTGCTACCGACCTCTCCATCCATCACACCCTACCACTCTCTCTCTACACCTCTTTATGGGTGATCCCATGGTGAAGCCATAATAGTGGTTTACAATTTGATGGAGGAAGGAAAACAAGAAAAAAATGACCCAATGCAAAAAAAACTAGTTTTAGGGGTTTGAACAAACTTGTAGGTTCAAACAAACCCATTAAATATTGGGTCCACATTTCCCACCCAAAAATAAATAAACAAAATACAAAAGGAAAGGGGGTTCGCTCAAACCTGGGTTTGAGCGAACCCCCCTTTGCCCTTATTCTCCCCCACAGGCACTTTGAAAGTCCAGATTTTTACGCTTCAAAGCTCAGGTTGATGATGAAAATGGAGGAGACTTCACAAACCCAACTGGAAATAGGTAGTCCTCAGAATGAGCTATCCAATGACTATAATTTTAATATGTTTTGATTTTATTATGTATTTGTTTTTTTAGTTTTATAAAACATAAGTTTTTCACCAAAAATCAAGCTCTCTATTCTACACACGTGAAAAAATAGCATATTTTCAAAACAAAATTTTGAAAAATATGAGTGCACCAAATATTGAATTCTTTGATCCAACAAAAAAATAATAATTTTGATATATACAAAACAAGTTACGCATTATACAGTCGCGCTATGTCTGAATTGTAATTGGTTTGACTTCGAAACTTGATTAAATAATAAATATTCAATAGAAAATTATCTAACCAAGTGGAAGCACTAAATATCAGAGTTACAAATCTAAATTTGAAAGAATTAGAATTTTATCTTTCGGAAAAAAGGTTATGCGTTATATGGTGTGCGTCACTTTTTTAAAATATTGTTTTATGAAAAAACCCAGTTTTCGTGGGAGATGGAAAAAAAGTGCAATCTGATTCTAAAAATAAAAAATTTTGAAAAAAATATTTTTAGAATCTTCAAGAAAAATGTGATGAGACTCTAGTTTGCATCATCTTCAAATTCCTCACTATTTAGCCGCTATAGATGCCTGAATGTGAAGATTTAGTTAAAAATAATAATTTAGTGTCTAGTTTGGCCAAAAATTGTAAACCATTATTGTGGGATCACCCCCCACAATATTGGTTTACATTTTTTGGCCAAATTGGACATTGAACTGATTTTTTCTAAGTAAATCTTCACTTTCGGGCACCTATAGCGACTAAACCATGAGGAATTTGAAGATGATGCAAACTAGTGATTTGTGACATTTTGTCTGTAGATTCTAAATATATTTTTCAAAAAAATTGGAATCAAATTGGATTTATTTTTCCATCTCCTTTGAAAAATAGTTTTTTTTAGTGAACACCATTTTTAAGTATCACCATATACAACATAAAAAAATTTCCATGGAGGATAAAATTCTAATTTTTTCGAATTTAGATTTGTAATTCCGATATCTAGTGCTTTCATTTGGTTTCATAGTGTTTTATTGAATATTTTTTCCTTAATCAAGTTTCAAAGTCAAACCAATTACAATTTAGACATAAACGGATTGTATACAACATAACTCTTTTTGTATGTATCGAAATTCAACTTTTTTTGGTTGGATCAAGGATTTTAATATATAGTGCACTGATATTTTTCAAAAGCAAATTGATAATCTGCTATTTTTCCATATGTGCAGAACAAAGAGCTTAATTTTTAGTGAAAAGCCTATGTTTAATCAAACTAAAAAACCAAATACATAATAAAACCCAAACATATTAAAATTATATCCATTGGATAGCTCGTTCCAAGGACTACCATCATCTAGTTGGCTCTGTGAAGTCTCCTCCATTTTCATCCTCAACTCAAAAGCTTTGAAGGGAAAAATTTTGGAGATTTTTGGTGCTAGAGGGGGAGAAGGGGGAAAAGGGGGGTTCGAATGAACTAGGGCGGTTCACTCGAACCCCTTCTTTTCCATTGTGTTTGTCATTAAAAAATGCAAAAAAATGGGTCCCTCCATTTAATATGGTTCGCTCGAACAGGGGTCCATTCAAACCCCTTTTGGGTCCGTTGGAACACCCCAGTTCATTTGAACCCCCAATTTTATTTTATTTTTCCATGGGAGCATTTTTTGGAATTTTTCTTCCTCACTGAAATCATAAACCAGTTTTGTGGGTTTACCCTTATATCACTTTTCTCTCCCTCCCTACCTCTTCCTCCCAAATTCCCTCTCTACTCTTTATCTCTTCTCTCTACTCTCTATGTTTCCTTTCCTCTCTACTTATCTTTATCTCCTCTCTCCCTCCATCACTCTATGTTTCTCTCTATCTCACCTCTCTCTCTCTCTCCCTCCCTCTCTAATTATCTATATCTTCCCTGTCCCTCTCTACCTACCTCTCCATCCATCTCTACCTACCACTCTCTCTCTATTGATTTGTATCTCACCTATCTCTCCCTGATGACTATAAACTTCTTCAAACTCGTCCAACATAAAAATAAAGCATGTGTCATGTGTCTTGATGAGCTTGCAAGAAATATGTCTCTTGAAAGGAATTGGATAAGTACTTTTGAATGCTCACCTAAATGTTCCACTTATTCACACTCAAAATCTATATGTATCATTGTAATAAACCTTATTCGGCCAATGTTATCATGAAAGGCATGTTCATTTAACAATGCCTTATTTGTGTGCTTTATTTCTCATAAGTTATCCTTTTAATGTCATATTTCCTTGATAAAAATCATTATCTTGAATGAGGATATGTCTATCATGCACTCTCCATGGGTCACTTTCTCATCAGTTCCTATGAATTTGTATCATAGACCTATAAATTGCATTTATTAATATTCCTTGTATATGCAGATTAATGCCTCATACTATTATGTTTGCCTTCAATGGCCTCAATACTATCATCATTGCATGGAATAAAATTAAGGAATCCATATGATATGATGAGAGTATATGCTTGTGTGTTGACCTAGATATTCCTATGATGACAAGCTTGTCTATCATGCATTTACTTCATTGTGAACTATCATTTAATTCTATTACTAATGTCAAAACAAGGTTGCCATATTTTCATATTGAGTATCTTACAACCATTATTCTTCATTAATTTCTTTTATAATCTCTTAGCACAACACTTGTAGGCCATAGGTTTCTCTATATGTTATCACTTTTTGGACTGTCCTACCAGTATTTATCTTATTACCATCCATTCCCTCATTCCCATTTTTCTTTACACTAGGACTATCATCTTCATGGAGGACTATTCTCTTATAACTAATTGCTCCACTTGTAAGTATTAATATTGTTAATAAGAGGGGCAACCACAATAGAAGGATCATTTGGCAAGGTAAAAAAAACCAAGTGTTTCCTTGTGAATATGATTCCTCATTTCAAATATCAACTTTGGCTCTATAGTAACAAGAGTATTGCATGTATTCAGAGCAAGAGTCTATGTATAAAGAAGTTCAAGATAATAATATGCCAGATTCTCAAAACCATCTCCAACCATAATGCTAGAGTAGTGTCTAACATCTAGTATTTTCTTTCAGTGGAAAATAAACCCCTCTTTTAGCAGTCTTAATAACAAAACTCCCTAATAATTCAATTGCATTGAAAATTGCTTTCTTTTCCTTTGCCTTTCGTGCATGAAGAAGTGTCAAAAGCATGTTAGTTCCCACAAGCACATCAATTTTGGCTTCAATCATACTTGTTGGTGAATAGCTGGCTATATAGCCATACATTAAGTGCAACATGCATATCAACTAGATTTGACTTGTTACCACTATACATGAACAAGGAAATAAATCTTTAAAATTTATTATGAGCTTCAATATCTTCTTTTTTTGAGATTTTCCAAATGTGTTGCAACAACCAACCCCAAGCCCTTCACAAGTTCAATCTTATTTATCTTATCTACTATAGTTTCCTTTTTGTGCATCCAATCTAACTTCTCACAACTATATGCCCTATTGTCAATTCGTTGTAGTAGCATTCCAAGGAATCTATGTAGCAATACAAAATCTTCATCATTACTGTTGTATAGTACATACTACCTAAAAAGAGAATTTCCTAGAGAGGAATCCCAATTTGGATATCAAATTGCATCGAGAGAATCTGCAAAAAAAATATTATCATGTCATCCCATGTTTCCTGCTAGAGCTTTTCATCCTTTGAATTATATTTTACCTTTGAATATTTTGTATCAATGATATATACCTTCATCCTCAGAAACTAGAGGTCATTCTCCCAAAATAAGATTACATTTTTTTTGGGAAAAGTGGTACCAAAAAATATAATACCGCTAGAATGCGAGAAACAAGTTGGTCCCTTGCCAATGTGTTGTGCACAACCAAGCATGCAAAAACCTCCTCAGCAGCTAGAAAATTTGTATGTGATTTTATTTCATTTAACAATCGATTTCCATGAGGATTCTGACGCCTTGTTGGTTGGTAGGAAGGGGTGCAGCCACACAGTCACTACTATTACAAAGTGACAAAAAGGACAAAACAAAATAGACAAAACAATGTAGAAGATGCATAATGACAACACAATAGAAAATATGATAAATAGAAATTATAGATTTTCATATATTATTTTTTCTTTTCAAAATTACAAAAAACATAGAAGACATGCTTTGTTTTACATAATAAAATATATCATAAACTATTTGGACTATTTTCCAATACAAGTGGTACTACACTCACACTTGAAACTATAATTGGCTACAATCATGTAGTTGCTGCTATCACTATGCTACGTTTGGTAAAATTCCTATGCACTGTTGTCTCCTGAAGATTTCCTTCTTCAACAAAAAAACATTCGTATGTTGTTGCAAGTTCAACACTTCAATACAAAAAACTAACTCTCCTCTCTACTAGTTGGAAACAAAACATTTTTTCCTTTACTTGTTTTTAGCTCATGAGAATTAGTGCTCAAATTAAAAAATAAAAATCACCTACCTTAATTAATGCTAGCAAGTCAACTGGAGGTTTACATTGGGTTGGCTATTGCAAGTTACATGGGTCAGGGGAGAATGGTTGCTACTACAGATCCTCTAACTGAGGATTAATAAATATTTCCAAGACTCCCCCTTAATCTAAAGTCAGCTATCACTCTACAAATTCCTTTCAGAGCTAGTCTTTGAAGCTATCTACAATGCCAAGCCTATCCCTTAGACATTCAAAAATATATTTTGGTAATGCTTTGGTGAAGATGTCCGTGAGCTGTTGTTCAGATCTGCAATACTGAAGCTCAATCTCACCTTGTTCTGCAATCTCCCTTATGAAATGTTAACGAATCTCGATTTGCTTGTTGCATCCATGGAAGACTGGATTATTTGTCAAAGCGAATGAAGAAACATTGTCACAATGTATGATTGTGTTGTCTTCTTGTTGTTCCTTCAAATCTGCAAGGATCCTTCTCCACCAAATAGCTTGACATGCTGCTACGTTTGTTGCAATGTATTTAGCCTCTATTATGTTAAGAGAGACAATAGGCTACTTCTTTGATGCCCATGAGATTGCACCTAATCCCATGTGGAAGACATACCCTAATGTGATCTTCCTATCATCTAAATTTCCTTCCCAATTACTATCTGTGAAACCATCCAACTTAAATTCATTAGATGTACCATACATGATGCCATAACCTGGTGTTCCTTTGACATACCTCAAAATCCTCTTTCATTCTTGCCAATGTGTGTCCTTAGGTTTCTCCATGAACCTAGATATCAAACTTACTCCATAGCCTAGTTGATGTCAATTACATCAAACTTCCAACCATGCTCTTGTAGAGGGTTGGGTTCACTTCCTTATTGTTGTCATCCTTTCTCAATTTCAGCCTTGTTGCTATTGGTGTTGGTACAGTTGTTCTGCATTTTGAACCTTCTCAAAATCTGTTTGGCATGGTTAGTTTGTGAAATGAATATGCCATGTTCTATTTGTTTCAGCCCATAGAGAGCTTTCTGGAGCCTATATACCTTGTCCTCTTGCCCTGGGACTTCATAGCCAAGCGGCTTCTCCACATACACCTCCTCTTTTAGCACTTCGTTTAAGAAGGTTGAATTTACATCCATTTGAAACACCTTCCACTTATGCTATGTTGCAATTACTATGGTTGTTTGTACTATTTCTAGCCTTGCAACTGGTGCATATGTCTCATCATAGTCGATTTTGAGATATTGTTTGTACCCTTTCATAACTAGCCTTGCTTTGTATCTTTCAATTTTAACTTTAGCTATACACTTGGTCTTGTGAATCCACTTCACTCCAATCACTTGTTTACCCTTGGGTAAATTGGTTAGCTCCCATGTTTGGTTCCTCTCTATAGCCTCCAACTCTTCATCCATGGCCTTACACCATTTCTCCTATTTCACTACTTCCTCAAAGTGTGTTGGATCACTATAGGAGAATAGAGAAAAATCAAAATTTTCATCAAAATTAGCATGTTGTGTGTTGTTATAAATCTCCCTCAAACTTTTTATCTTTCGTGGCATCAATGATGTGAGCGTAGGGTTTGAATTGGCTTAAAAATTCTTGCTACTCTAGCCTATAGAGCTACTATACTATTGACTATCTGAGCTACTAATCTGCTATACTTTAGAGATGTTGCTCTATTGTCTCTATTTAGAGCTGCTATTTTGTTGAACATTTACAGAGTTACTATTCTTTTGCACATCACTAGAGTTGCTATTTTCTAATTCTCTACAATAAATTTTCCCTGAGTTGCTACTCTCTTGAGCTCCTCCTAAGTTGTCATCTGCAACTTCTTCATCATCAAGGGATATTGTGACTGAAATATTCATGGTGTCATCCACCGTTCCATCCCATGCTTCATTTTCAATGAACACATCTCTATTGCTCACTACCTTCTTGGTGATGGGATTGTACAACTTGTAAGATTTTGACTCCTACTATAGCCTATGAAGATGCATTTTTCTCCTTTGTCATCAAATTACTACCTCTTCTCTTTTGGCACCAATCCATATGCCACACACCCAAAGATTCTTAGATGCTCAACACTGCATTTGTTGTTTGTCCAGGCCTCTTGTGGAATCCTATCATAGATAGCCTTTGTGGGGCACCTATTCAATATATAGACTATTGTTCCTACAATTTCACCCCAGATTATGTGTGGCAACCCTTTTTCTTTTAGCATACTTGTTGCCATGTCTTGAATGGTCCTATTTTTCCTCTAAGCCACTCCATTTTGTTATGCAGTATACCTAGTTGTGAATTTTTTGTGAATGCCCTCATTCCTACAAAAAAATAGAAATTCTTTGTAGATGTACTCTCCCCCTCTATTTTTTCTTAGGGCTTTGATATAGTGACCACTCTCCTTTTCAATTGTTGCCTTAAACCATTTAAATTTCTCAAAGGCTTCTGATTTGTTTTTCAAAAAATATACCCAATTTTTTCTATTGTAATCATCTATAAAAGTCATGAAATAGGTGTTTCCTCCTAATGTGGGGGTTTTCATGGGTCCGTACAAATCTGAGTGCATTGAATCTAATGGTGCTTTTTCTCTTCTAGAATACCCTGATTGAAAGGGTTGCCTATGTTGCTTTCCTAAGATGCAAGCCTCACACTTGACATCGGGTTATATAATTGATGGCAAACCTCTAACCATGCCTTTCCTAGACAATAAACTTAAACTAGAAAAGCTTAAATTCCCATACCTTGAATTCAAAATTTTGGATGGGTCTTTGATGACTATACTAAAAGCATATTGTTGTTCCACTGCTGACTACTATGTGACTATTGTGAGTGCCAACAAACAATATTGTTTTTGTCCTTCTGATGTGTCTGTCACAGATACTATGTGCATCCTGAGAGGAAACATTTTGTTTCTCATCATTTGCACTGCAACCATCAATTTCTTGTCGTCTCCTTTTCCAAATATCTTGCATTCCTCATTCTCCATCAAGATTCTATAACCATTTTGGACCATTTATCTAATGCTCAATAGATTATGCTTTATGTCAGGGGCATAATAAACATCCTGGATTTTCTACCTCTCACCATTATTGGTTTGAATGTTGACAACACCTTTTCCCATCACGAGAACTTTCTCATTGTTTCCCATCTTGATTTTTGTTTTAATGTTTCTATCTATGGAGACAAATAAGTTCTTGTTACCACTCATCTAGTTGTTGCATTTGTTGTCTAAATGCCAAACTTCATCACTGCTACACTTAGTAAGGTTGAAAACAATGAATACATTGGATTGTTTGTCATTTTTAGCCTTGTTCTCATTTGTTACATTTTCATTTTGACTCCCATGGTCACGTTGCTCCTTTCTGCACTCACTAGCATAATTTCCATACTTGTGGCAATAATAACATTGGACATTGCTCTTGTCATACCTCTAATTTGAACTGTTCTTCTTCTGGTTCTAGTTTGCTGACTGTGAGTTGCTCGACTCCTCTGTATTGTTTGAGTCTCCTCTTCTAAAATTGCTTCTACCTCTACCTCTTTGACTTCTACCTTTACTATTTCTTCCTCTTCCCCGACCTCTTGTATTGGTCTGAGCCTTGAAAGCTTGCTCTAGGGAAGGAGCGGATCTATTCAACTGTTACTCATGTGTTTGTAGTGAACCCGCCAGCTCATCTATAGTCATTTTAGACAAATCCTTTTCCTCTTCAATGGCAATGACTATAGGATCAAATCTAGAAGGAAAACTTCTTAGGATTTTCTCAATAATCTCATGTTCCTCCATTGTTTCCCTATTTATTCTTATTTAATTTATCAAAGTAGGCACCTTCCAATGTGAAATTCTGAAATAGACACACCATCTTTCATTTGTAAGGTCTCAAAATCTCTTCTCAAGAGCTACAACTTAACCAATTTGACTTTATTAATCCTCTCATAACTTTTTTTCAATATTTCCCAAGTTTGTTTTACATAATTTGCTACTACAATACATGGGAAGATAGCCTTTGTCAAGGTTGCCTCAATCAAACTGAGGGCTTTTGCATCTTTCATCCAATTTTCTTTCAATTGATACTTTTGAGGATTTTAAAGGGTTGCATAGGCTACTGGGTTTGTGATATCATTGAACCCATTTATGAAAAAATCCCATAGGTCATTAGCAACCAATATTGTTTTCATTTTCTTAGCCTACATATCATAATTTTGTCCATCAAAATTTTATGGCTACTATCAACCTTTGTTCTCACCTTCTACAATTTTTCTTAGGTCTAAGAAAATAGATTAATGCCTAGATAACCTAGGGATTTTAAAACACCCACACAACATTAGCTGCCCAAAAAATAGGGTTCTAATACCACTTGTTAGTAGGAAAGGGTGCAACCACACAATCACTACTATTACAGAGTGACAAAATGGACAAAACATAATAGACAAAACAATACAGAAGATGCACAATGACATCACAACAAAATATGATAGATAGAAATTATACATTTTCATATATTATTTTTGCTTTTCAAGATTACAAAAAACACAGAAGGCATGCTTTGCTTTACATAATAAAATATAGCATAAACTATTTGGACTATTGTCCAATACAAGTGGTGCTACACTCACACCTAAAACTATAACTGGCTACAATCTTGTAGCTAGTGTTGTCACTGTGCTGTGTCTGGTAAAATTCTTGTGCATTGTTGTCTCCTGAACATTCCCTTCTTCAATAAAAAAAATTCTTCTGCTGCTACAAGTTCAACACTTCAATACAAAAAACTGACTCTCCTCTCTAACGATTACAAACAAAACATTTTTCCTTTACTTATTTTCAATTCATGAGAATGAGTGCTCAAATTCAAAATTCAAAATCACCTACCTTAATTAATGTTTACAGGTCAACTATAGGTTTACGTTGGGTTGGTTGTTGCAAGTTACGTGGGTTAGGGGAGAATGGATGTTGTTGCAGATCCTCTAACTGAGGATTAATAAATATTTCCAAAATTGCTAACTCTGAAATGCATTTGCAAATTGTAGCAACAACTACAATATAGTTTCAAGGAATAATCATCTTTGGTAAAAAAAATGGCTAGAGGGTTATCTCCATCTCAAGTATAGTTACTGTAAGTAAAAGCAATTCCTTCACAACAACGGCAACCAGGATACTTGATGTTCCCAAGCTACTCCCTCATGCAACCTTTGCACAAATTCTAGATAAATTTCGGCCAAGCAATCTAAAGCTAATGGAAGTTGTACCAAATCGAACTGCAAGTTTTGCTCGATGATTACTAGATTTTTCATGTAGTCGTTGATAATCAATGGGCTGATGCAAGAAGTTGGGTCCACAAAAAGCTCAAAAAGTGGAAGTGTTTTTGCTGTTTTTCAGAATTTGTCACACTTGAACTGAAAATTTGAGGCACTTACACAATGAATTTTTAAAAAAGTTAGTAATATGAAATTTAGAGATTTGAATCTAGTTTATAAATATGTAAATTATTCAAATACCCAGATTGTAGAAACTAAATTTTGATAAAGATCTATAAAAACCACTTTTTAAAAGTCCCTATTTTTTTACCATACCATGCACATGTATGGACAACACTTTTTGAATCAAATAAAAGTATTTTACTAATTCCTTTTGGGGAAAGAGAGCTAACAACATGAAGATTGATGAGGAATTTTTTTGTAATTTTTTGTTGAATATTTTTTTTTTAATTTAATTTTTATTGGCCTTAATTGTTGTTTTTAAAAATCAACATGTACGGACAACATAATTTGACCTAAACTAAACTTTTTTTGAATTTTTTTTTTTTCATTGTGTAAAGAATTGTCTAAAGATTGATGTCATATAATTTTTTTTCTATTAACTTTAACCAAAAAAAAGTTATTAAAAAACAAAAAAAGTCTGATATTTCAAGTTTAATGACTAGTTTGCTTTGAAATTAATTAAAAAATAGAAAATATAATCCAATCTTAATAAAAATTATATATATAAAAACTAGACATTATGTTCTGTAATGGGTTTTAATTTTATAGATTGATTCAGAAAAAAATTTCATCAACCATATTGTCAAAGTTGAACATTCTTCTTCAATCTACCTTAGTTTTTTAGTTGCAGGTCAAAGGCTAAGGCTCGGATTGCCAAAGCTTTCCCGAACCTAAAACCAAGTCTCCAGGTGGGTTGGGAAACAAATTTTTTAATAACGCATACGCGTTATTGAAACAAAACGCGTACGCGTTTATAATGCGTACGCGTTATTTTTTTACCCGTTGGGTAAAGGTAACGCGTACGCGTTCGTTTTTAGAAACACGTACGCGTTTCTAATATATCCGTTTATCCTGATTTGACATTTTCTGATAGAGTACGGTTTTTCTGCAACATTCTTTTTCTGCAGTACGGCTCGCAAGTTCGATTTCCTGCATTTTTTATTACAAATTTGTCTTGTGCAGGGCATATTCTATTGCAAATTGGTTGAAAAGTCAAGTGCAGGTTGAATTTTCTGAAGTGGAATCAAGTGCAAGAATAATTCACAAGAAGATTCAAAAAAAATTTTTTGGATGTATTCATGATATTTTTGTGTACTTCAAAGTTCAAAGAATAAAGGATCTTCATAGTACAGAGTGTTATTTGAATATTTGAAGGAGATAAAAATTTGAAAATTGGTTACAAGTAAATCATTTGAACATTTTTCATCAAAAAGGGTTTTGTAACCATGGGATCAAAACAAAGACAAAGAAAAAAGTGTAGAATGTCAATGACACCCGAAGAAATTCAAGCAAATAAAGATATGGAGGCAAAAAGACAAAAAGATAGAAGAGAAAGAATTCGTCAAATGAAAAATCTGGAAGCATCTACTTCAATGAATGTTGAAGAGAAAGTCATGAATGATGAAATGAATGTAGATGATGCAAATGTGGAGATGGTGAATATAGAAGAAAATACAATTATGGAGAGAAACTCAACTATGTCTTCAACTACAACTTTGAATGATATGGAAACAGTACATATGCAAACAACTACGGGTATGTCTTCAAATCCACCTCCTAATGATATGGAAAATGCACCTATTCAAACAATCTCTCCAGGTATTCTTTCAAACCCAAGTCTTCATAATATTGATTTTGCTTGTTTAGATGAAGCTGGATACACCATTGATGATATCAATAATTATAGGGTTGAAAGAATGCAAAAACAAAAAAATTATGAAAATATATCTTATGAGAATGCAAATGCTAATCAAATCCCTCATATTGATGAAAATGAGAATGAAATCTTTTTTACTTTGAAAATGAAAATGGAACCCCTTGTGTGAATGAAAATGAAACCCCTTGTGTGAATGAAAATGAAACCCCTTGTATGGATGAAGATGAAAATGTTTTTTTTACAATTGAAAAAGATGTGTTAGATAACCTTCGTGGTAAAGTTTCTTGGAGACAAATTAGAACTTATGGAAATAAAATATATAAAATGTTTTTTTATAGAAAGAAAATAGGATTCCAATGTCAACTCATGGTGCAATTGATGAGAATGTGGAAAATGAGAAAAGTGATGAAAAAATTAGGTATTTTTGTAAAACCAAAAAAGAAAGATGATTCAGTAGAACAAGTCATTTCTAGTGTTGTTAATGCTATTGATTTTATAGGTAAGAAAAGTCAATCTAAATATAAAAATGTGGCTCGTCATGCAATAACAACTGCTTTAGTTGATAAAGCAACTTCAAATAAAAGAATGTTAAGTAGGATTAGTAAATGTATAAAAGTAAATCCCAAAACTTTGATTAGAGCTGCTAAAAGAAGAGAAAATATTGAAAATGATCCAATTAATCAATGTTGGAGTTTTAGTGGTAGACTCCCAAGATCGGACATGAAATTAACTAATGAAATTAAATCTTTAATCAATAAATTTTGGCATGATAATACAAGAGTATCACCTAACATTAGAGATGTCTTAAAATTAAGGGTGGGTTCCAAAATTCGTGTACCTCATCCAAAGCATCTCTTAGATATGACTCAAATTGAATTATATAAATTTTTTTTAGATGCTTCAATCTTACCATTGAATATTAAAATAAGTCAAAGATCATTCGAAAAGTGTAAACCTTGGTATGCTAGAATTAATAAGCAACGAATTTCTTGTTGTTGTAAGACTCGTGTACAATTTCATTATTATTATGATAGTTTTCAATATATACGATGCACTTTGCATGTTAACCAAATTATGCAGGACATTTGTGGTATTAATATGCCACTTGAAAGAATCAAAGATTTTATATCAGGTTTGTTTTGCGAACCCTCTAACGGAAACTTATTTTATTTAAAATCATGTATTTCTAGAGAATGTGATAGATGTGCTAACTTTTCATTATTAGGTGAATGTGTGCATGAAAGTAGTTTAAATGAATTTGGACAACAATTAGTAGATGTAAAAAGATTCAAAAATGTTGAGTATTCTTTAAAAGATGGAAAAACTGGAAAACGTTGTGAGCTAATTATGGAAAAAAATATTGTGCATGCATTTATTAAAGAATTTAAAGATAAGATTGTACCTAAATATGTTCAACACTCTCAGTATGCTCATTGGCTTGATAATCAATTTTGTTTATGTAAAAACGCATTCCCAATTGGAACTTTATTGTCGGTTGTTGATTTTGCTGAAAATTATACTCTTGCTCCACAAGAAGAAATTCAATCACAGTATTATAATTCAGTGCAAGTATCTATTTTTGTTCATATTGTTTATAGACATGTAGATGATAGTAGAGAAGATAATAGAAATTTTTTGAGAGAGTACCATTTTTATGTAAGTGATAATCGATTACATTCATCTGAGTTTGTTCAATATTGTTTTGATATATTTTACAAAAATTTAAAAGAAAGAGGAATTCAATTGCTCGAACATCTCATATGGTCAGATAATTGCACGGGTCAATTCAAAAATTGCTAGGATGTTTTATTGGTTATGTAGAGTTCATAAGGAAAATAATATCCAGCACATATGGAGTTTTTTTGAAGCCGGTCATGGTAAGGGAGAACACGATGGAGCAGGTGCATGTGTGAAAAGAGCTCTTGCTAGAGAGCAACTAAAATTTGAGGATGCTGCAAAATTTAGAGATGCACGTGCAATTGTAGATTGGTGCAATACCAAATTATCTACAAGAGTAAGTGAGAGCTCAATAATTCACGCTTCTTTTGGTTAGTTGAAGAAAATGATATTTGTTCTCGACAAGATTGTGAAACAATTAATGGATCTGCAAAATGGCATTCATTTAAGAGTTCAAATGCAAACACATGGACAATATGGACAAGGGAGTTGGCATGCTTTTGTCAATTTTGTATTGTAGGTGATTGGGAGGCTTGTGAAAATATGGAATGGGTTGAATAATGGCAACAAAGAGCCTTAACACCTACATTGACACATGTTCAACATGGAACAATAATTGAAGATAATCAAGCGTTTGCATCAGATGATTATGATCATGTTTCTGATCTTGTACAAGAAGGTACATTATTTATTGTGATGAATTTTATATCTATGCATGTTTATATACATGAGTTAAATATAAGTCATGCTCTTTATTGAATTTTTTATCTATTTTTGTAGGACATGTGTATGCTATTGTTGCACTCGAGGGACATGAAGAGGAGATAGAGTACTGGTTGGCTAGATGTGTTGAGAGAAAATATAAGTTGGTACATCCTAGAGTGGATGATGATAACTTTGATTATCCAACTGGTTCATTCATTGTTATTGGCACCTGGCTTCAAAAATATTTGATAAGAAAGAATGGCTTGCCTGCATTTGAAGATTATGAAAGACACAAGAAGATTATACATTCTTCACATTTGATTTTGGAAACCAATATAAAACTAGTTAGATATCATGGGAGGCCTGCTAATAAAGTTTTATGGACACTTTCAATGGATGATCATGAGAAAATCATAGATGCATTAGAAAAAAGAGAAGATGCAGATGGTACAA
>CM021102.1:769202290-769294809 GCA_007115665.2 Sequoiadendron giganteum
AGGGGAAATGATAATAGGAGTTACCATAGAACACAAAATATTGTTCATATGAGAGACATAAAAGGTATGAGAATTAAATATTATTTTAATAATAAATTATTAAACAATAGTATACTACATGAAACTTAAAGGATGCAAATAAATTAAAATTATAGTGATTAAAAGTAATAATTAAGCAAAAAAATAAGGAATCCAAACTACCAATTCGGTAGGGTCAAATCCAAGAAAGTTTGCAACCCAATCCTTCACCAATTATAGAATTTAGAGTTATACATTTTAATTTCTTGATTTTTTTAAATTTTAAGTAATAATAATGAAGGAAAATCTATAAGTTGATGTTCTAGGACGGTCCCCTTTGACAAAATGGTAACAATTGACCTAGATTATGTTGAATCAAGAGTGAAGGAAATGAAAATTCAATATGTTATGACTAAAAGTCTATGGTTGTTATAACAAATTGAGGGAAATGCATTGTCTTGTGACACCTCACAATTATCTCTACTAAAAATAAACTTTGTTGATCACACCTAAAGACCCCATTGTTATATAAGTTTGTAAATAAACTCTTTCAAAACTAAGATTGTGAGAAACAAAAATTGAAGAAATAAGACTAAACCCCTATGTGTTTTAAAAAGTTCCACTAGTATTCATGATTTTTAAATCCTTATGAAACCATCAAAAACCTTAGGTACCTAAGTACGGGGATTCAGTTCAAAAAGACATTGCTAATAGATTTATTTTTCAAGTTTAAGATAAAAAATTTAATTGATATAGATGAAGAATTTTTTAAAATACGATTTCATCTAGGGATATGTTGCCTTATATTAGAATTTTTATCACACTAATTCTAACTTGAACCATAGACGGGCTAATTATAACTTGAACCATAGACGGGCTAATTATAACTTGAACCATAGACCCTAATTATAACTTGAACCCTAATGTATTCTAACTTGAACTCTAACCCTAATTGTAATTAAATCGGGTATCATAACCTTAGTTGAACACTAACCCTAAATGCATATAAACTTTTTAATCATAAACCTAATTAAATATTGATTGAATGTTTAACTCTCACCAAAATTACAACCATTTAACCCTAGACTCTTAATTTAATTTTTACCCAACCCTAGAACCCTACACCAATTGATGGGGCTAATTCTAACTCCAACCCTAACCTGCATCTTAAATTTTAATTCATAATTTCATAATCCTAAAATAAATTAAAATTATAGTGATTAAAAGTAATAATTATGCAAAAAAATAAGGAATCCAAACTACCAATTCGGTAGGGTCAAATCCAAGAAAGTTTGCAACCCAATCCTTCACCAACTATAGAATTTAGAGTTATACATTTTAATTTCTTGATTTTTTTAAATTTTGAGTAATAATAATGAAGGAAAATCTATAAGTTGATCTTCTAGGACCCCCTTTGACAAAATGGTAACAATCGACCTAGATTATGTTGAATCGAGAGTGAAGGAAATGAAAACTCAATATGTTATGACTAAAAGTCTATGGTTGTTATAACAAATTGAGGGAAATGCATTGTCTTGTGATACCTCACAATTATCTCTACTAAAAATAAACTTTGTTGATCACACCTAAAGACCCCATTGTTATATAAGTTTGTAAATAAACTCTTTCAAAACTAAGATTGTGAGAAGCAAAAATTGAAGAAATAAGACTAAAACCCTATGTGTTTTAAAAAGTTCCACTAGTATTCATGATTTTTAAATCCTTATTTTTCAAGTTTAAGATAAAAAATTTAATCGATATAGATGAAGAATTTTTTAAAATATGATTTCATCTAGGGATATGTTGCCTTATATTAGAATTTTTATCACACTAATTCTAACTTGAACCATAGACAGGCTAATTATAACTTGAACCATAGACCCTAATTATAACTTGAACCCTAATGTATTCTAACTTGAACTCTAACCCTAATTGTAATTAAATCGGGTATCATAACCTTAGTTGAACACTAACCCTAAATGCATATAAAATTTTTAATCATAAACCTAATTAAATATTGATTGAATGTTTAACTCACCAAAATTACAACCATTTAACCCTAGACTCTTAATTTAATTTTTACCCCAACCCTAGAACCCTACACCAATTGATGGGGCTAATTCTAACTCCAACCCTAACCTGCATCTTAAATTTTAATTCATAATTTCATAATCCTAAACCTAACCCTAATAAAAATATAACCCTAACTCTAAACCTAGTTGAATACAAACCCTAACCTCAACCCTTACCCGAATATTTATCTTGGAACCCTAACCCTAGAATGAATTTTAACCCTAGAAGCAGGTAATTGAATTCTTTAATATTAAACAAGTAAACCTAATCATAACCCTAATTGTAATTTTGAAATCTAACTATACAATATATATTAAATTTTAAGCCAAACCCTAATTGTACCCTAGATTTAACCTAATTTTAACCTACAAATAGGGTTTTAGTTTATGTTGCATTTTCTAGGGTTTTAGTTTACGTAAATTCTAGGGTTTTAGTTTACGTACGTTTTCTAGGGTTTTAGTTTACGTTTTCTAAGGTTTTAGTTTATGTTTTCTAGGGTTTTAGTTTATGTTACGTTTTCTAGGGTTTTAGTTTACGTTTTCTAGGGTTTAGGTTCAAAGATTAACGGTCTGAGTAAATTAGTTTTTTAGAACCTACAGTTTAGGGTTTAAAATTTCAAAACTAAATGTGTCAAATTTAGGTTTTCGATTTAAAATTTTATGTTGTTTGTTTCGTTGATGTTTTCGGTTAATTAAATGCAGTTTAAAAACTATTAAATATTAAATTAAAACAAACTAAACAAAAATAACTAAATAGCAATTATAATGCAAAAATATTGTAGAATTCAACCAACCTGGAGGTTGCTGAGGTCAGGTGTGTCGACTGGAGGAGGTGAGAGTGAAAATTTAGCAGATTTCAGCCGTCCAAAATGCGTACGCGATCTGCTGTTTCTTGTCCTGGCGCTCCAAAGTCGGCTGTGAAAATGACTTTCACAATCGCTTATTTAAAAAAATAAATAGTCTTTAGAAACGCGTACGCATTATGAAACACGTACGCGTTATGAACGCGTACGTGTTTTAGGTTCGTAACCCGAACCGTAATGCATACGTTACTGATTTAGGATCGCGTATGCGTTTTGCACGAGAATTTTTTTTTCGTCCGAAACTTCCCCTCTTCGTGGACCCAACTTCTTGCACCAACCCCAATATTATGGTGCATTTATTATAAACAACCCCTATGAGAATTTTTCATAAATGCAACATACTCTCTTTTTATTTGAGTCAAATCCCATAAGCCACATAGCTAGTTTCAGACCTTCACCCTATGTCATAACTAGGAAAAGATTTGCATTCCACAAATATCTTTGTTGCTTCTATGATTGATTCCATAAATCACTTTCTTGAATATCCAATTCAAAGAAAATATTTTCCAATTGCTTCCCACATAAGGTACTACCTTTATAAAATGAATATTTTGGATCAAGTCTTCAAGGCCACATCAAAGAATGACTCCATATGCATTACCCATCAAAGTTACTTCCCAAATGTAATGAAAATTAGGAAGCAAAAGGATTATTGTCATTAGATTGTGATTTAATATCCTAGTCTACATGAACTCTTACAACCACACATCTGGAACCTATATGCATTCCATTGGAAAGGGTTGGATCATATACAAGTGACTCATCACCAATTGATACCCCACTTGTCATTTCACTTGAAAGAATAACCCTTGTAGACCTCCTCTGCTACTATCATCACAATAATTTCCTAAGTAATATCTCCAACCTGAGGAACAGATTAGGGATGCATTATAACATAGCTAATCTTCTTGGGAATTTGAACTAATACTTTAAATATGATGGTGGCACTCCAAGAACCTTTCTCTCTATAGATGGATCACAACTAGATATAGAGTTCCTTCTGAAGAAAATATTTTGCATTTGGGAAGATGAAAGAAAACTTGAGAATCTCACTTTTCTCAAGGAAAAGGGTTGCTTCAAGATTTTTTTAATAGAACAACCCTCCATTATTTTCATCATTTCTTACTCGTATGATCCTTGAAGAAGTCCCCTTAAACTTTAAATAATGAAGGGCTCCATTTTCAATATGTAGTTGTTTAACTATTTCCATAGCTATTCTCAGCATACACTTCCACCTTCATGACCAACATGCATGAGAAAAGATCTTGAATTCTTTAGTGATACCTCTTAGGTAACCTTGCTTTGTGATGCCTTTTGTATCATCTTCATTCTTATCTATTGGTCAGACTTCTCATTTACAAATTTAACTCTGAATCAATAATCTTAAAAGGTTCTTATAAGGGCTTTCCATGACTAAGAACATAGCACAAGCATGTTGTCTTGAAAATATATAAGATAGAAACCAAAATATAGTGAGCTTGATACCCAGGTAATCTACCATTTGACAACCAAGAATGAGGGATTCTCTATTATTTGAAGCCCCAAAGAATAACACAACAACCATTTTCTTTAAAACACCCTTATTCTTCTTGATTTATGATGAATCAACTGAAATTTCACATGTTTGTCTATCAAAACTCGCCTAAAGATGCACAATAGCAAATTCCACTAATTCTTTAGGAAGCAAGTCAAACTTGATGAATTTTTTTCTATTGTCTGCATTTCATTGAAGAAACATAAATCCCCCTCACTGCTCACATAGAAAGAGAAATCATTCATCTTCCACAACTATGGTGATAAGAAGTGGTAACAATGCAGCTATTAGAGCTCCATATATATGAGCAAAATCATAAAGTGGGTTTTCCTTGCCTTAGATGTAAGCAAAGCCTTGCACAATTTTGTAGCATATCAACACATGTGCATGTTTACTCCACCAACTGGGACACCTACCAATGTTAACAAAACCTAACAATCTGCTTTGACATCTATCAAAAACCCTAAACCTAAGGTTTTCACCCACACCTACATTGTTTGAAAATATATTTCCTTCATGAGGTGTACGTTCCCTTTGGATATTTTTGAGGTTATTTGAAATTTTAACTAGTAAGTGGCTTAGTCACTAACAAAAGAAGACACTTATTTAGTTTCTCTACATAACAACACATTAGACCTTCTGGAAAGACTCTTAAAAAGACTTATAATCGTGGCTAGTGTTTTGAGATGGATTACAAGATAATCAATAATCAAAACAAAAATTTTATAAATAAAGTCAAAAAATAATATCATGATAATGTTAAGTTTTTTTTTAATTTTTTAATCATGTAATTTTTTTCATGTTTTGAGTATGAAGGTTTTCATCTTTAATTTATTTTGTTAGTTGTCTGTTTTTTGTTTAAACTAATGTGTGGTTTTTTACTTTATTTTTTAACTCTTCATCAAAATTTCAAATAAATTAAATTTTTAGAAACTAGATTCTATTCTACACATATTAAAAAAATAATTTGATTTTCAATCAATTTTCAAAAACTTTAAAAAAATCGGACCACACTAGACGCTATGCTATGTTTTTTTGAAAAAAAATAGGACCACTTTGTGTGGCCCCTTTTTTTGAACCCCTTAATCTCTACCATTTAAAAAAAATAGTAATTTAGAAAGTAGATTCAAAGCACTACAACTTTTGTTTTTATTACTTATAACTATCTTTAATTTATCATCCAAGATTAATCTTTTCTGATTTTAGAAAAAAAAATGACCACTTAAAATCTCCTTTTGATCCCCTTTTCATACACTTATTTCACATACATCTAATATCAAATGTTTATTTATAAGAAATCAATTTTCCAAGCATAACCTTTAAAGAACTAACGTTTATAGTAATTTAACTTGATTTAACAACACTCTAATGTGGTAAAACTACTTTTTGAGTAGATCACATGAACAAAATAATATAACATGCAAAGTGTAGAAGCTTCTATTGAGCTAATAGCATCTACATAGGTGATGGAAGAGATAATGCAATAATGTGAAAAATGTGTACAATGAAAAAAGCGCGTCCTTAGTGTAAGATGTATTAATGAAGAGTACAAACTCTTAAAAAGGGGCCTTTCCCCTATGTATTTATTTTCCCTTGTATTGTTTCCATAAAAACTGTTAGAGGGGGGGCCCTCCTGGGTATTTTCTTGCGTAGTTTCACTACCCAAAAAACAAAAACAAAAACTGTTAAAAGTGGGGCGGCAAGATAATTAAACAGTAGTGCTGATATGCATGTCAAAGATTCAAAACCATTATAATACGTTCCGCATACGCTGAGGAAAGCGACAAATAATTCCAAACAATCGTCAACCGGTGGGGTATGTGAGTTACAAATAATTCTAAAGCAAACAGCAATCAATATGGTAAACACAAAAAGTCTCGCCGATTCCACACGCAAAAGACCAGAACAAATATTTTAGTAACCCCGACGAGTTCTGGTCGTTACCTCTACACCAAATAGAATTAAGTTTGATGTGAGCCACCGTGCTTGATTTTGCTCCTGAATTCTTGCAGGTCCCTATTTACGCGGAGGAGGGTGACACTCGAGACTTATTCAAATTTCTGTTTTTTCTTTCCTATTTCCTTTCGCAATGCTTTGTTATCTTGGGTCCCACTGATTGTTTTGATCTCTCAGGGATTATTAAAAACCGCTACCTATCCTTGCAGACAAGAAAACCCGCACAAGTGCACGTAGGTACTTGTCTGCGTGATTTGCTCAGAATGCATAACTTCATCCGAGTTGTTTTATTGTTATGCTTGTTTGCAGTGGTGAAGCTCACTCCGGGGGAGCTGGCGGCTGCAGGTTCAAGTGGAAGTGAGAGGGATTTCGCTTCGCTAATGGAATTTAAAAACGCAGTCACGCAGGATCCCCATGGTGTACTGCACAGTTGGAAGCAGAGCCTGCACTTTTGCAATTGGACCGGAATCCGCTGCAACAATGAAAAATGGCGTGTTGTGAGTGTGGATTTGGGAAACATGAGCCTGGAGGGTGTGCTCCCCCACCAGCTGGGGAATTTGTCTTTCCTTCACTACCTCGACCTCTCCAACAACAGAATTGGGGGCCACATTCCTTCTGCTCTGGGGCGCCTGAGCCGCCTCAACTTCCTTTATCTTCACGCAAACCTGCTGGAAGGCTCTGTTCCTCATTCTCTCGGAAGGTGCCTGCGTTTGAGGCAGCTCCACTTATCCAAAAACCGCCTCAATGGGAGCCTTCCATGGCAACTGGGTAATTTGCGCAACCTGCAAGGCCTGACATCTTGGGCGAATCGCCATACGGGCAGCATTCCCGCGGCGTTGGGAAATTGTTCTATGCTTCGGCTTATTGATTTAGCTGATAACAATTTGCAAGGCACGATTCCTTCCCAAATTGGGTCTCTCACTAAGCTTGAGTTACTGCATCTGGACAACAACCGAATCAGTGGAGAAATCCCGACTTCTGTGCTAAATTGCACAGAGTTGAGACGTCTTTCTTTGGTTAATAACTCGCTGAGTGGGGTGATTCCGTCGGAGATAGGCGTCAAGCTTTCCAAGCTGGAGTGCCTGCTTCTGCCACAAAATAAACTAAGCGGGTGATTCCCAAATCACTGGGGAATTGCTCGAAGCTTTCTGTGCTTGAATTGGCATGGAATGAATTGAGCGGCGTGATACCTCAGGAATTGGGCAATCTTCTCCGTCTGACCACCCTCAATCTGTTTTGGAATCATCTCGTGAGCGGAAGTGGAAGTGCCAATGGTGTTCCAATATTGAATGCACTTACTAACTGCTCCCTGTTGAAAAGGTTGGATTTGACAAACAATCATCTTGAAGGTAGACTGCCTCCTTCTCTGGCTCTGCTCTCTCCGCTTCTCTCCATTTTCTCATTAGAAAGCAACGGCATAAGAGGCAACATACCTCAACAGATCGGCAATCTCACAGGACTCACAGAATTGTATTTGGGTGGTAATTCCTTGGACGGAGCCATTCCCTCTGCGATAGCAAGGCTGTCCAATCTACACATGTTAAATCTCAGTTGCAACCAATTGGAATGTCCCATTCCAATGGAACTGGGTAAGATGAAAAGCCTGGAATTTGTTATACTGTACAACAATTCGCTATCTGGAACAATCCCCAAGAGCCTGGGAAGCCTTGAATTATTAAGGCAGATGGATTTAAGCATCAACAAGCTGAACGGAAGCATACTGCCACAACTTGGAGGCTGCCCAAATCTTGAGCTCCTAGATGTGTCATATAATTGTCTCATAGGAAACATTCCTTTGGAGGTTGCCAATCTTCATAATTTGCAGTGGTATTTCAATCTATCGAATAACCAATTAACTGGGCCGGTCCCTGGATTGCTTGGGAATATGCACATGGTGCAAGCAATTGATCTCTCTTCCAACAAATTCTCAGGTTCAATTCCTAATGATCTTAGTAGCTGTGCAGGACTCGAGTACCTCAATCTGTCCCACAATGAGCTTCAAGGAACTTTTCCAGCATCTTTTGGCAACCAACTGAAAAGCCTTCGAGACATTGATTTGTCTTTCAATAACTTATCAGGCCTACTTCCAACGTCTCTGGCAAAGCTGGAAAGGCTTCAGCATTTAAATGTGTCATACAATCGCTTCTCAGGACCAGTCCCCTGTTCTGGAGCATATAAGCAGCAGAACATGAAATTGTTTTTGGGGAATCTCCAGCTCTGTGGGAACTGCCTGGGTTTGCAAGATTGTTCTTTGCGGAAGCTACGTAGAAGCCAGGGCAGTGCCCGCAAAAGGAAACTGGTGCTCCTGATTTCCATCCTTAGTGTTTCTGCTTTGTCTTTCTTTGCTGCTTTAGGATTTTGGATATGCTTTAGAAATAAGAGAAGCTCGAGTGGTTTAATGCGAAAAGAAGATCTGAGCAGAGCAACCGAAGCTTTTAATCGTAGGAACCTAATTGGAAGTGGTAGCCTTGGATCAGTTTACAGAGGCGTTCTTCCAGGTGGTAAGATTGTGGCTATCAAAGTTCTTTCTCCGAAGCGCCAAGAAGCAGACGATTGTTTCCAAAGAGAGTGCCAAACGTTAGTGAAGGTTGCACATCCTAATTTGGTGAAGATAATAGGTTCATGCTCAGAGGCAGAGTTCAAAGCTCTGGTATTAGAATTCATGCCAAACGGAAGCCTGGACAAACATTTGCACAGAGACTCAGTTGATAGCAGTGCAGTAGAAGAATTGGGTTTGAGGAAGCGATGGGCGATTCTGTTAAAAGTAGCGCGTGGGGTTTCATACTTACATCATGACTGCTCTCCAGCCATCGTTCATTGCGACATAAAACCGCAGAATGTGCTTCTGGACGAAAGCATGAGAGCTCGTGTTGCTGATTTTGGAATCGCACAACTGGTGAACGATGAATCCGCCATCACCTCGACCTTGAGAGGATCTTTTGGTTACATTGCACCTGGTAAGTAATTGGGCTAAATTAAACAAATTCATTGTGTTCCGCTTTGAGAGTGGGGAAGATAATAGCTTGTTTGCTGTTTATGCAGAGTATGGAATGGGAGGAAGGATTTCAGTGAAAGGAGACGTGTACAGTTATGGCGTCGTAGTGCTGGAGATGCTCACTGAAAAGAGGCCGACGGATCCAATGTTCGCCAATGGGTTAACTCTGTCCGAATGGGTTTCTAATTCATTTCCTCATAGTCTGAAAGAAGTAGTCGCACCGGGTATAGTTGAAGAGATGGGCCCAAAGAGCGGATATGGCTATTCGACCATGGTTGAGGGGTTGCTACAGCTGGGGCTCTGTTGCACCTCTTATCTCCCACACCATAGACCATCTATGGCGGAGGTGTTCATGGAATTAAATAATTGGGGATACTTCTTTAATTAATCAATCAATCAGATGGAAGTTGCTTTCTCGTGACATTCACTTTTGCATCTGTTGCAACACTGAAAACTGGCATGATGTGGGATTGAATCTGAGAAACATAAGCTTGCTGAACGTGCTAACCTCTCAGCTCACATAACATTGCGATAGAGGTTGATGTAATTCAAATTGTCGGGCATATATTTATAATTCATTATCATTATATTGTGATGATATTTGAGTTTTCTTAATGTATTGATAATAAGAGATTATGTTAAAGGCTATCCGGTTAAACAATCATTAATTAAATACCTTTCAAGTATGATCACGTCAGGTGATATCAAGGTAGGGATAGTTCTTGTACAGTGTTGAAGGCAAGTAGAAAGTGTGAATATAGCTTTAATCATGGGACCTGGGTTATTGTGTAGAAAGCATTAAGATATTTAGTAATAGAAGAAAGTTGAGTTATTTTTTATCATTAGCTAGTGCATTAAGATGGGAGATAAATTTTTTTTCAAAGTGGTTATTTTTTTCAAAATAAATTAAATTTAAACTTGAACGTAGAATTCAAGATTCTTATATTTAAAATTTGAAGATTTCAATATAAATAAGAATTGTAGTATTCTCACTTTAGTTTCTAAACTACTAATCAATTTAAAAAATGGTTTAGATTAAGAGGGGTAAAATGTTGAGCATACATAAATCTCTTGGCTTGAATTGATAGGTCAAGAAGTTTAAAGAACTTGTAAATAATTGATTGAAACACACAAATCTCTCATGAAATTTTTAGGTAAAAAATATGATTATATTCCATAGAATTTCATAATGAATCCCTTAAATCAATATTCATTGACAATAACACCAATATTTTGGTTATTTTCCTACTACCCTAAAATCTAAGAGATGACATAGCACCTAGACTTAGGGATCAAGTTTATACAAGTATGATGGCATCCCTATATTGAACCATGGATAAGAAAAATATAATAAGTTAGACCTTGTCTTCTATACTTTGAGATCCAAAAGACTCCAAAGGGTAATCCTAATGAGGGTATTAAAGAATGATAAAGATATTTGATAGACATTGTTACAATGCAAATACAAGAGCAAGTCCAACTAACACAGTAAAATAAGCCCAATTTACTACCAATAATCAAATTTTGTTGGTTTCATACAAGTTTGTAGCTATAAACCCTATGTACATATTGACAATTGACACATTCATGGTTGTATAAACAAATGATATCAAATTTATTGGGTCTAGCCATTATCTCTTATACCTCTACTAGCATTGTGAATAAAATAAATTACATAAATTGATTTATCTCCATATCAAACAAGAAAAGGGATGATAAATAGATAAGAATTTAGTTATCCTCTGCATCCTTATGCTCCAGTAAGATTTAAGCATACTCTAGTAAGTTATATCTTTATGTGGATGTTCATCATTTGTATATTTGATGTGTTGGGTTAGTTACAACCATCATATACTAGTGTCAAGTATTCCTCGAGAATAGAGTCATTTCAAGATAAATAACAAAAATGGAAAAGAAAATAACAATTTAGATGAAATTGCTTGGCATAACCAGACCAAACCTTAGTCTAAGTGTAACACATGTGCACCTGAAAACTTATCAAATTCTCTCAATCATATAAAAAATGGACACAATTTGTAGAGAGAAACATGAATAATTCCTATATTGATTTACTAAAAAAATATTACAATACCATAGTGTTAGTGTATACTTAATGCTTGCATATCCACAGGCTGACCTAAGCCTACTTAGGCATTTATTATGCAGGCTGATATTTTCCACATGAGCTAGACTGGAGAGGTGTCTATACACCTCAACACCTCATGTTGAGATACTCAATGCTTGCATATCCACAGGCTGACCTAAGCCTACTTAGGCATTTATTGTGCAGGCTGATATTTTCCACATGAGCTAGACTGGAGAGGTGTCTATACACCTCAACACCTCATGCTGGGATATTTATCCTATATATGTTGACCTCTAGTTGTCAAAATATAAGATTGACATTATGTAGTTTATGCATTAATTGTGCTTGTCAAATATCTCTGTCTCCTGGTTCTCACACATAGAAATATTATAATCAAAATCGGATAATTCTCATATTAAGAAGAGTTTTACATCAAATTGACATTACAAATCCCAAATAATTATAGAAATGAACCTAAGATTGGTCTAAAAAGATAGTTCATCTTCTAATCCCAAAACCCCTCAATAAGGCCAAAAAAACTATAAATTTGAAGAGAAGAGGAAAGACTAAAATTCAAAATAACATTGACACTTGGTACCATCTAGTCCTTTTCTAAACAACACATGGGTATAAATAATATGCCACATCTTTAAAGTCTCCTCTATTTCCCCCCCATAAGTAAACTAAAATTAACTTTCCAATTTTCTGAAAACATTCACATCCAACATTTTACCCTTATAGTAGAAGTGTCTTTCTAGCTTGATTGTCATTCCCAGGTGAAAAAAATAACCCTCTAGCACTTACCCTTTGTTCAACAAATGAAAACTAATAATTTATGAGCAATTTAAGCACCCATTTCTCCATATTTCTCCCTATAGCCAATTAATACATTTCGTCAAACAATTGATGTTTAACCATTTTATCTTCATATTTTATACGAAATACATATTTTTCTTCTTCTTGTGCTAGTATTTTTACAAATATGTATACTCATTTGATATAATATCTTCATTCCAAGACTCTCTTGAATCGCATTCCCCTCTCAACTAAAAATCATTAACATATATTACATTTGTAACATCTCATACTTGCTAACCCCACTACCTTTTTAACTTTAAATTTCAATGTAGTTGTTACTATAAATTATATGTAGAGTCTTTAATACTCTCCCTAGATATTTCAACTCTATACCTAGGTGTTTCACACAACTTATTGGCCATTTTACCATGGCTATAATGTTTTTTACTTTTCTAAGCATGTTTCTTCCATGGCTAGGCATTTTGACAATTATAGGGCATATTATTTTTATGGTTGCATGTTTTTGTTTGTAGGAGCATTTTTATTCATGCTAGAAATTACATGCGAAGATATGTGCTTCATAATATTAAAATAACATTAAGATTCCCTTCTACACATCCCTTTCTAATTTTATTGTTGGGTGAGCATGCATCATGTTTTTGGTTTGGATATGATGGATGTGAAAACCTTTGCACTTTAAGAATCTTAAGTGAGAAAAAACTCTTGACCTTAATGCCTCCTTCATAAATTAATATAGTATTAACAATGCTTACTTTTTTTATATTGTAAATGCTTAAACTTGAAATCTTTTAGATCTCTACAACAACGACCTTGTCGTTACACTGACCGCCACATGACACTCCTTATTCAAAGTTTAAACACTAGTCAATACAATGAAAAAAGAACCAATGCGAATTTATCGTGGGGTTTCTAGCCATCACAACTTTTGATTCGGGGGTGCCTCCCAAAATAACGATCTATGATGGGAGTTCTTTGTATCCCTTTACCTTTTGACGTGGAGGAAAATGCATTAGCTGGACGCCTTCCTTCGCGGTTTACAATATTGATGATTTTATTTTGCCCTTCGAAAACTCACATGGAATATATAATAATAATGTTTGGACGCACTTTATATATGTTTTAACATTTGCCTTCACTTTGCCAATAGCCATTGCGCTAAAAGAGCATCTCGTATCTGTAGTTTGGAAATCTTCACTAAAACGATGATGTAGCGATTGGAGTCCGCGTGCTTGCCATTTAAAACTTAACTTTTAACTACCCGTGCTTTACAAATTTTGATTTTAATATCTTCTATATTTAAAACACTCAAGGGTTGATAGAAATATTAAACTAGCAATATTATAACCTTTTATGCCAAGTTAAAATTATAGAAAATTATTTTAATTCCTCTCATTCAAAAATAGTGTAGCTAGTAATTAAAGTTATTGTAATTACAATAATGAAAATTATTATTCAAATTACATTTGAAAGCGTGTAATTTTTTTAAGCATATTTATAATTTTCTTTGTACTGATTTCACAATCAAAACCAGAAATCAGTACAAAGAACATTATGGATTGTGGAAACTTGATATTATTAATTATACTTATAATTTTAAAGACTATTTTGAAATCATCAAAATTTAAACCACCACTTATTATTTAAGTGTTTCTTTATAATGATAAATAATTTGGGAATAGTTAATAGAAGTTCTAACATGACTACAAATCTTATCTGATGATCACAAAACTAGAATTAAAGACTCTTTATAAATTCATTCAATTACAAGAATTGTAGAAAACACTCAAGGGTTGATAGAAATATTAAACTAACAATATTACTCAATTTTTCTCATGTTCTTCAAGCTTGCTCCCAATTGTTAGAATGCAAATTTTAGATTCAATTATGTTTGATTGACTTGAAATTAGGGGTGGAGGTTTGATTTGAATTACAATTTTTTTTTACACTTGTAAAACATAGAAATCAAACCCATAATTTGAGATTTTAATACACCAAATCTATAGCTAACTTCTTATATCAAGGCCTAAAAAGAAGTTTCTTTGCCAAATTGAAGGATAATTTTCCTAGAAAATGAAGTTGCCAATAGGTGTTTTCACTCTTTTCATGTTAAGTCTTTTTTAACACATTCTCTTGCATAATAATGTTTTTTTTTTTTTCATGAATGATGTCAATGAGATTCTACATATGTTGAATACCACTCATCATAGACATCTTGTTCAATAATAGAACATCATAATATCAAATTATGATGTAAAAGTATCTAACTATATGATACATTGATTAAATGTAATATTTGTCACTTAAATTATCATAAAATATTTGAGAGTATCATTGCACGCACTTAATGGAATGAGTATGATCATCATTGATGTAGAAATAATTTATTCCCTTGAAAGTTTTTTTTCCTCTATATTGAACTAGATGCATGAAAGAATGCTATATCTACAAAAAAAAATCATAACCTAAATAGAGTTTTAGTTTTAAGATTAAACTCTATTCTATTGTTCTAGTGTAAAATTCTCAACAAAATGTATAATAAAATAATGGTACCAAGAAAAATGTCTTTACATAACATGAGTTGCTCATGTCTAACCATTAATCTCTCTTTATATATATATTTTTCATGCTCATACTGTATACACTCAAATTCGGTCTAGAATATTAATTAAATACAAGTTATTTAATTAATGATCTTTATTTCTTCTACTTATAAATAAATTGAAATTTTTATTTATATAGTTCATTCTCTCTAATTTCATTCTATCTTAAATCACTTTCTTTGTATCTTAATTAAATGAATAAATTAAATTAATTTGGTTTATTTAATTAACCTCCTCTCATTAAATTTGAATTTAAGCACATTTCTACTAACTTCTTCCCACCTTCCACCTCATCATGTGTCTCAAGAAATTAATTATTTCTAATATTTAATTTGGCATTTATCATCAACAAATTCTAACTAATTTGGGACACTTGGCTTTCATCTCCATTTGATTCCTCTTCACACTTGGCAGTTTGTTCTTATGCAAGGAACACACTTCCCCTTTTCTCTCTAACCTCTTCATCTTCAACCATCTATCTCTCCAGATCAAATCCAGACCATTGATTCCTATTGGACCTAGGCTCATGCCTTGGGAAAATATATAAATAGGCCCTTATTTACAGCAAAAGAGAGCTGAGCATTTGTAGGAATTACACTCTGCATAATTTTAATTAGCATTGTCACTCTAGTGAGCATTTTAGCATTAGCATTTTAGCATCAAATAGTGTAATCATGGAATTTCCATCAGCAACATCTTAATTACAACAGTTTTATCATATCATTTTCATATAGCAACATCATTATCTTTGCATATCATCTACATCTAGCATCATATCATTTTCATATAATGTAGGAAACATCTCTTGCATTTCCAACATCGCATTCTTTAGGTTGTCATTTGGAAAGTCATGTGGATAAACAATCTGAGAGCAAAAATGACTTAAAGAATCCTTGGAGATAGAGGACAATGAGACGACATTGAGGAATTGGTTTATTAATTTGATTAGTTATTTGAATTTCTTGATATAATGTTTCATTGGTGTGTGGTATAGTTTTACTTTGCTTACTCATGTTATTTAAATACCCTCACATAAATTGGTACCCACCATGGGGCCTAGCCCCATTTTTAACATTTTCTGGTAAGTTTCATCAACAGGTTCGTTTGTGAATTTCGATGTAGCACATCCATAGTTTATTTTAGCACATAATGTAGGGAAAAGAATACGGATCTACTGACCCAACAGTGCGGAATACATTCCCTTAACACCAATACAACAGGGGAGAGAACAAAAACTGATTCTTATAGCTTCTAAAACTACTTGAGATGAATACAACCAATAAAAGGAATAACAAAATAACAAAGTAATCACAGATTGACAAAGAGATTTTATGTGGGAAAACCCTTTCAAGTAAAAAACCCACCACACAAAGCCAAGACTATTGTATTACAATATTGAAACAAATACATACAATTTCTAGTCTTCTTTGTATAGCTTACAAACGTCCAGAGAGATTCGGATTCAGTGTTATAATGTTTTCACAACATACAGATCGAATCACCTCTCTTCAAGAACACACGTTCTTTCCTTTCGTTTCCTCTTCAACCCGCGACTTCAAACTTGCTCTGCAACTTTCAACTTAACTTATGACTCAACTACTGAGAAGTAGCATATCTCTCATCCATATGTAGCCGACTCAGAACAACAATGAAGTCCATCCTCAAATCACGCATTTGGTCGGATCTGACAGATTTCCCTACAACGAGCCGACTTTGCATTCAAAGCCATTACCCAAAATGGTTGAGTTCGTCACCCTTTGTTGACAATGCAACTGCCACAATAACTATTTTGGTTTCTGTCCAATCACTATTTAGACAGGTGCCATGTGTCTAAGACCCATTGGCAATTTTAGTTGACAGAACTACCAAAATGGTCAAACAGACACCGAGTGCGTCCAAGACATTCAAGTCATTTCTAACACTGCCGGAGCCAGAGCCGGAACGGGAGTCGAAACAGGACTCCACCGAAATTACAGGTTCAGGAACCATTTCAGTTCCGCGTCCGCCCATGACAAAGAGGAACTCACCAGATATAGTTCTGACCGGGGTAAGTCAACCCGGGGTCAAACCAAGACGGGAACACAAAGGACCGGAGTCGGAGTCGGAGTCGGAACAGGAACCGAAAACAAGACTTCACCAAAAAGTCTAAGATCAGGAAACAATCCGGTTCCGGTTCTGCCTCCGCCAACTGCAAGAAACAACAATCCAGAACCTGGACTAAGTAGAGGAAAACACCTCGAGGAGAATCCAAACAACCAGAAGAACCAGATCGTAAAAGTAGGAGTCAAACTCGGAGTCGGAACAGAAACTGAAACAGGAACATGGCAAACGGACATTGCCAAATTCCAAAACTGGTTCTGCCTCCGCCAGAACCTGCGAAGTGAAGTGAGAAGAACAAATGGTAGGAAACGGAGTCGAAGTAGGAACAAGAATAGAAACCTAGAACTAGGCAAACAGAACAATGCCAAGTTCCAACCCGGTTCCGCCTCCGCCAGAAACTCGGAACTTAGGCAAACAGAACAATGCCAAGTTCCATCCCGGTTCTGCCTCCGCCAGAAACCCGAAACTTAGGCAAACAGAACAATGCCAAGTTCCATTCCGGTTCCGCCTTCGGCAGAACTTTGCAAACAACACAAAATCACCAAGGCATGAAAGCGAGGACTTCAAGCTAGAAGTTGAGACATAATTTCTCAACAATCTCCCACTTGGTGAACACTTCCAGCTTCCTCAAAACATCAAACCTTACTATCTATCATAGGCCCCAAGGCCCATCGATTATGTGCACCATCTGAACTTGTCTGTGCTAACCAACTTTGTCAAGGCATCTGCAACATTCTTCAAGGTGTCAACCTTATCTATACTGACCTTGCCATCTTCAACCATATCCCTCACAAAGTGATACTGCACATCTATATGCTTGGTCCTGGCATGGAAGGTCGGATTCTTTGCCAAACAAATGACACTTTGACTGTCACAGCAGATTAACGCCTCAACCACACTTTCTCCTTGCAAGCATGAGTTGCTGCCATGTACTCTGCCTCTGTCGTGGATAAAGCAACTACAACTTGTCGCTTGCTCATCCAACTGATTACTCCACCATTAAGCATGAAAGTGTATCCACTGGTGGATCTTTTGCTGTCAATGTCCCCTGCCCAATCAAAGTCAACATATCCCTGAATGCAAAGAGCCCTTTGTGATGCAACCATACTACCATGGTAACACAAAGCATAATCTGAAGTACCCTTCAAATACCTAAACACTCTCTTTATAGCATCCTAATGTGATCTCCCTGGATTTGCCATGAAACAGCTTAGAACTCCCACTGCTTGGGCAATGTCTGGTCTTGTGCAGACCATAGCATACATTAAACTGCCTACTACACTTACATAAGGCACACTGGTCATGTCCTCCATCTCAGTAGCTGACTTTGGACAGTCTTCAGGAGATAGTTTCAATCCTTGAATGATTGGAACAACTAGCTGCTTGCAATCAGTCATGCTAAACCTCTCTAGAACGGTTTTCACATACTTACTCTGATTGAGCCAAAGCTTTTTGCTTGTTCTATCCCTGGTTATCTCCATCCCAAGAATGTACCTTGCTGCTCCAAGATCTTTCATTTCGAACTTAGCAGACAACTGAGTTTTAAGGTCAGAAATCATAGTCTTACTATTACCAATGAATAACATGTCATCCACATACAGAGTAATAACAAGCACACGATCATTCTCACATTTATAATAAATGTAATGATCAGATTTTGATCTAACAAACCCAATTAACAACACAAATGTGTCAATTTTTTGGTACCACATTCTAGGAGATTGCTTTAGACCATAGAGAGATTTATTTAACTTGCAAACCAGATTTTGTTTACCTTTTTCAACAAAATGCTCAGGTTGGGACATGAAGATTTCTTCTTCTAGCTCACCATGGAGAAATGTTGTCTTCACATCCATCTGCTCAATTTCAAAGTCATACACAGTTGCCAATGACAACAAAAATTTGATGGATGTCAGCTTTGCTACAAGGGAAAAGATCTCTCCATAATCAATTCCCTGAACTTGGGAAAAACCCTTTACAACCAGTCATGCCTTATACTTCTTTACACTGCCATCAAGGCCTGTCTTCCTTTTGAATATCCACTTGCAACCAACAGGCTTTCACCCTTTAGGCAGTGGTACCAACTTCCAGATATCATTCTTTTTCAAGGAATCCATCTCCTCATTCATGGCTTCCAGCCATGACTTTGAATCAGCCATGCTGATTGCTTCTTTCATAGTCCTAGGCTCATCAGTGCTGGTTATTAAAGCATAAGCACAATTTGAATCTAACATAGAGAAACCATACCTATCTGGTTGCCTTTTTTCTCGTGTAGATCTCCTTGGAGGCTGAGGTTGTTCTTCATCATCAGAACTCCCAAAGCTGCTTGAGCTCTCCTCAATCTTAGGTACACCATGCAACTCTTCCCTTTTTGGAGTTTGGGGAATCTCAACTACATCCTTCTTCTTGTCACTCTGATTTGTCTCACACTGTTGATCACTTACTAAAGGTTTCAGCTCACGAAATATCATGCTTCTGCTATACAAAACCTTCTCAGTAACAGGGTTCCAAAGCTTGTATCCTTTCACACCAACTCCATAGCCGATGAGAATACATTTCACAACCTTGTTATCAAATTTAGATCTCTTTTCATTCGACACATGAACATATGCCTCACAGCCAAAGACCCGAACATGCCTTAGTGAGGGTTTCTTGTCTGACCATGCTTCCAAAGGTGTCTTGTCAACAAGAGCTGAACAAGGAGATCTATTTATTAGATAACATGCTGTAGCAACAACCTCAGCCCAGAACTTCTGCTCCAGACCAACACCACTCAGCATACTCCTTGCCTTTTCCATCAACGTCCTGTTCAACCTCTCAACAACTCCATTTTGTTGTGGAGTGTAGGGGGTTGTCTTATGCCTTTTAATTCCATGATCAATGCAATACCTTTCAAAATCTGCAGAACAAAACTCACCTCCATTGTTTGTCCTTAAACACTTTATTTTCCTTCCAGTCTGATTTTCTACCAAAGATTTGAACTCTTTAAACCGACTGAACACTTCTGATTTACTTTTAAGAAAGTATACAAATGCCCTTCTCGAATAGTCATCAATAAAAGAAACATAATATCTAGACTTCGATAACGAAGGAACATTAACTGGACCAAACACATCTGAGTGAACATAATCCAGTATACCAAAAGATTTGTGAGGACTAGAGGAGAAAGAAACACGGTGTTGCTTTCCATAGATACAATGTTCACATAAATCGAACTCAAGGTTACAATCATCAAGCCCTTCTACAAGGTTTTTGTTCTTCAAGGTTTTTAAACCTTTCTCACCAATGTGACCAAGTCTATGATGCCATAACATAGTCTTCTCTGCTGGGAGTTTTACCTCCAAAGCATTTGCAGACAGAGAAGAGTCTTCATCTTTCTCTATAGGTGCAGAATTACATGACTTTATAGAGGCACTACTATAAAGAATAGGTCATGCATCTAGTTTGTACAGAGTGCCAGTACGAACACCCTTAGCTAACACCATTGCACCTCTAGCCATTTTACATCCCTTACTAGAAAAAGAAACTTCTACACCAGCATCATTTAACTTACTAACAGAAAGAAGATTTCGAGCCAAACCTGGGATGTGGAGAACACCACCAATTCCTTTGACTCTTCCATCAAGAAACTGAATTTTGACCCTTCCTCTGCCAACAATCTCCAGCATTGAATCACTTGCCAAGTATACCTTTCCACCATCATACTTCTCATACTTTGAGAACCAATCTCTATTGGATGTCATGTGAAAAGAGGCACCTGAATCAACCAACCAGACATCATCAGATGCCTGAGTTGTCAAGGCTGCTGCAATGAAGGAATCTGCATCACTTTGAGAAGATTCGTTGTTAGAAGCATTCTTCTTCTTCTCCCCCTTGCAGTCCTTCCTGATATGACCAGGTTGCCCATAGTTCCAGCACTTTACCTTGAACTTTTTACCAAGAGACTTTGATCTCCCTTTAGACTTGGATTTCGACTTGTTGTCTTTCTTCTTGCCTTTCTCCTTTGTTCTTCCTCGAATAGAAAGAGCATCTTTGGCCATCTCAGAAGATTTCCTTCGCATTTCTTCAGACAAAAGCGAAGCAACCACATCATTTGTCTTGAAAGCAGTGGTTGTGCTTCCAATAGCCATCACAAGATGATCCCAACTGTCAGGTAATGAACACAACAGGAGCATGCAATGATCCTCCTCCTCTATTTTTACACCTATAGATGCCAGCTGAGTAACACTCATATTGAATGAGTTTAGATGGTCTGCAACAGATGCACCTTCGTCCATCTTCAAGGAGTACAACTTCTTCCTCAGGAACAACTTATTTACCAGGGACTTTCCCTGATAAATGTCACCAAGTTTCTTCCACAAAGAAGCTGCAGACGTTTCCTCATGAACATTCAGGAGCACAAAATCGGCTAGACTCAGTCTTATCAATCCTCTTGCTTTTCTATTAGCAAGATCCCAAGCTTCTTGGGTCGTAGTTTGTGGCTTAGTTCCAGGCACTGCAATACAGAGGTCTCTATCCACAAGCAAGTCTTCTATCTTGAGTTTCCATAACTCAAAGTTGCTGCCATTAAACTTCTCCATATCTATCCTACCAGATGTACTCACCATCTCACAACAGAAACAAGTTTAACAATGCTAGTCTCCCACTGAAACAGTATTAGTGCAAAAAACTAATTTTCCATAGCAAGGATAACACGAACTGGCCAAGCTCAGATACCACTTTGTAGGGAAAAGAATGCGGATCTACTGACCCAACAGTGCAGAATACATTCCCTTAATGCCAATACAACAGGGGAGAGAAGCAAAAACTGATTCTTATAGCTTCTAAAACTACTTGAGATGAATACAACCAATAAAAGGAATAACAAAAGAACAAAGTAATCACAGATTGACAAAGAGATTTTACGTGGGAAAACCCTTTCAGGTAAAAAACCTACCACACAAAGCCAAGACTATTGTATTATAGTATTGAAACAAATACATACAATTTACAGTCTTCTCTGTATAGCTTACAAATGCCCAGAGAGATTCGGATTCACTATTACAATGTTTTCACAACATACAGATCGAATCACCTCTCTTCAAGAACACACGTTCTTTCCTTTTGTTTCCTCTTCAACCCGCGACTTCAAACTTGCTCTGCAACTTTCAACTTAACTTATAACTCAACTACTAAGAAATAGCATATCTCTCATCCATATGTAGCTGACTCAGAACAACAATGAAGTCCATCCTCAAATCACGCATCTGGTCGGATATGACAGATTTCCCTGCAACGAGCCAACTTTTGCATTCAAAGCCATTACCCAAAACAGTTGAGTTCGCCACCCTTTGTTGACAATGCAACTGCCACAATAACTATTTTGGTTTTTGTCCAATCACTATTCAGACAGGTGCCACGTGTCCAAGACCCATTGGCAATTGCAGCTGATAGAACTACCAAAACAGTCAAACAGACACCGAGCGCATCCAAGACATTCAAGTCATTTCTAACACTACTTGAGCCGGAGCCGGAACGGGAATCGAAACAGAACTCCACCGAAATTATAGGTTCAGGAACCATTTCGGTTCCGTGTCCGCCCACGACAAAGAGGAACTCACCAGATACAGTTCTGATCAGGGTAAGTCAACCCGGGGTCAAACCAAGACGGGAACACAAAGGACCGGAGTCGGAGTCGGAGTCAGAGTTGGAACAGGAACCGAAAACAAGACTTCACCAAAAAATCTAAGATCAGGAAACAATTCGGTTCCGGTTCCGCCTCCACCAACTGCAAGAAACAACAATCCAGAACCTGGACTAAGCGGAGGAAAACACCCCGAGGAGAATCCAAACAACCATAAGAACTAGATCGTAAAAGCAGGAGTTAGACTCGGAGTCAGAACAAAAATTGAAACAGGAACATGGCAAATGGACATTGCCAAATTCCAAAACAGGTTCTGCCTCCGCCAGAACCTGTGAAGCGAAGTGAGAAGAACAGACGGTAGGAAACGGAGTCGGAGTCGGAATGAGAACAAAAACCCAAAACTAGGCAAACGAAACAATGCCAAGTTCCAACCCGGTTCTGCCTCCGCCAGAAACTCGGAACTTAGGCAAACGGAACAATGCCAAGTTCCATCCCAGTTCCGCCTCTACCAGAAACTCGGAACTTAGGCAAATGGAACAATGCCAAGTTCCATTTTGATTCCGCCTCCGACAGAACTTTGCAAACAACACAAAATCACCAAGGCATGAAAGCGAGGACTTCAAGCTAGAAGTTGAGACATAATTTCTCAACACATATGTGGTGACTTTTGGTGAATCCAAGCTCTGTTATAGTGCATATGCAGCCTAGACCAGCGCATCTACCTTTTGTCTTAGCACATATACATGATTTGATTTTCGTTTTCTACTTTCTAGAATAGAGCATTGAATGTGTTTAGTAGCGCATATACTGAATATTTTAGTGCATATGCTCTCTGTTTTAGCGCATACACCTTTATTTGCAAAAAAATAAAATTTTGGGCGACTAATCTGTGTCTTTTTGTTTTGTAGGTACTTTATACGCTATCAAAGACATATCTAAAACTACTAATGATGTTTGCAGGGGCTAGATTTATTTTCCTTTGATTAAATTAGGCATCTAGTTTAATTAGGAGGTTAAGGAACACCATCTATGTTGTGTTTACAAAGTGATAGGCCTATGCTCTCCCCTTTATTGGGTGACCAAAATGCCAAACTCACTCTTTCATTTTATTGCAATAGAACCGTTAGCAAGCCTACCTTAGTGGGAAAAAGTACTCACCCTAAGGGATTGACCTAAGTGGGAACAACTAAAGCCAAGCATTCCAACTCACTATAATCAAACGTGAATTGTGATGAAAGTCACATTCAACGGTAGTGTGCATTGATAGCCATCCTCAAAGCCTTTTTTCTAAAGGTTGGGAGGCCTTTTGAGGGAGTTTATCATTTTTTGTACCAAACAAAAACCCTTACTAAAAACTTTAATTGTAGTAGCCAACCTGATTCAATTTCTGAACATTATAATATACACAGTGCAAGGGGAGGGAAGAATCTGCCCCCAAGATACTCACCATATAACTACCAGGGATTTCTGGCCAAAAGTGGAGGATTCAACTTTGGTTAAGACTCGAAAAAGGAAAAAACACGGGTGCCCTCTAGGGGGTGACAAGGCTATGTGAGTTGATGTAGTTCTAAGATGTGGGATTTGATGTTATTAATGACCCTTGACATTAGAAGAGTCTGACTGATTTGTTTGATATTGTTTAATACTAGTGGAAATCAAAGGGATCAGACCAAATCCTAGAACATACACTTAATGTTTAGATCATAGGGTGAAACAACTATTTTACTACTTACTTATGTGTTTGCAAACCATTATTTAGAAGATCATCCATCAAAACACTCAATTCACTGACTCAAAAATAAGAAAACCAAAAGAACTTTCAAAATGGTGACCATTTCTAGTTTAGCGCATAAACTTCATGTTCTAGTGCATTTACCCCATTTTTCAGCACATCGGCTTTCTGTTCTAGCGCATTCAATTGATAAAATAGTGCATATAGGGTCTATTCTGGCGCATTTACCCCATCTTTCAGTGCATCAACTTTTTGTTTTAGCGCTTTCACCTGATATTCAAACAAAGAATAAAATTGAACTGCTAGCGCATCTAGGGTCTATTCTGGTGCATTTACCCCATCTTTTAGAGCATATACTACCTGTTCTAGCGCATTTACCTGATAATCAAACATGGAGTAAAACTAAACTTATGTCTAATGACTAGAATCAAAATTAGGGACCCTTTTCAGAGTAGAGATCATTTCTCATCAAAACATTGGTTTAAACTTGAGGAAATTGGCTTTTCAAGTGCAATCCCTTTAGCTAAACTTAGATCAAACATCTTAAAGTTCCCAATCATCAATCTCATCTCTTTTTGTTAGCCGAGTTTCATCATCAGGATCTACCATCCTTTATCATGAAACAAACGTTGTCTATCAAATTTAACCCAGTCTCATCAATAGGATCTGTCATCCTATTTGACTTAAGTATCTCATTGGCACTCCCAAAAAAAAAGATCAAAGTATAGCAAAACTCGAACACTTGCATGCCCGTTTTAACAAGAGCTCAAAAGCAAAAAAAATAGAGAAAAAAAAACAAAAACCCAAACCATCATGGTAGAAGGAGAAGAAAACCCTTTTCACAGATTTCACCAACCTAGCACAGATGAGATAACTAATGAAGGCATTCAACAAACTCAACAAGACCCTAAATTTCACAAGTTCATGCAAAAAATTCTAGAAAAAGATGGAGAAAAATACTTTCTGATGTTGGCCAATCAAGGTATAAAACTACCAAATGATTTTGACATAAACCAATTGAAAGAAGCTCCCAAGAAAACAAAATTTGACTCAAAAATCACAGATCCATTGAATGCTTTAACTCAACAAATACAAGTTCTTCAACAACAAGTCCAAAACATGCAAACAAGAACAACAAAGAGATATTTGTTGCAAGACATCTGTCCTTTCCCCTTTGAAAAAAATGTGAACATGATACCTTTTCCACTAAATTGTGAATTTTCAAGATATGACAAACACAATGGAAAAATTGATCCTCAAGATCATGTAAGAGAATTCTGCACCATAAAATTTTGGAATTTTCACATGAAGAAACCTATCTAATGAGATTATTTCCAAGAAGTTTGGGTGGCCAATGCATGGAATGGTTTTAAAAACTCCCACCAAGTATTAGATCATTTGAGGAGCTAGTAAAAAAATTTATCTCCCAATATTCATACAACATTCAACATGAAATAACCATGAAAGATCTCTGCAACACAAAATAGAAAAATGGTGAACCATTTCTTACATTCTTGCAAAGATGGAGGAAATTATTTGTTAGATATGCCCGTCCTATACTTGAGAAGGAAAAGATGGAAATCTTTATTGATAATCTGAACAATGAGCTAAGTTATCGACTTCAATTGTAATGTCCACCTAGTTTTATAAAGATGATTGAAAATGGACTTAAAATTGAGGAGTACTGAAAATCTATAATGAAGGAGAAAACTTTTCTAATCATCATAACAACAATGACAAATCTAAATTTGACAAGAAATAAGAATGTTGGTAATGATGGTTTAGCTAACACACATAACATAAAACTAGTCTTCAATTTATCAGGTGTTGCACCAAAAACAATCAAAACAACAATGAATCTAAACCAGCTCCACCCCCACATCGCATAAAATTTACACCTTTGGTGCAGTCACTTGAATCAACATTAAGAGAGCTTCTTGCTAGCAAACTTATAACATTATTGGATACACGATATTTTGAACCAAGAGTCAAACCACCATGGTGGAACGATGCATATTACTATGATTTTCATAGAAGCAAAGTCCATAAGACAAATGATTGTATGCAATTGAAAAATTTGGTGCAAGACTTGATAGATAAAAAAGAAATATCGATAGAAGAACATAAAAAAAATGATGATCATGGAGAATTTAAAAACCCTCTACCCAACTATGACAAAGGAGAATCTTCTTCGACAAACAAGAAAGGGAAGAATGTGAATTATTTATATGATACTACCATCCTTCACATTTTTGCAGCTGATAATCAAATCAATGATAAACAAGACATTTCTACAACTGATAATCAAATCAATGATAAACAAGACATTTCTGTAGTCGCTAGTCAAATTAGGGATAAAAAAGAAAATCACATTTCTACAGTTGATAATCAGATCAATGTCATCAAAATCAAGGATAAACAAGACAACCTACCTATCAACGCGACCACAAGAGGGCAGTCCAAGTTCATATTGAAAGGAAATACATCTAACACGCCTATTGCTTCTTCAAATCGATATAATATAGTGGATCAATTGCAAAAGATTCCAACGCAGATATCCATTCTGGAACTTCTTAAAATTTCACCAGCCCAAAAGGATATTCTAGAAAAGGCTTCAGTGGGCACCACAGTACCAACCAATTTGGAAGTTTGTCAATTTCAAGCCATGGTGGGACATTTGACTGCACCCCATTGTTTATTATTCTCAGAAAATGATGATGCATCCCTCACTCATCCACAAAACGCTGCACTCCATATTGAGGTTCTAATCCATAAACATTGGGTCAAACGTGTCTTAATAGATGGAGGAGTTGGTCTAAATATATGTACGTTAAAGCTTATCTGTGCATTGGGATTTTTAGAAAATGCAATAGATTCCAAAAGAAAGATCACCATAAAAGCTTATGATGATGAAGAAAGATCCTCTCAAGGACTGATAGCATTGCCAATTCAAGTGGGACCAGTTCAAAAAGATGTAATCTACCAAGTTTTAGACAAGGAATTGACCTACATCATACTCTCGGGTTGACCTTAGATCCAAGATGAACCCACATAAGTGGTGAACACTTTTGTGGAGGAAGGGAAAAGTCATTTTTTCCCTCTACACAAAGTGAAGGGGTTCGGTCGAACCAAATTGTTCGACCGAACCTTTAACATGGTTCAGTCGAACCAAAGGGTTCGACTGAACCCTATGTTCACTCGAACCCCATTGACATGTGAGCAGGAACATTAAAATAAAGGGGTTCGAGCGAACTAGGGTTCGGTCGAACCCCCTTAATAGGGATTTTTTTTTTTAAAACCTATCATTTTCCCGGACCCCCTAAATTTCCCTCATTATTTTAAAGGGGTTCGAGCGAACTAGGTTTGGCCGAACCCCTTTAAGAGGTTCGACCGAACATAGGTTCGGTTTGGCCGAACAACCTTCTTCCCCTATCTCCTCAGAAATTTGATTTTTTTTGTAAAAAATTGTCATTCGAAGCTCAATTTGAAAATGAAAATGCAGAAAACTTCAGAAACCCAACTAGATAATGATAGTCCTCAGAATGAGCTATCTGTCAAATATAATTTTAATATGATTTGGTTTTATTATGTATTTTATTTTTCAGTTTTATTAAACATAGGTTTTTCACTGAAAATCAAAATCTCTAGTCTGCACATGTGGAAAAAAAGTAGATTATCAAAATATATTTTTTTAAAATATGCTGAGGCTGGGTATTGATGTCCTTGATCCATTAAAAAAAATAAAATTGAATTTCGATTCATATAGAAAAAGTTATGTTGTATACAGTCCGCATATGTCTAAATTGCAATTGGTTTGACTTTGAAACTTGATTAAGGAAAAAATATTCAATAAAAAACTATGAGACCAAATGCAAGTGCTAGATATCATAGTTACAAATCTAAATTCGAAAAATCCAGAATTTTATCCTTCATACAAAAAAAGTAATGTTGTATACGGTGAGTGTCACTTTTTAAAAATGTTGTTTTCTGAAAAAAACCAGTTTTCGTGGGAGATGAAAAAAAAGTGCAATCTAATTCCAAAAATTTTGAAAAAGATATTTTTAGAATCTACAGACAAAATGTGATGAGACTCTAGTTTGCATCATTTTCAAATTCCTCACGGTTTAGCCGCTACAAGAGCCTGAAAGTGAAGATTTAGTTAAAAATAATAATTGCAGTGTCTAGTTTGCCCAAAAATTGTAAACCACTATTGTGGGATCACCCTCCATGAAATGCAAGAAGTACCATCAACATACCACCAATGCTTAAAATTCCCTTACAATGGACAAGAGATCACAATTTCAGCAGATTCTAATAATCCACAATACTGCAACACTCTCAAGACAATCCAAGATGTCTTTATACCACACAATAGAGAAGCTCTCACTTCTACTTCCTAAAGTAATGAAAGCCAACGTCCTTCTACTTCCTCAAGCAATGAAAGCCTACTCAATTCCTTGTCAAAACAATTTGAGAAAAAGATTCAGTTGAAAGATAAAGGCATGGGTGAATATTATTTTGAGAAGTCCTTATGTCTCTCACAGCTACTACCTTCTAAAAAATCATATGGACAACCATCAACATCTAAACATCAATCTTCACAACCCATCATTGTCTTTGATGGTAAATTCATGAAAGAAGGTACCCTAGTTGATGAATCTAAAGATAAAGACATTCTAAATTGGCTTTACAAAGATGAAGAAGCATCCCAAGCATAAACTTCCAATATACCAATAGAGCAATATGGTAAAGGGTCCAAAATCTTAGAAAAGATGGGATATGAAGGAAAAGGTCCTATTGGAAAATGAAAAGAAGGTATTGTGGAACCGATCCAACCTATCACACTCAGTGCAAAAGACAAGATAGGATTAGGATACAAAGAAGAGACAAAATAAGAAGCCACTCAGAAGGTTTGTGAATGAATCCTCCAGTTGCAAGCTAGCTCTGAAACAAACTCAAATGAATATGAATGGGATTCACTATCTGAAGAATCTTGTCAAGACAAAGAAATCAATGTGATAAAAAGGTATGCACCCCATACATATGGAGGGACAAAGTTCAAGGTCTAGACCATTTGAATTTGGATCACAACATATCAATGGCTCTAGTGAGGACGATTAGACATCGAGCGAGATAGATGATTCAGAGGAGAGTAACATTATAGATCTTGATGTTGCTAGAAAACACCTTGAAGATGTTTCCATCATGAACCTCACCGCCTTTGATCTTGACCAATCTAATGATTCCTTACCTTTGATACATCTTGAACTCATTGACTGGGAACAAACCAAGCCTATTGATATCCCTATATATTCAGATTAGTGTCATTGTCAATTTAATTTGTTCTGAAAATCTAGATACAAGTTCCACCAATGAATTTCATAGTGAAGCTTTGAATTAGGGGAGTGCAAAATCTCTTAGCTGCAAAATAAAGAATACAAAAAATTGATCTAATGGTGAAAACCATGCAATGGTAGTATTAGATCATGAAAAAGTAAAAAGAAAGAGTGTATCCAACGATGAAAACCTCTCTAAGGCACTGAAGGATGAGAGATTTGACACTCTTCCTAAGCATTATCAAGAAAGATCTTCAATATTGGTTGAGCCTACATAATCCATAAACATCGGCACTACAGAAATAACAAAGACCATACACCTAGCGACATCAATGACAGAACAAGAAAAGCCAAATTTCATCAAATTATTTGAAGAAAGAAAAATCAATTTTGCTTGGTCTTATATTGACATCCCAGGAATAGATCCAGATCTAATAATGCATCATTTATCCATAACACCAAGAGTGAAGCCAGTAAAGCAAAAATTGAGAAAAATGCATCCACACATCGCCCTACTAGTAAAAGTGGGATTAAAGAAATTATTAGATGTGGGATTCATCCATCCAATCAACTATGTAGAATGGATTTCAAACATTGTACCAATCTCCAAACCAGACAACAACATCAGAATATGCACAGATTTCAAGGATCTTAACAAGGCTTGTCCAAAGGATGACTTTCCTTTGCCCAATATAGACATCATTGTGGATTTAACAACATGACATGCTATGCTATCACTCATGGATGGTTTTTCAGGCTATAATCATATCAAGATTGCACTAGAAGATCAAGACAAAATAGCTTTCACATACCCATGGGGTATATTTTGTTGGAATGTCATGTCTTTTGGATTAAAGAATGCAGGAGCCACCTATCAGCATGCAATGACAACAATATTTCATGACATGATGCACACATTCATGGAGGACTATGTGGATGACCTATTATAAAAATCATTCACCAGGGAAGGATATCTAGAAATCTTGGATAAACTCTTTAACCAATTGGAAAATTTCAATGTGCGATTAAATCCAAAGAAGTGTGTATTCAGAGTAACATCAGCAAAACTCTTAGGATACATAGTCTCAGCCAAAGACATCGAAGTAGATCCCGTAAAAGTCAAAGCAATCATGGAAATGAACTGGTTCCTCCTAAGAACATTAGCTAACTAAGATCTCTACAAGGAAGATTCCAATCCATCAGAAGATTCATCGTGCAACTGGTGGACAAGTCTCATCCCTTTACTCATTTGTTACACAAGAATGTTTCTTTCAGAGGGGATGAAAAATGTGAAGCTTCCTTTAATCAATTGAAACAATATCTGATAAATCCACCTATATTGGTACCACCAATAGAGGGAAAACCACTTCTACTCTACCTAGCAACTACTGAGGTATCTTTGGGAGCTTTACTAGCACAAGAAGACTCTATAGGGAAAGAAAAGGCCATCTATTACATCAACAAAATACTGACTAGTTATGAAATTAACTATACATTCATTGAAAAAGCTTGTTTGGAAGTGGTGTTTTCTACTCAACAATTGCGACACTACATGTTAACACATACCATCAAACTCATAACCAGGATAGATCCATTAAAATATCTACTCAACAAAGCCAATTTAACAGGAAGATTAGCAAAGTGGGTGATGATATTGAGTGAATTTGACATTCAATATGTAGATAGAAGAGCAATCAAGGGCCAAGTAATAGAAGATCAGTTAATTGAAGCATCGTTGCAAGATGACCATCCTATGCACATTGAATTCCCAAATGCAAATGTCCTCACAATGACATTTAACATTGGATATTATACTTTGATGGGTCTTACACTCAACATGGATCGGGTGTTGGAATCCTATTTGTTACTCCTCAAGGACACACTATCCCAAAATCTTATAGGTTAATGTTCCCTTGTACAAACAACATGGCATAATATGAAGCATTAATCATTGGTATCAAGGTAGTAGTGGAATGGAAAATCACATAATTATGAGTTTATGGAGACTCCCAATTAGTCATTAATCAGGTTAATGATGACTATCAAACAAAAGATGACAAGTTGATGCCATACAAGAGAATGCTAGATGACTTCAAGAAATACTTTGTTGAGATCAAGTTTGAACAAATTCCAAGAGTGGACAACAAAGTTGTAGATGCCATGGAAGCCATTGCTTCTCTTTTACAAGTACCAAAAAAATGAAGTCATTATGAATTCATGGTGGAACAATTGTTTACTCCCGCATATGACAACAATTTTATCCGTCAAGCAGCCCAATATATCCTAATAGCTGATACACTTTATCAATACCTCATTGACTCTAGCTAAGAAACTCCTACACTTGGGATATTATTGGCCGAAGATGGAGAAAGAATCTTTTCAATTTGTTAAGACATGCAAGAAGTGTCAAGTCCATGGAAATCTCATACATGCACCAATGTTGGAGCTACAACCATTCACATCGACTTGGCCTTTCTGTCAATGGGGACTTGATCTTGTGGGTAAGATTCATCCATCTTCCTCTAATGGACATAAATTCATAATCACAACCACTAAGTGTTTCACAAAGTGGATTGAAGTTGTCCCATTAACCACAATCACTGGTAAACAAATTGTGTCCTTCATATTGAACTACATTGTCTGTCAGTATGGCATCCCTAGCTCCATTGTCACTGATAATGGTAGGCCCTTCAAAAACCAGGATATACAAGAAATTTGTGAAAAATTCCATATCCAACACCGATTTTCCACACCCTATTACCCTCAAGGGAATGACCAAGTAGAAGCCTCAAATAAGACCATTTTGAAAATATTGAAGATAACTATCAATGATGTTGGATGCGACTAGCATATCCAACTAAACCCCGTCTTGTGGGCATACCGTACTAGCATCTACACCCGTACAGGAGCCACACCATATGCCCTTGTGTATGGATCAAAATCCATCTTACCTATTGAGGTTGAGCTACCTTCACTTCGGGTATCATTGAAAGGAATCATTTCAAAGGAAGACTATCAAGTATCTAGACTACGAGAGTTGGAATTGTTAGATGAACGCTGCCAGCATGTTGTTGATCATCTGAAAGCTTATCAACAAAGAATGTCAAGGAACTATAACCACAAGGTAAGACCAAGAACATTTCAGGTTGGTGACTTGGTGCTAAAAGAGAATCCTCGCAATAAACAAGATCGGGAAAAGAAGGGAAAATTTGAACCTAATTGGCTAGGTCCTTTTTTCATTGTATCAGTATATGGATCTGGAGCACATCAATTATCTACACCCGAAGGGGACTTGTTTGAAGAACCTATCAACAAATTTCATCTCAAGAAGTTTTATACATAACTCATCCAGTGCATGGCTAAAAAGTAAAAAATCCAAAAAAAGTTTGAAAAGCAGAAAAATCCCAAAAATAGTTAAAAAAGCAAAGAAAAATCCAAAAAATGTGAAAAAGCAAAAAAATCCAAAAAAAAGCAAAAAAGAGAAAAAGTCAAAAAAATCAGAAAATCAAAAAAAGTGCAATAAAAACAAGTAGTGAAAACATGGCAACATGCGCTATTTGTGTTAGATTCACTTTTCCATCTATTGGAGAGTGTTTCAGTCGTCTACTTTTCACCATCATTATGCCTGTCCATCATGGGAACCTCATGTACATATTTGGATGTTGCGGTCATGTCTCACCTGGGCTTGGCGATCATTGTGTGTATCCATAATAATTGGTTTGTTTCTCACTGGGGGAAAAATCTTGAACTCACTGGGGGAAATCTACTTTGAGCTTAAAACAACATACAAGCAACAATTAGACAACATAGCAAGCATAACAATCACAACAAACCTCAACATTGAACATCAATCATAATTTTTACAAAACCAACCATCCAAATCAACGGCATGATCAGTAAAAAAAATCTCACTGGACGATATTCTTCTAAATCATGGTTTAATCTTTTTAGCATAAATGTTCAACTATTGTATCTTGATTTTTGCTATCAGTTCTTCGGAGCAACTCAAGGATGTCATAGACTAGAGAAGCTATGATGGAGTATGGTATTTTTCTTTGTTTGTTGTCTATGAGTTTATCATTACTACTATGCAAATTTTCCATGGGACGTGATGTACAAAGTATCATTGATGACATTCCGAATTTTCATAGGAAAAGGATTTACTCTTGTTTGTTTTACGCAAGCAATACTCAGGTCATCTTGGTTCAATTATGCCTAGATGCTTGTATTACCTTGCAATATCAAAAATCCATGGAATTGATACTCAGGTCATCATGGTCTAATTATGCCATTGATGTTTGTACTAACTTTCAACATATTAAAATCTCAATGATGATAACAAGCACAAAAAATCAGCCGACACGATGACAACATTACATAATTAGATTTGCATGGTTAAGATAGATTGCATTCATATTAGTTTTTGCATGTGCAATTTATGTTTTCCAAGGCTCACAAATTTCAAAATAATTTTATCTCTCTCATTACAGGATTGAATACATTTGACAAAACAAAAAGATCATTCATGTTTAGTTGCATAATCATTATCATATCATACATGCATTAAAAAAATTTATCATAAGCCATCCATCCATGCATTAGATCATATATTTGCATTAGAAAAATACAAAAAAAAAATAAAGTGCATCACATCTTATTTGCATATCATAAAGCATCATCCATAAAGCCATATAGAATCATAATCCATACATTACCATAATCCATATTGCATCCATACACAATCATGGCATAATCATATAAACATTGCATAACATATAGAGTAGAAATCAAAAGAATTCATCATAAGCATCCATCATAAAAGAATGTAGGAAACATATCGATCAATAGTCTCCGCGGAATCTCATATAATCTCAAAATCATCAATGTCAAGTGTACAATGATATCAAAAAATATGGAGAGATACATCAATGCAATGGCAAGAAATCATGAAGTCCCCAACTAAACAAGTGAATACATTAAGTATCACTGCATCAAATATGAGTACAAAGCTATGTGCTACTCCCCCCAAATGTTATAGGCCTCACTGTGCCTACTGCTACACCACCAGATGGACCTATATTTGGATCTCTTCCTGCTGGATCTCTAGGAGGTGGCCCAGTCACACCCCTGCTCATCATTTATGACTGACTCTGACTTGACCTAGAACTAAGAGACTAGGCATAACTAGGGACACGTCGCTCTATCAGAACCACCTGATAATGATGTGATCTATAATACTCAGCCTCTCGGGCTGAATGACAAACCTCTCTCAACATATCCCCCACTATAGTCCCATCAAAACTCTTTGCATCCTCTCGACTAGGACCTCTGCATGCTCACATCTCTGTCTAGAGACATCTCTCTCTGCTATCAGAGAGGCAATCTGCTCCTGTGCCTATGCTATCTATCCCTGTAAACCCTCCACCTATAGCTATAAAACATTAATTTGTGCCTACTGCTAATGAGAGGGCACACAAATCTGAATCTGGGAGGGTCCTATTTGTTGTTTTCCCAAGGGAACCATAAATCTCCTCCTTCGATGTAATTTGAAGTCCAATATCTCTCTTCCACCTCCATATCCACCATCTCCACCATCTCCATCATCCCCTCCATCTCCATCATCTCCCTCCTCATCATCACCATCTCTACCATCCCTCCTTTGTCTCGGTGCTGACACTCTCTCATCATCATAAAATGTCGATACTGGCTCATCAGGACTGGATATCCTTGGTACAACATGTGTGTAAAAATGCTTAGCATACTCATCTGTCATCAATCCAGCTACAATCTCTTGACAATAATCTCACAACTGTGCTTGCAATCTAAAATACTCCTCGCATGTTGCATCATAAGATAGGGTGGATCCCCACTCTAGAATGTCCTGCTATCTCCGAGCATATAATGCAACTCCCTGGGGCATCCCCTAAACTCGACCATACTGACAAAGCACCCTCATGAGCATGAATCTCTCGATGATAAATCTAGTCCGTCCAATCAAATATCTTGAAGTACAAACATATGGCATCTCTAGCTCATCCTCTGGCCACTACTCACAATCTAAATATGGCCGCCATGACACTGCCTCCAAATCATCAAGCACTTGTTGCCAATACTCCAATTTTCCTAGCTTGTGTTGGACATGAATACATGTGTAGCCAAAAACATACATCCTACCAAATGGATGATCTATATCCCCCAAAGGATGAGTAACTTCTATATGCTCCCACGCCCAAATCTGAAGCAATGTCACCCTAGCTGATAAACTAGCAGCTCCAAGATACACCACCTGATGCAAATCATGATACAATTGTGCTAACATGCAGGAGCCCCATGCATATCGGATCCCCTAAGTGATCATCCTCTTTATCAACCTGCCCCAACCAATGGACAGTCCCTTCGACCTACGGTCAAGACATAAGAAACCTCCAACAAACCTAGATAGAACATATGGTAATGGTTGATAAGAATCTACCATATCCTGCCATAGGATCTCATAACCACTAATCCCGTCATCATCAAAGATCCTCCTTAGCACCTCGGTACCTCCCTACTCTGTATGATCATAAACAACCAACTCTCCAACCATAGGAATCCCCAATATCCGGTACACATCCTTCGAGGTAACTCTCATCTCACTAGTGGCCAGATGGAATGTGTTGTGGTCACTATGCCACCTCTTAGCTAATGTCATCAATAGTCCCCTTTTTATCCTATACTAGGGCATATCAAGCAAGGAAGATAAACCACATCACTCAATCACATCCAAATCCTCCTACACCAGACGTGGAACCATATCCCAAGTCTTCGGGTAGCGCTCCTAAGACTGAAGAACTCTCAAATCCTCTTATAATCATGACGTATCACAAATCAGTATTTTATCAATCAACCTATCAATCATCTAATCAGCTTGAATGAGATTTCAGTCAAATCTCGTAGAGCGCTTATCATTGACTCTCATTTATCATGAGGTCAATCATCATTTATCCTATCATTGACCCTCATCTATCATGAGGTCGATCATCATCTATCCTATCAAACATTATCAAAACAATGACTGGCGCGATCATCAAACATCAAAAGCAAGGAGAAAAATCAAAATTTCATCAATTCTGGTGTCAATGTGCCGAAATAGTACATCTATGCGCTGAAACTATGGATGCGCTACAAAATTCCATCAATGCACCAAAATCGAGCATGAATGTGCTAAAACAAACATCATATGTGCCATTTCATGACCTAAATGTGCTAAATTTCTATATGCACTACAAAATTCCACATATGCGCTATAACAGTTCATAGATGTGCTAAATCATTAAATGCGCTAAATTTTTTTATCTATGCGCTAAATCGGGGTCTAGATGCGCTAAAATGCAATGAACAGATTTTCAAATTATAAAAACACACGAAAAATAAAATTCAAATCTTAAAAAATGGTTTCTTGGGGTACATACCGGAGGTCCATACGCAGCAAGGCGGTTGTGTCGTTGAGCTCGCTCGAATTGATGAGTGTGGAAAGAGATCACCATTTTTGCTCCAATGCTCAATCAGGTCAATCTATCACTTGCAAATGAATTCAAATGACCTCCTTTTTCACCTTTTTACCTTTTAAAAGGGTAAATCGAGGGTATTTAAGTGAGATTATTTTTTGTTTTCAAAAAGGGCATTAATCAATCAATTGGTAGGGTCATTCTTCTTTATCGGTAGATAAATCGTTGCAACATCCTGAAAATTGAAAATCCTCATAAAATCATAAAAAATTCAAATAATTCAAAATTTCTCCAATTTATCTCCTGTGGGGGCATACATACATCATCACTCCAAAATTAGCATATGGGGCATATCAAAAAAAAATATTAGCACTATCGACAATTTTTTCTTGGAAGCAACATGTCGCAAACACATCACTTCAAAGAGGGGCAAAATGTATACACTCAAATTTGATCTGGAATATTAATTAAATACAAGTTATTTAATTAATGATCTTTATTTCTTCTACTTATAAATAAATTGAAAAATTTATTTATATAGTTCATTCTCTCTAATTTCTTTCTATCTTAAATCACTTCCTTCATAACTTAATTAAATGAAAAAATTAAATTAGTTTGTTTTATTATCTTGTTTTTAAATATTCTCATAAGCTTTACTATAGCTATATTTGTACTCACTAATTCATATATTTTTAACTCTTTTTCATATTTTAATGTATATGTTATAAGTACTAACTATTTTTTTTCAATTGTATGTGCGCTCTGTGTATGGACAAGAGTAAAAATATTAGAAACCACTAAAATTAACATTAATTCCCTCTAAACATGATTTATTACAAAATGGTGTCTATTTAAACTTTCACATAAAACACTTGAAATAAAATATTTTGTTGATCTAGATGAAACTTCTATTAGATATTCTTGTAAAACTATTAGTATGCAAAATAACACATATGTGACAAAAAATACATAATGTATAGAAAATTTAATAAGCATCCTACAACAAGAAGTAGTGGATGAGTGATTTATTTTAACATAAAAATACTTTTCTTTCTCAAAATACATCTGACCACTATTAATTTGATGATAATTCTCTAAAAAAAATGTAACAAATTTGTGATTGAGTAATATCCAAAAATATTTAGGATGTATTTCACAATTTTGATAGCTAGTTCTTCTATTTATAATATATTTGATTAGAAGAAAGTCTTCTATTCTCAAAAAATATTTAATTAATTAATTTCAGGCATCAATTATAACTTTTTTCTATTCATGTGAGTCCATTTGAGAAACTAGCAGTTCATTGTTAGGGATCTTCAACTCTTTCACATCTCCTAATAACTTGCATTAGTGTCTTTACTTCTAGATCAAAAATTAAGATTTTTTTGTCATTTTAGTAGATAATATTGATTTAACAAAATAACTTCAATTTTAATGGATTCATAAGATTTATACTTAGATAGTTTTCTTTTTAATTGAAATTTTAAAATTAAGAAAAAACATACAATACAAACAAATATCTTAACCTGAAACATAAATAACTTCTAATAATAAATAGATTGAATAAGATAAAAATATAATTTAAGTCTAACAAACTCAAAAATATCACATAAATGTTTTCGTGAATTTCTTTTGAATAATTATAGCTATGTTCTCAGCTATAGTTTGACATTTATTCCTCCTCTTCAGAAGTCAAGTCATTTTTAATGTTATATTTTTGATGAATTTCTTCTGCATCTTTACAAGAACCAATGTCGTCAGACACGGTTTGACATGTCAACTCAACAAGATCACTTATATTCAGATAATGAGCAGCCTGCATGTAAATATTATTCAGTCAATCATTAAAAAATTATAACTTTATTTCATTAAAATTCTTATTATGAACATTTACTAAAATTAAAATTTAGTTAAGATAAAAGTAGAAAGGTTTTTATTGTTGAAATTAAAGAAGAAAGCAATAAAATACCAGTAGTAGTTTGAGCGGCGGCTCATGATCAACAGCTACAAGTTCTTTATCCCATTTCTTAACATCTTCAGCTCTTTAATTTAAAATATTTTGAATTGATTACCGATCTATTTAAAAAAAGGGAAATTTAACTTATCATCAACTTATTTAGAAAATGGAAAATTAAATTTAAAATATTATGAATTGATCATGGACGTAGTTAAAAGAAGAGAAATTTAAAATATTTTGAATTGATGATAGATCTATTTTAAAAAGATAAATTTAATTTGAAATATTTTAAATTGATCACCCACCTATTTAAAAAAAGAGAAATTTAATTTAATATATTTTGAATTGATCATTGAGCTATTTAAAAAAAGAAAAATTTAATTTAATATATTTTGAATTGATCATGGACCTATTTAAAAAAAGGAAATTTAATTTAAAATATTTTAAATTGATCAACCATCTATTTAAATAATCGAAATTTAATTTAAAATATTTTGAATTGATTACTAACCCATTTAAAAATAAAAAAGGAAATTTAATTTACAAGAAATTTATTAACCTTTGTAATTTAGTTTTCCACTGAAGAGGTAAAATTCTACTTCTACTAGGAAAATTTATTTTATTTCTTATACCAAAACAACTAATAAAAATGTCTTAAAATTTCAATTAAAAAAATTCAAATAAATTATTCTCTTTTGTACATACTTTTCAGTTAAAATATTTCTTTTAATTTTGTCTTGTTTTGGGTTATATTTTATTTAATTGTAATAATTATCAATTTAAAAGAGAAAGGAAAAAGAAAATCAAATAAGTGAATATATATTAGTTGCATAAAAAAATATTGTAATATTATATTTATAAAAAAATAATATAGGTAAAATAAATTCTAATTTAAATAAATATTTTTTTAAATAAAAATATTAAATAAAAATTCTAAACAAATAGTTAAATTACTAACCAAAATAACAATAAAACAAATGTAATAAATAATTTATTCACATCATAGAAGATGTGTTTCAAACCAAAAAAACCAAAACCATTGTATTTTTTTTTTTGTAAGATCAGATAAATTTGATGGTTAGAAAGTTTGACATTTTCTTAGGTGGTAGTTATCAATATAACACTAATAGTATTGTAAAGAGAGATAAATAATTGTAAATTTAATCTAGGGTTATATAAATATATTAAATCTTGAATAAATTATAATAGTTGAAATTTTGAATAATTAGTGTTAAATAATGGAATGTAGATAAGCGAGCCAAGAGATATTAAGCTTAATAATGAAGAATGATTATCTTCAAAGAATATTTTAAAGTATTATCTAAATTTATTTCATTCATGTTTAATTTTAGAGAAATTGTAAATAGATGAAAAAATAACCTCAAATAATATCAACAATTCTTCTATTTACGACCAAACAATAATTCAATTCGACAATTTCATTTTTCAATTGAATTCAAATTCAATTTGTAATTTTGGTTACATTAACAAAGAATTCCATAGACAAACATCTCAAATTATATTCAAATTTAAAATAATTCAATAAATAGATCTCAATTACATATTACATTAGCAAATTTCACAACTCCTTTACTCACCTATAATGTCTTCTCCATCGGCATGCTTGTGTGAGTTAATTCATCTTACAATTATCCCTTTCTCGATGCATATGCTTGAACCCTCTTATCCCTTCCTCGTGTAGCCTTTCCTCAATTTTTAGAAAACATTTTAAATACATTTGAATTTTTTATTGTCATCTCATATGGCACTGCCCCATTACACTCTTCCTACATAGCCTCTCCTTCTTACTTTTGACTACACCCAATCTTATTCTTCCACAACTATATTTGTCTCTCCTTTGTTTTTGTCCACTCTTCCTTCCCTCTTCTATACTTGGTGGCCTCTTTCCACTCTATATTTTCTTGTTCACATACCCAAATTGCATAGCTCATTTTAGAGACATCTAGCGGTTGCCTTTCCCATGCTTTTTTTCTCGTGACCTCTCTCTATCCCTTGAATTCATAAACATAAATTTAATTTATATTGGCCTATCCTTTATCATAGTGTAGCCTCCTCTTGACAACAATTCTTCTATGGCTACATTCTACACTCCTTGTGTCCCCTCCTTATGGTACATGTTTGGTTGTCTTTATGCATCCATTCCTCTCTTTTGAGGCACCCCTCCACCCTCTAAAACTATGCACCACTTTGACTTCTAATCTCCCACCAAAAACCATGGCCAACCCCCCTCAACCATGCGCCCCCTCTTTTTTCTCTCCTCTTTTTTTAGCATATATTACACAAAATACACTTATTTTACATGGCTTTTGATTTTCCTCGACACATATTTTCATATTTTTATTTCTCAATGGATTTCACATTTTTTAATAAAATTCTAAGGACATGGGACTGATATAACATATGTTACATTTTATATAGATTTTGAATGGTCTATCTACATGCAATGACACATTGCAAGCTCAAAATTGAAGATGTGAATCAAATTATGACATTTTGTCAACTAATGATAATAATTTCATCCAATCGCCTTCAAATCGACCATCAAAGCCACATTAAATTGAAATCCTCGAATCAATCATAGAACTCAAAAAATGCAATATGATTGAAATCAAAACAAATGGAAGAAAAAAAACTAAGTTTTTTTTGGGTGATGCAAATAGCTCATTCATTGGGGATGCTCTTGCATCAGACATTCCAGGTAGGAAATTTATGAGAATAGGCTCACAAAGGTGAAGTTGAGTAGTCAAACTACTCTTCTAGGTTGCAACCAACCTACAACGAACTCCATCGATATACAAATTTTTCAAGATCAATCCTTCTTCCTCTTTTTCTAGAATCATTTTGAAACATGTGCCATCTTCCTCCAACAACACTGCATCCTCTTCTTATTTCCCCTCATGGACTCATGTCCACAATAGTTTTTCCTCCTCTGCCAAATACTCTTTATTCTCCTCTTCCCATTCATGGGATTCAACCCACTGCATTTACCTTTTTTTGTCCCATCATCCTTTTCTTCATCTTGTGATGCAACTTCTTGGCTCTCCATCACTACAACTACATCCTCTACTATTGCAATCTCATCAATAGCTTCAATTTATTCATGTTCTACCACTACAACCACAATTATGTCTTCATTTTTTCCATCCTCTTTTGTCATCTTCTCTTCACTGTTCACTTCTTCACTTTCGTGTACCTCTATAGAGGTTGCTCTCGTATCTTTCCCCTTCCATCTTAGGTTGCAACACTCTTTTCTTCCACTCTTCTTTTTGTTGTCCTCTTTCTTCTTCTCACTTTTCTTCACCAATGTCCTCTCATATTTTCCCATACTCTTTTCCAATTTCTCTATCATAGCCTGGATCTTTCCCACTTCCTCATGGACTATCTTTCCCATCTCCTCAAACTTTTCATTTTCTACTTTCTCCCAATATTCTCACATGTCTTCTCATGACCCATCCCATTTTCATCTACTACAATCTCACCTCAATCTGTAATCCACATCACACTCTTCACAATATTTTTATGACTTCAAGCTCTCTCGCTGCTCAACACTCCTCCTACTTGTAACAACCTTCACATGAGCTTCTTCTCTATCACCTTCACACTTCTACTTGCAGGTCCTAGCATAAGAAGCCCCACATTCGACGATCTGCTTATGCACTCAAAACCTCTAGCTCTTATTCCATTTGTGGTAGATGAAAAAACAAACCCCAAATAATAGGTCAAAAATTCCCTTATTCGAGACTAGGCAATAATTCAATTTGATAATTTCATTTTTCAATTGAATTCAAATTCAATTTTCAATTTTGATTACATTAACAAATCATTCCATAGATAAGCATCTTGAATTATATTCGAATTTAAAATAATTCAATAAATTGATCTCAATTTACATATTACATTGGAAAATTTCACAAATCCTTTACTCCCATGTAATGTCTTCTCCATCAACCTACTTGTGAGTTAATTCATCTTGCAATTATCCCTCTTTCTCCACACATATGCTCAACCCCTCTTTTCCTTCCTTGCATAGTTTGTCCTCAATTTTTAGAAAAAAAATTAAATGCATTGGAAATGTTTATTGCCATATATGGCACTACCCCATTACACTCTTCTTGCACAATCTCTCTTTCTTACTTTTTACTGCACTCAATCTTGTTATGTCGCAAATATCTCCCTCTCTCCTTTTTTTATGTCCACTCTTCTCTCTTCTATACTTAGCGGCCTCTTTCCACCCTCTATATTTTCTTGTCCACATACCCGATTTGCTTGGCTCATTTAAGGGACATCTAGTGGTTGCCTTTCCCATTCTTTTCTTCCCATGACCTCACTCTATCCCTTTAATTCATAAACATAAATTTAATTTATGTTGGCCTATCCTTTATCATAGTGTAGCCTCCTCTTGATAACAATTCTTCTATGGCTACATTCTACACTCCTTGTGTCCCCTCCTTATGGTACATGTTTGGTTGTCTTTATGCATCCATTCCTCTATTTTGAGGTGCCCCTCCACCCTCTAAAACTGTGCACCACTTTGACTTCTAATCTCCCACCAAAAACCATAACCTACCCCCCTCAGCTACCTGCCCTCTCCTTTTTCTCTCCTCTTTTTTTAGCATACATTAAACACAAAATGCACTTAAGTAGTGCATCTTTTGGTTTTCTTGGACATATATTTATCGTCTTTTCATTTCTCAATGGCTTTTACATTTTATGATAAAATGCTAAGGAAATGGGACTAAAGTAACATATGTTACATTTTATATATATTTTGAACTCATCTACATGCAATGACTCATTGCAAGCTCAAAATTGAAGACGTGAATCAAATTAGGATATTTTATCAACTAATGACAAAAGTGTCATCCAATCACCTCCAAATAAACCATCGAAGCCAGAGTAAACTAAACTCCCAGAATCAATCACAGAACTCCAAAAATACAATATGAAACTCAAATTAGACCAAATAGAAGAAAACCAAACCGAGTTTTTTAAGGGTGATGTAGATAGTTCATTCACATAGGATGCTTCAATATTACCCTTTATATTATAATGTGTTTAAAATGATGTCCTAATTCATGATATACATAATAATGTTATGAAACTTTTTCCCCAAAGTGAAAATAAAGTTATGAAAGCATTAAAAGGAGATAGAAAAATAAAGGATAAGTTGTTTTCCTTTAGTTAAAATAGATATTAATGAAAAATCCCTTAAAAGAGAGGAATGCTTATATTTATTAAATAATAATTAGACAAATTTTGTGAAAGGGTGTGGTGGTTTGAAACCCAACCCTTAAGGCTTATATAAAATATTTATGTGAGACTTGGAAAGGGCATGGAGAACACTTAAGGAAGAACAAAGTGGTTTGGTGGGGCTATAGGCATTGAAGAAGGGGCACACAAAGTGTTTCTAGCCTGGTTGGGGTGTAGAGTTCTCCTAGGATTGTCCTGGCCAAGTCTTTGTGTGAGTAGTCACAATTTGTATTTTTAAACATATCCTCCAAATTGTTCCATGGTGAGAGTCAATACCACTAACATCTTCCTAGCGTGAGAGTGGATTTTACAAGTGCTACAATTCAAATAAGTATCAAAAACCATTGAAGAGCTACAATATATTAAAAATATTATATATATACTAAATTATATGGATGTGTTATTCAATTTAACATGTTAATTATTTATTTTAGAATTCTTACTAAATTATCACATATTTCCTTTTACATTGGTTATTCACATATATTTTAATAATATTACAACTTATAATTATGTTAGATCTAATATTCAATCTATTAAATCCATTGCTAATAATTAAATAAATCTTGTAGAAAAGTGACATTACTAATACAATACTAATTGCTAGAAGGAAAGGAAACAACAAAATATTCTTGAGCATATTGGTTAGTGTGAGTGTCCAATCTGTAATAAACTAACAAGAAACAACAAACAAGTGTCAATCATGTTATAAAACCAAATAAAACACTCCCTATGACATTCTTGATCAAAAAAGATAAGAAACCATGAAGAAAACATGAAATAAACAAGATAAATAAATGTAAACCTATCCAAATTAACCAAACCTCCATCCCATAGGGGAAGTGGTGCTCCTTTGATGTGGAAAGAAGCCCTTTCCCAATCCCTTTGATAAGCTTGATGATTGAAGATGATTCAAAGTATGGAAGTGATGCTAAATAGTGGAATTATACTCAAAATAGATGAAAATGATGGAATGCTAAGTATGAAAATGGCTATAATGATAATTCTTGAAGTTGTGGATCCATATTGTGAAGAGAATGACTCTATTTATAGAAATCAAGGGTTGAAGAATGAGAGGAATTGGTGAATGTGGGATAAAATGAGAGCCAATGAGAATGTGCCAAGTGTCACAATTCTATTGGAGGAAGGTGGAGCACATTTTGGGAAATGTGTTGAGGAATGAGAGATGTAAGAGGAATAAATGGGAATGCAAGATGATTTGAAAGGTTGTAAGAAGAATTTATTGAATGTGGTTGAGGATTTGAAAGGATGTAAGAGGAGTAAATTAAAATGTAAAAGGAGTTATTGGGGATGTGAGAGGTTTTTGAAATCTTTGGAGGGAAAATGAATAGAGGGTGGTTGAGAGGAATATTCCTTGGAATATGCCTTTGTGAGGATAAACAGAGGAATTAGTTAATCAAAAGAAATGAATTTCATGTACAACTTGGTTAGTTGACCCTGGGTTGATTTAACTCTTGAGGAGTTAAAAGCTGGAGGATTTATTAATGATGATTAAGAAGTGATTTAAGATTAATTAATTCAGAATTAATTAATTGGAATGGATTAGATGATTGTGACATTTGATTTGACTTATTTAATCAAATGAGAATAATTTGTGGGATTTAATTAAATTATTTGATTTAATTAAATATGATGAACATTAGTTAGAAGAAATATGAATTAATCAATAAATTTAATTATTTAATTAATTGGTTAGTTCGAAGTGATTTAGGAGGAAATGGTGTTAATTTATCAGAATCAGATGCATAGTATCAGTTAGGAATTTTTACGTATCTACATTTTGCCCCTCTTTGAAGCGAGGTACCTACTATGTTTGTTCAAAGAATAACACTGCTATGATCAAAATTCAAAAATTCTTTATTTTTTCAAATGCCCCACTGTTGCCTCAGTGGAAGAAATTACACTGGTACACTGTCCCCTTGAGAGATCGGGCAATTTTTTTTATTTTAGGGTCGATCTCGCGAGAAAGAGGTTCAAGATGGATGTATGGATGGTTAGACTAACAGATCTATATGATAATGATGATGCAAATGAGATGTTTTTAAGATGATTAGAATAACAAATCTATATTATCCTAAACAACTTAAATGATGATGCAATGCATGTGATATGGATGATGGTTTCCTATTGCGATGATATGCTATGATTATGCAGGATGAGTATGCTGATGTTTTATGAATGTAGGATGGATGCATTGATGTTTTATGAATGTAGGATGGATGCATTGATGTTTTGGTGAATTTTATGATAGCATGTTAGCGTGAAAGAGGATAGAAGAATGAGAGGGATCAACCCTTAATTCTGAGAAGATGTAGAAGTCCAACAAGTCTATGAGTCATCAATACTTTATTAGATATGATAATGAATGATGATAATGTATTGCTTATCCAAGGATTGGGGATGCAAAGAGCATAAATTTCCTTATGTTTGATAACACACATAGATACGATGCATCAAAGTACATACAATCAGGATGACGTTGTATCTAGTGAGATGGACTTTGACTTGACAAACAAATAGGAGTATTCTTGTTCACACTTGATATACAAAACCTTATTAGGATTTTACTTCAGACATTTTGAACATCTCAGACCAAAACACAAAAAGGAAAAACCTCCCAATGTAATAGTCAACAAGGCATCCAAAACATCCTCCCTACGAATCGAAAAAAATTAGCATGACCAAGGTTATATTACAAGAATATCCAGCAAGCACAACAAACAAAAGATAATGATCATTTCCCCATTCCTTTCTCTCTAAATCATTTTTTATTAGACATCATCAAGAGGTCATCGAAATGAGTGAAATAAGATAAACCAAAAGAACAGATCAAGTAAACAAATAGGCTAATGTTCTTCATACCCCCAGCCAAGACTAAACTATGGTGATGCCTGATGGTGATGTCCATTGTAGGAAGGATGCATCCTAGGATATGTTGCTATCAGATGATTTTGGAATTAACTAGATGATAGGCTATTGATTTTGGAATTAACTAGATGCTTATTGCGGGTGAAAGAGGAATGGGACATGATTTTGGGTTTTTTGAATGTTTTTGGTATTTTTGAAATGTTTTGAGGCTATTTTGGGATTTTTGAGGTGTTTTACAAATGTTTTGATTTTCAAATTTTCTATTTTTTTTGGTATTTTTTGAGATTTTGACCAAGAACCTAACCTAAGGACCTATCTTAGGGGCCTTGAGGGCTGATCAAAGATTAGCCTTGCCTACGTTATACACGTAGAGACCACGTAGTTCAATTGACATAGACTCATTTATTGCTAAAAATATGAACATGTGGATTACCAATTTATTATGATAGACTTCTAAGGGACTGGCCTAATGTGTCTCAGGGGCTGATCAAAGATTAGAATTGCCTACGTTCAAGCTCAGAGATGACGTAATTCGACATGGCAACTCTATTTTTTGACCTTTTTCTAAATTTTGACCTATTTTGGATTTTTGATATGTTTTGGATGTTTTTGGATTTTTTGGTTTTAAGAATGTTTTTGGTTTTTCAAGGATTTTATGATTTTTTTTGGATTTTCAAGAATTTCATAAATGTTTTTTTGGATTTTTTGAAATAAGAAGATTTCAAGAATATACATGAGTCTGATCCAATGTAGGTATAAGAACATGCCCCTAGCATGATGTGATAGACTACCTTGATATAGGCAAAGAAAACTGACCTTAGGAATGTGCCAAGTAGTACTAGGAGGGAACATGATACCGAAACAGGATCAAGCTATGATGTAGACGTAGATGGGTGAATGGAAGGATCAATGGAATGTGATGGGTGAATGTGATGGAAGGTGATGCAGAACAAGCCGAAGAATCCATGGTGGATGGAAAGTGTTTATTTACACATGGCGCATGCTTGTCAGGTTTTCACCAAGGTACTTTCCCAAAACGCCACCAAAGTGGTTTTCACTAGAAGATGATTTTTTTCTTTACTGTTTTCAATCCTTTTTTAATTTTTTTTTATTTTGATTTTTTTGATTTTTTTGTATTTTTAGATTTATACCTAGCAAGCTTAGGCATAAATTTTTTTCAGATGGGAGTTATTGATGGGATCCTATAGTCGCTCACCTTTAGGTGTGAATAGATTATATACTCCTGATTTGTAACTTGCTGTGATGATGAAGGGTCCCAACCAGTTAGGTTCAAACTTTCCTTTGCTGTCTAGATTCGACACATTCTTATGATTTTATTTTAGCACGATCTCTCCTACTTGAAATGAATTATTCTTGATCTTCTTATTATAGCTCCTTTTGAGGCAGTTTTGGTAGACCTACAAGTGGTTCAAAGAATCTATGTGTCTCTCATCTAGTAGTTCTAGCTCATTCAACCATGACACCCGATATTCTTCATCAGTAATAAGATTCTGCAATGATATTCTTAAGGATGGGAGCTTGATCTCAATGGGAAGGATGGCTTCTAATCCATAGACTAGGGAGAAAGGGGTTGCACCTGTAGGCATGCAAATACTTGTTTGGAAGGCCCATAAGGCAGGATTTAGTTGTAGGTGCTAGTCACGACCAGCTTCACTGGCTATTTTCTTTAGGATTTTCAAGATGGTTTTATTCGTAGCCTCAACTTGGATGTTACGTTGGGGGTAGTATGGGGTAGAAAAGCGATGTTGGATATTGAATTTTTGGCATAGCTCTCAGAAATCCTAGTTTTTGAAGGGTGTTCCATTATCTAAGATAAGGGCTTGAGGAACACCATAATGGTAGATAAGGTAGTTTAGAATGAATTTGGAAATTTTCTTTCCTATGATATAGGTCATGGGAATGACCTCTACCCACTTTGTGAAGTACTCCATGGTGATGATAATGAACTCGTGTCCATTAGATGAGGTGGGTGTGATTTTTCCAATGAGATCAAACCCCCATTGTGAAAAGGGCCATGGTGTTATAATCGGTTGGAGCTCCTGAGTTGATGCATGGATGAGGTCTCCATTCTATTGAAATTGCAAAAAACTTGGTACATATTCATGATCTTCCTTCTCCATTGTAGGCCAGTAGTACCCAGTCCTCAACAGTTTCTTAGCCAAGGTCATACCACTAGAATGTGAACCACAAATACCATTATGTACCTTAGTTAAAGTAGTCAAAGCTTCCTCGTGGTTAAGGAATCTCAAAATGGTTCCTTCGATACTTCTACGGTATAGTGTATCACCTAAGATAACAAAATGGGATGATTTCTTGATAAAGGTTCTTTTGAGGTTTGGGGTGATATCAGTGGGGAGGACTCCTATTTTTAGGTAGGTGTATATGTCATGGTACCAAGGATCACCAAGACCAATGATTTCACACACGAACTTGAAATCTAGTACCTCGAAGGATGGTATGAGAAGTTGCTCTACCTGGAATTCATGTTTAAGGACGTTGAGTGGGATATCCAACAATGATCCAATTGTAGCCATGGTGTCCACTACTTTGTTGTTTACCCTCGTTATTTTCTCAAATGTGATGTCGATGAAGAATTCCTTGAGATCCTCCACCATTTTCTTGTATGGGGTAAGTTTTTCATCCTTTGTTTGGCATTCATCATTAACTTGGTTCATAATTAGCTATGAGTCCCCATAAACTGTAAGTGCCATTATTTTCCATTGTACTACAATTCAAAGTCCTATGACCAAAGCCTCGTACTCGACAATATTGTTGGTGCAAGGGAAATATAGCCTATATGATTTTGGGATGCAATCCCCTTGTGGTGTGATGAAGAAGATTCTGGATCCTAACCCATTATAAGTATATGACCCATCAAAATACACCTTCCAATGATCAACTACACTGAGATTGAAAATTGACTCATCGAGGAACTCTGACACCAATGGATTCTTTGCATATATCGGTGCCTCATCCAGTTGATCCACAATTACCTGTCCTTTCATTAACTTCTGCTCTACATATTCAATATCATATTCTGTTAAGATCATAACCCACTTAGCCATTCGTCCTATAAGTGTTGCTTTAGACAGAAAATATTTTAGAGGATCTATCTTGGTGATGAACTTTATTTGGTGAGCAAGCATGTAGTGTCTGAATTTTTGTGAAGCGAACACTACTGCAAGACAAGCTTTCTCGATGAATGTGAAGTTCAGCTCATGCCCTACCAAGGTTCTACTGATATAGTAAATGACTCTCTCTTTTCTTGTTTCATCATGCTGAGCTAGGAGAGCACCAATGGCTACCACTGTAGCTGATATGTACAAGAGCAATGGTTTGTTTGGGATTGGTGGCATGAGGACTAGCAATGTCAGCAAGTATTCTTTGATTTTATTTAATGTCTAATTGCATTTCTCATCCCACTTGTATGATATCCCCTTATGGAGTAGATGAGAATATGGGATGGCTTTATTTGCTAACTATGCTATGAATCTGCAAATGGATTGGAGTATTCCCTACAAGCCCCTTAATTGCTTCAATATCTATGGTGACTCCATTTCAAGGATTGCTTTGACCTTTGCAGGGTCTATCTTGATTCCCCTCATTGATACAATATACCCTAGAAGTTTTCTTGATGTGACACCAAATACACATTTCTTGGAATTTAGCCTCACCTTGTACTCTTCCAATCTATCAAAGATAGAGCTTAGTGCTATTATGTGGTCTTGACACTTTATTGATTTGGATATTATGTTGTCCACATAGTCTTCTACAGATTTTTGGATCATTTCATGAAAAATCAGTCATAGCCCTTTGGTATGTAGCTCCAAATTTCTTTAACCCAAATGGCATCATATTCCAACAATAGGTGCCCCATGGAAAGGTGAAGGCTATTTTATGTTGATCATCCTTTGATATCATAATCTGATTTTAGCCTGAAAACCCATCCATCAATGGTAGCTTTTCGTGTCCTATTGTTAAATCTACAATCATGTCTATGTTGGGAAGAGGAAAATCATCCTTAGGGAATGCTTTGTTTAGGTCCCTGAAGTCAATATAGATTTGGATGCCCCGAGTGGGCTTAGAAATAGGTACAAGGTTAGAAACCCATTTGAGATAATCAATGGTTTGTATGAAACCAGTGTCAAGAAGTTTTTGCAGCTCAAGTTTGACCAATAATGCGATTTGTGGATGCATCTTTCTGAATTTCTGTCTTACTAGTTTTTCCTCTGGATAGACTACTAGATGATGGACCACCACCTCTGGATCAAGGCCTAGAATTTCAACATAGGTCCATGCAAAATTTACTTTCCTTTCTTTCATAAATGCAACTAGAATTTCTTGTTCTTTAGTCAAAAGTGATTCTACATAGAAGGTGATGTGTGGTGTCTCTTCAGTTCCTAGATTGACTAGGTTGCATTTTTCTGCTAGTACTACTAATTTTTCTTGATGGATGGAACTAAGGGGAAGATTGAATCCATCATCCTTTGGTGCCTTTGAGAGGTTTTCACCATCAGATACATCCTTTCTTTTTACTATTTTTGGATCAAAAAGTTTCATGGTGTGGTTTTCACTTAAAGATCTACATGTTATTCTTAGATCTTATATTTTGCAACTAAGAGATTCAATTGTTTCCCCATAGTATGCATGTGTGTCTAGCTCAATATCAAATCCTGATTTTTGGTCTCCATATGGTAGAGTATCCTTGAGTCCATGAATTCCAAGAGAGCCTCATCATTTTCGAATGTGTCTAAAATCAGTGGTCCTCGTTGGTCACTGTCTATTAGTTGGGTATAAACAAGCTTTAGTTCAGTGATTTGGTTACTTGAATCGAAATACATGGTTGTGATCATAAAAAGGGAGGAATCCTCAAACAACATGGGTAAATCAGAGATGGGGTCTTTGTCACATACGTTGGTTATATCGAATGTATAGTTATCTAGGGGAAGACCAGTGGACACTAGTAACTGAGGAGGAGCTTTGACTATTTTAACCTTAGCACCCTTACCAAGTATGGTTAGCTTTGTAGGGGTACATCCAAGGCCAAGATTCTTAGGGTGCTTCTCAGGAATAATGGGTTCAAACAAACTATTATCATTTTTCCCAATCTTCTCATTTTTGTTATAGCCCCATCCAAACATTAATTGAAGACCTTTGTTGCTTTCTTCCATGGGGAGATATGGCACGGGCCTTTTATCTTGGTATAACATGCTTGATACATATTTCTCGTCCACCACCTCGTTGCTTAGGTCTCCCCACTTTTTGAAGGTGGTAGGTTTTTCTTTGAAGGTCTGAGATGTGTCAATTGGTTGTGATTTTCCATGAGATCTAGGAGATTGAGGTAACTCTCCTACCACAAAGGCACTCTTTTTCATTTTATAGTTCCTGCATCCATTATCTTTGATAATGATCTTAACATCTAGGATGTCTGGAATGGAGGGTGTCTCTGTCTCAAAAGTGGAGGCTAAGGTGGATGGGTCAATACAAGGAGATGTGGGTCCCTCATCATTTTTTCTGGACTTGGGGGATCTTATAATACTTTGCCTCTATGTTTTTTCAATAATAAAAAGGCTTAGGGTCATTATGGATTGTGACTTATTGGTTTTGATAAGGGAATTTGACACATTGATGGAATGTGGATGCAACAACCTACATCCTGTGGATCCACAGGCACCCTAGGAGAATATTATAGTGGAGTTCAAGGTCAAGAACCTAGCAAGTGGTCTCCATGATTGATGGCCCCGCTTGAATGGGGAGTTGAATGGTGCCTTGAGACACCCGTTCTTGATCATCATAGGCTCTGATTGTGATACCTTTTCCTTTTTCGATAACATCTTTTGAGAATCCCAAATTCTTTACCAATTTCAAAGTACAAATATTTAAACCCACACCTCCATCCACCAAGACTCTTTTGACTTTGTTCTTGTGTACTAGGACTTCAAGATGGAGTGCACGGTTGTGAGATGGCTAGGTTGGGACATCATGTTTGGAGAAAGTGAGGAGATTTGGTGTAGTGATATGTTCGACCATAGCTTGAAACTGGTCTACATCAAGGTCTGGGGGATGGAGGATGCAACCAATGCCTTTTCTAGGATGTCCCTATGTGTGGGTGATATTTTTAGCAACTCCATGATGGAGATCTGGGTGGGGGTATTTTTCAGTTGATCTAGGACATTGTAACCATTAGGGATTGATTTTTGATTTACAATGGGTGCCTTGGACATTTGTGAAGGTCTTGGGATAGTAATTCTACCACCACATTTGGTGACTCCACACTCAGCTCTAGATCCTTTGATATTTATGACTGCTACCCACTCATCCAAGGATGCAACCACATGGTCATAGATATGATTTACATTGGCATACTTCCTTTTTCCATTGTTATTTCCTTTATTAGATCGAGCATCAGATTCATGTATATTTTGAGATCTTGATTCTCGACGAGTTGTTCAATGGTTATGGTCTTATCATCAATGCAATCTTGGATTATATTTTTAAGTCACATGCAACTGGTTATCATGTGTCCCTTTATTTTGGGAAATTCACAAAGGTGCTTCTCATTATACCATGGTGGTTTAACTTGAGGCTCTTGGTAATTTTTGTAAACAAGGATTTTGATGAGATTTTCTTGTACCAACTATTGCTTGACTGATTTGATTGGTTCCCCAAGTGGTGTTTATTTTTGTTTAGGGGGATATCTATTCTTTGGGGGTGGTCCCCCTTGAGCATTTAGATTGTTGACAGTTTTATTTTTGGGTTGTTGTTGTGATGTGTTTGTTTGCAAAATGTTTTGGGTGTTTTTTTGTGGTTTTTGATATGTTTTTTGTTGCACATTTGGCCTTGGAGCACTGATAACAAATTTAGCATCAACAACACCATCATTGGTGGCATTCTTGTTCTTAGCCCATGTGTGAGGTTTTTCATTGTAACTTGTTGATGGTCAATTATCTTGGTATGTGGGTGTGCCCCCTTGTGCTATAAGGGCCCTTTCGATGTTGACCGCTTTGGGAATCAATTGGTCATATGTGGTTATGCATTGCATTTTCAAATGAAAGGATAAGGTCCCTTCAAGGTTTGAGATGATAGTTTTGATTTTTTGTTCTTCTGACATAAACCGTTTTCTCTTGTTGGCTTTGGATCACCATCATTGCAATAAGTCTATGATTGTTTCTCCTTTGCCTTGTTTTAGATTGGACAATTCTTCCAAGCTTACTTCCACACCCAATTTAAATGAATAATTTTCAATGAATTTGTCCACGATTTCTTGGAAATTTTTAATTCTTGGGGGAAGGTGAGAGAAAAATTCCATTGTTGGACCAACCAAGCTCTGAGGGAAGAGCCACATTAAATAAGAATAATCGTATGCGACCTCCATATAGTGTACATGAAATTCTCTAGTGTGATATTCAGGATTTCTAGTTCCTCGATATTTATCGAACTTCGGTATTTCAAATTCTAGTGGAAATGGAACCATTGCAATGCTTCTATCAAATGGATAGGATCATAAATTCCCTTATGATTTCTTTGTCTTTCCTGATTGTATGTCCAGTATTTTCTGCGAGAGCAATTTAACTTGTGCGAACAAATTAGTTTATGGATCGGGTGGTAGGATGAATTCGTTTTGAGATGGTGGTATGGTTGCTTGGGTGACAGGTGGCATGGTTTGTATGTTAAGATTTTGTGGTGTGTTTGTGAGAGGTTGTTGAAAGCTCTATTGCCCAATCAACACTTGTTGATATGCTTTTTTTTTTTGTTGTGCCAATAATTCTTGTTGTTGGTATTGTTGTTGTTGTTGTTGGGCCAATAATGCATGTTGTTGGGCTTGTTGTTGCATAGTTTGTTGTTGTTGTGCTATCAATGATTGTTGTTGTGTGCATTGTTGCAAGGCTTGCTGATAGGCCAAACCTTGTGCTTGTTCTTTTTGTACTTAGTATTGAGATTGTGCCTAGGCTTGAGCTTGTTGAACGACTTGTGCAACTTGTGCATCTTGTGTGGCTTGTGTTGCTTGTGCTTATTGTGTGTCTTGTTGCATAACTTGTTGAGCTTGTAATTGGTGAAGTTCCTTTTGGTACGCTTGTTGGGTTGCTTGCAATGTGATGATGTATTGATTTGATACATTTGGATTTGGTGGTGGAGATGGAGGATTGGGTGGAATGGTGTGAGATGAGGTGGCAAGATTTTGTTGAGGTGGTTATTGTGGTGTTTTTTGAGTGATGACAAGGGGTTGTGTAGTGGATGGCAGGTTTGGATTGGTGATTGATATGTTTAGACCTTGTGAGACTAGATTTTGAGACACTTGGGGTTTCGCAAATGATGAGATATTTAATTTTTGAGGCTTGGATTGGTGTTGATTGGTGTTGCGATATTGGTGGTAGGACCAAAGGATTTGGTATGATAGATTTGTTGATTTGACTTATGCTTGGATTGATTTCATTTGTTTGATTTTGGATTGGTGTGTTGGATGGGAGGATTTGCCCCATACCTTGATTAGGTGTGGATGATGATGGAAATAGAGGAAATGATGGGAAGATTGGTGGTGTGCTTCCTTGCAAAAGTAAGGATAATGCATCTGAAGTTCCCATTTGTGCAAAAAAATCTATGTCCTTGTGATATCATGGGGAGGGAACATTGTGCATCAAGAGGGTATGTCGGTGTTGCAGAAAAGGTGGAGGGGTTGTTTGTATCATGAAAGATGAGTGGTACATATGGATGTTTCGAGCCTTGTGGGACGACATTGGGCATACCCAAGATCGTGTTTACCTCCAAGTTTTGATTATTGAACAGTGGATGTGTTTGAAGAGCTTGGAGTAATAAACTCCCTTTGGTGATCATTGGTTGACTTGGAGAATGAGATGAAGTTGTTTGTATGATGGGCTGGATGATGTTTGGGAATGAAGGCATGAATGGTGCTTGAGGTATACTCCCAAAAGTTTGTTCCAAAATAGTGATTACATCAAAATTGGAATGGAGTGTAGCTCCTTCCTTCACTAATGCCAACATGTATTGTGTGGGGTTGAGCCTCATGACCATGTTGACAATATTGTGTGTTTTAGTGTTTTGGTATTTAGGATTAATTCAAATATTTCATCTTGGGTCATCCCTTGGAAGTCATTGGTGACATCCTACACTTGGAAACCTCCCTCTTAAGGATCTTGAGGTATTTGAGAGGGATTAAGTGAAAGGTTGATTGATTCCTTGGGGTTGAATTTTGATGTAGTTTGGCTCAAATCACTTGAAGTGGATGTTTCTTTGTTTTGCTCCATGATCTTCTTGTGTTGAGATCTTGTTTGGACCATAAAATTGGGATCAACTTTTGGGAATAGGAGGTAAACCTCTAACTCCTTGGGTTGGTCTAAACTTTAGGTACAAAAAGGAAATATAGGATGTTAAGGATCAAATGATGGTGGTGCAAATGATGAGGGGTGAATTATATGGATGCTTGAACTTTTGAGGACCTTGGAGGAATACTAGACCTTAGGATTTTTTTGGATTTTGATTTGGATTTGGTTTGATTTCTTATGGATAATTTAACTAGATGTATGAGGAAGGACTCATCCACACACACTTAGCCAAACAAAGTGATTTTGATTTTGATTAAAGGATTCACCAAAAGTCTAGCATAGATGATTTTTCCAATGTTCCAAGATTTTTTTGTGAGATGGGATTTTGATTGATGATGATGACAAATGGAAGTGTTGATTTTGATCCTAGATGAACCTAGAGATACTTTTTTTATAAGACCAAGGTATTGAAGAACATGTTATTTACTATAAAGTGTTAAAATCCAAGAGATCAAACTTTGACTTAAATGAGTGGTTCAAATTAAGCATACATATCTGGATTGTTGAGGGGAATAAGTCTATAAAACCTTGTAACCTTCTTTCTTATCTTGGTGTATTGCTTTAGGTTGAACTTCCTAATGTACTTCTTGATAAATTTTTGAGTGTGACACCTAAACTTGAAGTTTTTGCATAAATACTTTTTCTTTGGGATCTTGACCTTTTTGGAAATCATGAGAACAAGCACATATGTGGGGTTCAATTGTCTTTTATCTTGATTAAATGGATTCTTTTTACCACGTAAAAACTTGTCTTGATTAAGTTCAAACTAAATGTCTATGTCTTAAACCTTTTTCACTCCACAAGATCCATTATGTGAAAATCAAAGGGTCAAAGCCATAGTTTTCCTAGGTTGAATTTGGAGAGAAAAAAATGATATATGGGCCCAAATATTTAGAAGCATCTACAGATAAAATCCCTAGGGACAAGCAGTAATACTTGGAATTTTCAAGGATATTTTCTCTTTCCAAAGGGTTTGAAAATTTGTTGACTTGTTGAATGTTTGTTTCAAAGTTTGAGATCCAAGCAATGTATTTAACTGACTCACAGTTTGTACAATCCTAGGATAGAAATGGCCATACTTTGTTGAGTCCTCACTTGGATTTCTCCAAACACTAGACACAGTGAACAGTTAGAGGTTTCGTGACACTGGCTCCCCTCCACGACACACACTTCTCGAGACCACCAAATCTCAAAATCCTAAAGATCCAGAGACCTTAAGGATTTTTTTATTTCTACTATTGAATAGTACAGATATGAAGTGACTTCAAAACGATTGTTCTTGCACCAAAAAGTATTAAGGATTTTGGTATCTAAACTATTTTGGCTCTTAGTAACAAACCAAGAACACCCAATTGTATGTGCACCCACTTTGCCACTTAAGGCTCTTACTATTGTTCCCATTCCACTTAAGGCATGGTACTAGGTGCGGTATTTCAGACAGTCCAAGATAGAAGGTACTTTCTCACAATTTCCCAACCTTTGATATAGCCCACCGGTAAATGTGCTCCAAGAACTTTCCTATGAGTTTCTTGTTGTGGGTTGTGTCTCATAGTAAGCCCTCTCTTAAGGGTGACTCAAAGCAATAAACTATACCTCAAGTGTTTCTCTTGCACCCCAGATTGCATGAAAAGCAAGGGGAGAGGATACACACTTAAGATGCACCAAAGACAAAATCACACAAATCAATCACTTGTTCATTTTAACCTTCAAAGAAATAGTGAATTTATTTTAAGCACCAAACTTGAGTGTGAGTTTGCCTTGTTCAATTTTAGCCCAAAATCAAAGTCTAGTAAGTTCATAATGTTCAATTTTAACCAACTTTGACAAAGCTTGAGTTGTTTGTAAATTTTAAGCCCAAAGATAACTCCAGTTGGTCCTAAAACAAGAAATTAAATGTAAGATTGGAAATCCTAAGCTATTAGAATGAGCATTAAAAAATGCTTTTAGATTCCCAACTCAGTTTTCCTCCCCTTCCTGCAAAGGCAACGTTGTGTAGAAAATGCGATGCTGAAAGAAAATGCAACTCTTTGTTTAAATGCAAAATTAATGCTCTACAGAAGGCAGAGAGTGCATATGCGGCACAATATGGAAAGCAACGCTCTATGAAAATAAAAAATGAGATGGAAACTAGAAAGGTCAAAGGTGACACTACAACATATGCGATGTGAATCTAATGAGCAAATACGTTGCAATGCAACAAAAGCGACGTTGAAATTGAAGTCGATGCTTTGTAAATTTGCAAATGTGATGTTGTATCTGGAAAGTGCGGCATCGCTCCCCTGTATTTACAAAAACTAGAATTTCAAGACAAAATTTGAAAATAAAGTGGTTAGCCCTCCTTCTAGCACCAAAATGTGAGTGTCCAATATGTAATCAACTAATAAGAAACAACAAAAAAGTGTCAATCATGTTAGAAAACCAAATAAAACACTCCCTATGAGATTCTCGATCAAGAAAGATAAGAAAATATGAAGAAAAATAAAATAAACAAAGATAAATGCATGTAAACCTATCTAAATTAACCAAACCTCCATCTCATAGGGGGAGTGGTGCTCCTTTGATGTGGAAAGAAGCCCTTTCCCAAACCCTTTGATAATATTGATGATTTAAGATGATTCCAAGTATGGAAGTGATGCTAAATAGTGGAATTATGCTCAAAATAGATGAAAATGATGGAATGCTAAGTATGAAAATGGCTCTAATGATAATGCTTGCAGTTGTGGATTCATATTGTGAAGAGAATGCCTCTATTTATAGAACTCAAGGGTTGAAGAATGAGAGGAATTGGTGAATGTGGGATAAAATGAGAGCCAATGAGAATGTGTAAATTGTCAAAATTCTATTGGAGGAAGGTGGAGCACATTTTGGGAAATGTGTTGAGGAATGGGGGATGTCAGAGAAATAAATGAGAATGTAAGAGGAATAAATGAGAATGTAAGAGGAGTAAATGAAAATGTAAGAGAAGTTATTGGGGATGTGAGAGGTTTTTGAAATCTTTGGAGGGAAATTGAATAGAGGGTGGTTGAGAGGAATATTCCTTGGAATATGCCTTTGTGAGGATAAATAGAGGAATTAGTTAATTAAAAGAAATGAATTTCATGCGCAACCTGGTTAGTTGACCCTAGGTTGATTTGACTCTTGAGGAGTTAAAAGCTGGAGGATTTATTAATGATGATTAGGAAATGATTTAGGATTAATTAATTCATAATTAATTAATTGGAATGGATTAGATGATCATGACATTTGATTTGACTTATTTAATCAAATGAGAAGACTTTGGGGGATTTAATTAAATGATTTGATTTAATTAAATATAATGAACATTAGTCAAAAGAAGATGAATTAATCAATAAATTTAATTATTTGATTAATTGCTAAATTCGCTTAATTTAACTAAATAATGTTGATTATTTAATTAATTGGTTAGTTCGAAGTGATTTAGGAGGAAATAGTGTTAATCTATCATAACCAGATGCATAGTATCAGTTAAAACTTTTTATGTGTCTATAATTAGTATATGAGTATTAACTAAAAGAATACTATCTATTGTACATATGCATGCTTTGTGTTAAGTTTAACTAGTGGGTACATTGCATGCATTGTTAAGTGTAGTTAGTTAACATATTGGGTGTATTTTTTATTCAATTTACTAAAAGAACAATTCCTATTATGCATTAAGTTTAGTTAGTTAACATATTGGTTGTATTTTTTATTCAATTTACTAAAAGAACAATTCCTATTGTGCATATTGCATGTGTTATGTTAAGTATACTTAATCTATATATTATATGTATTGTTAAGTTTAGTTCATCAATAAATTGCATGTAATTTTTCATTTGTTTAATAAAAGAATAATTCTTATTGTGTATGGTACTTGTATTATGTTAAGTTTAGTTATTTTATAGATTGCATGTATTATTAAGTTTAGCTATTCAATACATTGCATATATTTTTCATTCAATTTACTAAATAAATAATTCCTTATGTGAATATTATATGTGTTGTATTAAGTTTATTTAGTTGATAGATTGCATGTAAATTTTAGTTAGCTAATAGATTACATGTATATTTCCATTCAATTTACTATTTTGTAATTTTTTATATAATTAAAAAATATCCTCATAAAATAGAAAAATTGGGGCTTCACATAATTGTGTTGTGTATGACAAGCAAGCCATTAATCTTTTTATTTGTATTTTTACTATATTATTTCATCTCATATCAAATCTAGGCTACAAGCCCCAAGCACCTATATTGTGATTTGAGGAGAGTGTTGGAGAAATAAGCCACTTCTTAGCTATAAAAGGATTTATCAAAAGTGAGTTGATAGTTCAATGGTAGAGAGCCACAATAGTAAATAGAAGCTCCTAGGTTTGAGCCCTAGTTAGTCTATGAAAAAATTAACATGGTATTAGAGCTAGGATAAGAGCCTCAAGCTTCTACAATGTGGCTTCTAGGGGGTGTTGGATAAACACAATCTATGAAAAAAACACTTTTTCTTTTAATTTTAAATACTTTTGATTTGATTCTCTATGACCCAAAGTGTTTGTGGATAGAATTTTTTCTAGTAAAAAATCCTTTACAAAGGTCTAAAATATTTTAAAGCCTTTGAGTTAATTGTAAAAGCTCCTATTTAAAATTGTGTGAGAATTTGTTGAGATTATTGCCTCAAACTCACTGGAAGAGACCCTGGTTCTATCACCAAGTAGCAAAGAGTTCATAAGAGTTCTGATTGTGCCTTTACCGCTATACCGTCCAGTGCTTATGAGGAGAGGCGTGGTAGCATAGTGGATACCGCTATACCGCAAGAGACCTCTGACTGATGTGCAATAGCGTGATTACCGCTATACCGCAAGAGCTGACAAAACGGGTCGCAGTAGGGCAGTTACCACCATACTACGAGAGATCTTAGACTATGGAGTAGTAGAGCGATGGACACTGCCACACCGCAACCATCTTTTTTCTCGGTTGCGGTGGTGTGGTTATCGCCATAGTGCATGAGCTAACCAAACGTCTAGTGGTAGAGCGGTTATCGCTATACCTGGGGAGCCTCTCGCCTATCGAGTGGTAGTGTGGTGTGTTACCACCATACCGTAGGAGGTCATCGGGTGTGTAGTGGTAGTGCGGGGTCTTACCACCATACTGTGGGGGTGTGCAAACTATCAAGCGGTAGTGAGGTAAACCACCACACCGCGAGAGCTTGTTGAATGTGTAGCGATAGCGTGGTATAAAGGATAAATGCATAGACTTTTTGACTGCTGAGGTGTATGCCAATCAGTGAAGGTTGATTGTTGACTTGGAAGGTGGTCGTTTGGATTCCTAGGAAGTTTGATGGTTGTTCAATAGAGGAAGTTGAACTTAATTGATTGTATAGAGAAAAAATTAATCATGGGTTTTGCTATACATTGTAACATACAGGAACTATGAAATGGTTTGATGGTTTAGTAGTTCAATGGTTGATTGAATTAATTGATTAGTTTTGTGAGTTTCATTGTATGTTGTAAGGAAGCATTGTAACAATGATATTTTGTTCGAGATTGGTCAAGTAAATACAATTGCTATAATATTGACATCTGAAAAGAGGATTTTGTAACTTGTATGTAATTTGATTACTGTAATACAAGTGATATTCTTTGGTGTGGTGGGTTTTTATCCCGTAAGGGTTTTCCCACGTAAATCTAGTGTCAATTATGTTTGAGTTTATTTCTCCATTTTGTTATTTCTTTGATGTGCATCTTAATGAACTAAAATTATATAATTTAAAGGCATATCTCCATTCTCCTCTGAGTTTTGACATTAGGAAAGTTTGTTCCACACTCAAATTTTTCCTAACAAGTGGTATCAGAGCCTGGCCAGTTGTGTTATCCTTGTGGGTAGGTTGGGTTTTTTGTGTCAATTTTTGTTCAGTGGGAGTTTTGTAGAAGTCTTGCAATTTGTCAAATTATAGATTGAGATGGCAACGACAAGTACGTCTGAAAGGATTGAAATTGATAAATTCAATGGCAGCAATTTTGAGTTGTGGAAACTTAAAATGGAAGACTCGTTGGTGGATTGTGATCTTTGGCTTGTTGTGTCTGGAACGAAACCTTCTGGCATGAAGAAAGAAGATTGGGATCTCATAGACAGAAAAGCAAAACGGTTGATAAGACTTTGTTTGGCAGACTCTATTCTCCTGAACCTTCATGAAGAGAAGACTTTATCTTCTTTGTGGAAGAAGATTGGAGATATTTATCAGGGTAAATCCTTGGTAAATAAATTATTCTTAAGGAAGAAGTTATACTCTTTGAAAATGGGGGAGGGGGTGTCTGTGGCTGATCATCTAAATACATTTATCATGCTAATTTCTCAGTTGGCATCTGTGAGCGTAAAGATTGATAATGAAGATCATTGTATGCTATTGTTATGCTCTTTGCCAAACTTTTGGGATCACTTGGTGATGGCGATTGGGAGCACAAAAACCATTTTCAAGATGGAGGATGTGGTTGCTTCTTTGTTATCAAAAGATATGAGAAGGAATTCCTCTGAGATGGCAAAGGAGGCTCTGGCTGTTCAAGGCAGATCGAAAGAAAAAGGCAAGAAGAAGGACAAGAAGTCCAAATCGAAATTAGAAGGGAGATCAAAGTCTACTGGCAAGAAGTCTAAGGTGAAGTGCTGGAATTGTGGACAGCCTGGTCATGTCCGAAAGGACTGCAAAGAGGAGAAGAAGAAGAAGAATTATGACAATGATTCTTCTCAAAGCGATGTAGATGCCTTCATTGTAGCCTTGGAAACTCAGGCATCAGATGATGTCTGGCTGATTGATTTCGGAGCATCATTCCACATGACATCTCATAGAGACTGGTTTACAAAGTATGAAGAATATGATGGTGGAAAGGTGTATTTGGCAAGTGATTCATCTCTAGAAATAGTTGGTCATGGGAGAGTCAGAGTTCAATTTCCTGATGGAAGAATTAACAGAATTGATGGCGTAATGCATATACGAGGTCTGGCTCAAAATTTACTTTATGTAAGCAAGTTGAACGATGTTGGAGTGCAAGTCTCGTTCTCAAGCAATGGTTGTAAAATGACTAGAGGCTCGATGGTGCTGGCTAGGGGTGCCCGAATTAGTACTTTGTACAAGCTAGACGCACTGACTGTTCAATGCAATACTGTCTCTACAAAGTCACATGAGGCTGTTCGTAAAGAGAAGAATGAAAATGTTCCTATTGGGGAAAATTCCTTGGAAGTTAAACTTCTAGCAAAAAAGACTATGCTCTGGCATCAAAGGCTCGGTCACATTGGTGAGAAAGGTTTAAAATCCTTGAAAAAAAAAAACCTGGTTGAGGGGCTTGTTGATTGTAACCTTGAATTTGAATTATGTGAACATTGTATATATGGCAAACAACACCATGTTTCATTTTACTCTAGTCCTCATAAATCTTCTGGTGTTCTAGATTATATTCATTCTGATGTGTGTGGTCTAGTGGATGTTCCTTCGTTATCGAAGTCTAAGTATTATGTCTCTGTCATTGATGTGTATTTTTAAAAAAGTATATCAAAAGTGTTCAATCATTTTAAGGAATTTAAAAACCTTGTGGAAAATCAGACTAGAAGAAAAATTTAAAGTTTCTAAGAACTAACAATGGTGGTGAGTTTGAAAGGTATTGCAAAGACCATGGGATTAAGAGGCATAAAACAACACCTTACACTCTGCAACAAAATGGAGTTGCTGAAAGGTTGAACAAGATGTTGATGGAGAAGGCTAGAAGTATGTTGAACAATGTTGGTCTAGGGCAGAAGTTCTGGGTTGAGGTTGTGGCTACAACATGTTACTTGTCAAATAGGTCTCCTTCATCAACACTTGTTGAAAAAATGCTTATGGAAGTTTGGTCTGGTAAGAATCCCTCCCTAAGACATGTTCGTGTCTTTGGCTAAGGAACATATGTTTATGTACCTGATGTGAAAAGATCTAAATTGGACAAAAAAGCTGAAAAATGTATCTTCATTGGGTATGGACTTGGTGTGAAAGAATAGAAGCTTTGGAATCCTATGACTAATAAGGTATTGTACAGTAGAAGTGTAATCTTTCAGGAACTAAATCCTTCTTCAGTGGATTTGCAGTCAAAGATGAAAGAAAAAGAAAAAAAGAATGATATTGTTGAGATACCTCTAACTCCAGAAAAAGAGGAACAACACACTAAAAGTGTACCTGAATCTGAGGAGAGTTGAAGCAACTCTGAGAGTTCTGAACAAGAAGAAGAACCACAACCTCGGCCTTAGCCTGTGAGGAGGTCTACATGTGAGAAGAAACAACCAGATAGGTATGGATTCTCTATGATAGATTCTAGTTGTGCCTATGCTTTGATTACTAATATTGATGAGCCTAGGACTGTAAAAGAGGTAGTTGAAATATCCGATTCATATTCCTAGTTGGAAGCAATGAATGAAGAAATGGAATCATTAAGGAAAAATGATACTTGGGATCTGGTTCCATTGCTTGAAGGTAGAAATCCTATGGGCTGAAAATAGGTGTTTAAAAAGAAAATTGGTTTGTATGGCTGTGTTGAAAATTATAAAGCGAGATTGGTTGCGAAGGGTTATTCCCAGGTAGAGGGAATGTATTATGGGGAAATTATTTCTTCGATAGCAAAGCTGGAATCTATCAGATTTCTTTTGTCACTTGCAGCAACATATGACTTGGAGATTGAGCAGATGGATGTGAAGACAACATTTCTTCATGGTGATATTGAAGAAGAAATTTATATGTCCCAGCCTGAGCACTTTGTGAAAAAAGGTAAAGAAAATCTGGTTTGCAAGTTGAAAAAATCTCTGTATGGTTTGAAACAATCACCTAATATGTGGTACCAGAAATTTGACACATTTGTTTTGTCATTGGGATTTGTAAGATCAAAATCAAATCATTGTGTTTACTACAAGTTTGAAAATGATCATGTTCTTATTATTGCCCTTTATGTTGATGATATGTTGTTCATAGGAAATAGTAAGCTAATGATTTTTGATCTAAAGTCTCAGTTGTCTGCAAAGTTCGAAATGAAAGATCTTGGTGCAGCTAGGTATATTCTAGGGATGGAAATAACCAAGGACAGAGAGAGAAAAAAACTTTGGCTCAACTAGAGTAAGTATATTAACACTGTTCTTGAGAGATTTGGTATGAATGATTGCAAGCAGCTAGTTGTTCCAGTTTTGCAAGGAACAAAGCTATCTATTGAAGATTGTCCATAATCTCCTATTGAGATGGGGGAAATGACCAGAGTGCCTTATGCTAGTGTAGTTGGTAGCTTAATGTATGCAATGGTCTGTACAAGGCCATACATTGCCCAAGCAGTGGGAGTTCTTAGCCGATTTATGGTGAATCTAGGAAGGACACATTGGGATGTTGTGAAAAGAGTGTTTAGATATCTGAGGGAGACTTTGGAATATTCTTTGTGCTACCATGGAAATTTGGTTGGGTCACACAGGACTCTTAGCATTCATGGATATGTGGATTCTAATTGGGCAGGGGACATTGACAGTAGAAGATCCACCAGTGGATATTGTTTCATGATGAATGGTGGTGCAGTTAGTTGGATGAGCAAGCGGTAGGCTGTAGTCGCTTTATCTACTACAACGTTTGAGTACATGGCAGCGACTCATGCCTGTAAGGAATCCATTTGGCTTAGAATATTGTGTTCTGATATTGGTTTTGATGCAGGGCAGATTGTTATCTGTTGTGATAGTTAGAGTGCCATTTTTCTAGCGAAAAATCCTACTTTCCATGCCAGGATGAAACATATTGATGTACAATACCATTTTGTACAAGATATGGTGGAGGATGGAAAGGTCTATTTAGATAAGGTAGATACTCTAAAGAATTTTGTTGATTCTTTGACGAAGCTAGTGAGCATGGACAAGTTCAGATGGTGTGCAAATTTGATGGGCCTTGGGGTCCAGAATATTCAATGACTCCAGGTATTGAAAAGGGTTCAGTGAGTTCTTTGTCAAGTGGGAGATTATTGAGATTATGTGCCTCAAACTCACTAGAAGATACCTTGGTTCTATCACCAAGCAACAAAGAGTTCATAAGAGTTATGATTGTGCCTTTACTACTATACTATCGGGTGCTTATGAGGAGAGGCACAATAGCATGATGGATATTGCTATACCGCAAGAGACCTCTAACTGAGGCATGGTAGCGTGGTTACCACTATATCATAGGAGCTAACAGAATGGGTCATGGTAGGGTGGTTACCGCCATACCATGAGAGATCTCAGACTGTGGAGCGGTAGAGCGGTGGACACCACCACACTGTAGACATCTTTTCTCTGGTTTGCAATGGCACGGTTACCACCATACCACAGGAGCTAACTTGACGTCTAGTAGTAGAGTGGTTATCGCTATACCATGGGAGCCTCTCACCTATCAAGCAGTAGTGTGGTGTGTTACTGCCATACTGCAGGAGGTTGTCGGGTGTGCAGTGGTAGTGCAAGGTCTTACCGCCAAACCACAGGGGTGTGCAAACTGTCAAGCGGTAGCGAGGTAAACCACCACACTGTGAGAGCTTGTTGAATGTGTAGTGATAGTGCGGTATAAAGGATAAAGGCATAGAATTTTTGACTACTGAGGTGTACGTCGATCAATGGAGGTTGATTATTGACTTGGAAGGTGGTCGTTTGGATTCTTAGAAAGTTCGACAGTTGTTCAATAGAGGAAGTTGAACTGAACCGATTGTACAAAGAATGAATTAATCATGGGTGTTGCTATACATTGTAGCGTACAGGAACTGTGAAATGCTTCGGTGGTTTAGTAGTTTGATGGTTGATTGAATTGATTGATCAGTTTTGTGAGTTTCATTGTATGTTGTAAGGAAGCATTGTAACAGTGATATTCTCTTCGAGATTGGTCAAGTAAATACAACTACTATACTATTAACATCTAAAAAGAGGATTATGTAACCTATATGTAATTTGATTACTGTAATACAAGTGATATTCTCTGGTGTGGTGGGTTTTTCTCCCTTAAGGGTTTTCCCATGTAAATCTGGTGTCAATTGTGTTTGATTTTATTTCTCCATTTTTTTATTTCTTTGATGTGCATCTTAATGAACTGAAATTGTATAATTTAAAGGCTAATCTCCATTCTCCTTTGAGTTTTGACATTAGGAAATTTTGTTCCGCACTCAAATTTTTCCTAACAGAGTTCACAAATCTCTCAATGGGTCATTTATTAAGAAAGAAGGATACAATCAAGGGAATGCAATATATCTTTTTCTTGTGTGTAGACTTGCTAATCTTATATACGGGTCCATGGTTTCAAGTTCCTCCCAAATCTTGAACCTTGATGGAGATACACATGAAATAATAAAAAGGAAAAGTAAAGGAGATATGTTTCTTTTAGAGCTTTGATGTGGTTTTGAAACCACCTAAAGTTCCTAATAATTATAAGTTTCTCAATGGTTGTATAGTTATCGAGAGGGTTGTAAGCTTCAACGTAGGTGTTTTTTGAGGCTTTTCAAAAGAGTTATGATTGGGTGGCTAGGATTTGATAATTAGGAATTGGTTGCAAGAGATTTGAAGTCATTGAATTTTTCCTAGGATCCTAGAACTCAAAACCTCAACCAAGGTTTTGAGTTCCTTGTGTACCTCAGACATGAAATATAAAAGAGATAGATGTATTTTTAGATATTTTAATGTGATTCTTGAACCATTTTCCTAAGTTGGACATGGTTTCAATTCTCTCCCAAAGTATCGATAAATTTTTAAATATTGATATATTTTAAAGGAACCCATTAATAAAGTATGTTTTTAAAAATGGTTTTGAGTGAAAAATTTAATGATGTCCTACCTACCCTCCATTAATGAAAGGGAGCTCTCCAACTACCTACATTAAGTCTTTCATGCTCTCCATACCTCTAGTGGTTTCCCTTCAACTTGGGACACCTATTTTAGGTGGAAGTTCTTTTAAATCATATATTTTCTTAAAAGTATAGTGTTGTAGATTGGGGTTTCACCCAACATAGTTATTGGAATGATTTTTCTTCATTTTAAGGAGGTTGGTAAATAATTTTTTGAGAAATTAGAGAAAGTGTCAAATATTTGTAAGGTTTTAACCATTGAATAAGTTTATTTCAAGAGGGTAGTGGGTTCTATTGAATTTTCAAAAGAGAGTATTATAGAGTATCATGGGTTTGATGTCTCTCTACTAATGTAGGTATGTTTTTAGGGAATATTTCTAAATTTGTAAAATGTTTTCCTCTTAGTATGCCTTGTACTTGATACCCTAATCTTGATGTATTTTACACTTTGGTCAACTATCCTACACTTTATCTTTCACTATGTAACCCATTGATAGGCATTGATTTATTAATGTTCTCGCTCAATGGCACAAACAAAATAAAAAATCATTATACTATTATTTGTAGCCTAGTTTTAGTTCCATAACTACCATAAGATTCATATAATGAACCCTATGGTTCATGTATCTTACCCTCACCTTACACTCATTGTAATGGTATCTAATTATCTATATTGAGGTATTAAGATATCTAGTTTCTCTTAACTCAATGATAGTCTTTGGACTTGAATCAACAACTTGGGTTCATCTATGATCATTTTTAATTATTCATTTAATTTAATCTAACCTCTATGAACACCCTCCTTAGTCTAAGCTGAGCTCAAATTGAGGAGAGAAAATCCACTCTTGTAGAGTTGACCTTCAACCCTCCATGGTATGTGGATGAACAAATTTCAGCTTAAGGAGGACAACCTTTGCCTTTAATATGATATTTTGTTCTTAGAAGTGGAGAAATGGTTTTGGGACCCTACACATCTTTTAATGCATATATTATTGACTTATATTTGTCAATACTAACTATTTATTTTCCAATTACATGTATGCTCTATGTGTGTATACAAGTATAAAAATACTTAAAAAAATTTAAACTAGCATTGATTCCCTAAAAACATGATTTATTATGAAAATATGTCTTAATATTTCACAAAAAACACTTGAAATAAAAAAATGATCTAGGTGAAACTTCTAGTATATATTCTTTCAAAACTATTAATATGCAAAACAACACATATGTGACAAAAAATAAATAATGCATTGAAAATTGAATATGCACACTACAACAAGAAGTGGTGCATAAGTTATTTATTTTAACATGAAATATTTTTCTTTCTCAAAATACATTTGACTAATATTGGTTTGAGGGCACTTGTCTAAAAACTTACAATAAAATTGTGTTTAGTACATCCAAAAATGTTTAGAATTCCATTCATAATTTTGATAATTAGTTTCTCTTCTTATAATATCTCTTTGATTAGGGAAACACTCATGTTTTTTTTAAATATTTTATTTATTTATTTCATGCATCAACTTTAACCTTGTCTTTCATGGGAGTCTTCTTGAGAAACTAATACTACACTATTATTAGAACCATCTACTATTTGACATCTCCTGATGGCTAGTATTAGTATTCTTTTAATTAGAGATCTACTTGTTTTTCTAATTCAATGAGATTTTTTGTCTTATTACTTACTATAGTTGATGTAAAATACATTAAGTGGCATTACTATTTTTCGTGTTTAAGATTGGACCTACTAAATAGAATGCATTAGGATAAGTGCATAAATATGAGGGCCAAAAAGTGGCCACTCCACTTTTTGGTCCCGAAATAGAGAAAAAACGAGCATGTTATAACAAAACATGCTCATGTTATGGTTTGAATTACAAAAAATGTGAGTGCATTATAATGAATTCACATTATATGATTACAAAAAATGTGAGTGCATTATAATGCACCCGCATTATATAATTTTATAAAACACGAGCGCATTATAACGCACTCACTATTTTGCTTGCATTGAAATTATTTTCTCTTTCTTTTTTCCTCTTTCTTCTCCTTCTCTTTTAGTGAAACTATATAAATGAAATAAGTTGACATTTATATATGGAAATTTACTTTCTTATAATTTAAGTTATATTTCATGTATATATTTTTCAGGATGTTTGAGAGTGGTTTCAAGTCTCTAGAAGTTATAATGCAAATTCTAGTTTTTGGAAGGTCTTATAATTTTTCATACTTAGTTAAATTTCAATAATAAACATGTCAAATTTCAGTAATCGGGAGGTCAAATTTCAGTCATTAGCAAGAACTATATCATCTCTCTCTCTCTCTCTCTCTATCTATCTCACTCATTGTTTATCCCTTATTCTATAGACCCCTCTCTCTCTCTCCTTCCCTCTATACTTCTCTCTATCTCACCTCTCTCCCTCCCTCCCTCATTTTCTCCTTCCCTCCTTCCCTCTCTAATTTTCTCTATTTCCCCCCTCTCTCTCCCACCCACCTTCCCTCTCTACTTCACTCTATCTAACCTATCCCTCTATACCTCTCACTCTCCCTCCTATCTCTCTCTATCTCACCTCTCCCTCCCTCCCTACCTCTCCCTCTCTCTCTACTTATCCCTCCCTCCCCCTCTCTATCTCTCCTTCCTTGTATAATTCTCTACCTATCTTTCCATCTCTCCCTTTCCCTCCCTCCTTCCCTCTCTCTCCCTCTCTCTCAATCTCACACCTTCCTCCTCTCTATCTCCTTCCCTCTATACTTATATCTATCTCACCTCCCTCCCTCCTTCTCTCCTCCCCTCTCTAATTTATCTATCTACTCCTCTCTCTACCTCCTCGAGTATGTGCAGGATCATGATGGGCCAAAAAGTGGCAATGGGAAAAACATTACGCTTTGGATCGACTCAAAAATGCGGAAATGCCGAGTTTTTTAGGCTTGGGTGTCAGTACATTCCTCCAAAGCAATGCCCAAATATATTTTTACAAATCAGATATCCGATTTGTGCAAACAATATAAATAAAAAACAACCGACCATCAAAGTCATTTTACACACTTTGAACGCAGGCGCATAAGGAGAAGTCGAAATCCGATATCTGTTTTCACTAGATATTCGATTTCAAAGGTAAGTTTTTGGTTTTTTTAATGTTGTAATTGATTTTTCAATTAGATTCTTATAATTTGAAGTATTTTTAATGATTTTTTTTCAAAAGTAGGGTTTTTTATTGATTTTTATTAAAAACTACAGTTTACAATGAATTTTTATTAAAAATTAATGTTTTTAAATGGATTTTGATTAAAAACTATTTCTTATTTCCTCCCACCCGCCTTCCCTCTCTACTCTCTACTCTCTATCTAACCTATCTATCTTTTTCTCTCTCCCTCCCTCCCTCCCTCCCTCCCTCCCTCCTCTCTCTCTCTCTCCCTCCTCTCTTTTGTCTCTCTCTATCTCTCTCTTCCTTCCTCCTACCCACCTTCCCTCGCTACTTCTCTCTATCTAACCTATCCCTCTCTACCTCACTCTCTCTCCCTCCCTTCTCTCTCCCTCAATCTCTCCACCTTCCTGCTTCCCCCCATCTCTTTGGGTAAAAGTACAAAGTCGTGTCACACTTTTATAAAAGAAACAACCAACACTGATCAAACTTTTAAACTTGAATCACTAAAAAGTGGCATATATGTTTTGAATTTTGAAATGATGTAAACTAATAAAATGTGTATTTTTTAGTATATTTTATGTTTGCATTTTTTTGAAAAAAATTAAAAATTGAATATTTTTTTTATATAAATTGACACTATAATTTAGTTGTTGATAAAATGTTGAAAGATGAAGTTATATGATGTGTCAATCTTTAAATAGTAATTTTTTTCCTTCAAATTTTTTGTGTGTATTTACAACTTGAAACTTTAATTCATGGATATATTTTTTTTCCAATTTTGATAAATAAATATTTTTTAAAAATATTAAAATGTATGTGTATTAAAACATAGTTGTGTATGTGTTTAATGAGGTGTATATCTCCCATGTCTTTCGTGAGGTGAATGGGGTGGTTTAATGGATGGTGAATCATGGGGTGACATCAGCTAAATACTAGGAGGCTAATGATAACCTGACCATCAATTTAATTAATTTGTGTGGATGCCTTTTCTGTATTTTCCCAAAAATAAACAAGCATTAGCATTGTTAGTAAACTTAAGCAAACCAAATAGAGCATCCTTATGAGATACTTCATCATGCTACATATGCAAACAAGGAAATAAGAAATCAAAACAACCAAATGAAAGCACATGAAGATATGATCAAACCCTATCCCATAGTGGGAGTGGTGCCCCTTATGATGTGGAAAGGATGCCCTTTCCCACCCATTGATAAGGAAGAATGCCAAGATGCAAGTGATGATAATGCAAATGCCCAAGATTGTAGATCAAGTTGTGTCCTCAAATGAATAGAAGAATCCCCTATTTATAGAATAGAAGGATAAAAGAATGAAAGATAGGAGGAATGTGGGATAAATAATGAGCCAATGACAAGATGCCACTTGTCAACATATCAATGGAGGAAGGTTGTGCACATTTTGGTCATTGTGCATGATAAATGCTATTAGGTGGATTTGAAATTTGAAAGTTGGAGGGAGAAGAAAGAGTCTTAAATGCCAAGTTGGAGACATGTAAGAGACAATGTAAGAGGAGTTAATGCCATGTTGGAGGACAAGTCCTTTTGGAGGGAATTTTTGAAATTTGAAGCATATTCCCTAAAGATGCCATTTTGAATGATAATAGAAGAAATAATAAATCAAATAAATTCATTTATTGTGCAAGTTGCAAAAGCTAGAGAATTGGGGGATTAGATTAGCATTAATCATGATTTGATTAAATATAATGGAGGTTAGTTGATTGTGACATTCAACTTAAATATTTGGATTTATTTAAATTAAATGAGAAGATAAAGAACATTAGAGATTTAATTAAATAAAATTGATTTATTTAATTAAATGAGGAACATTAGAGTTATGATGTTGATTTTGCATGTCTACAATTTTCTTAATAATGACATATCCTAGCTTGTTGGAGGAAGCCATCTCCTCATCTAAAGGCTTGTGTGGTAATCATGTCCATCTCTAGTTGATTAGACACCTCATACTTGTGAAGATCTTTGGAATTGATGGGCATCCAAATCATAAATGCAAGAGGCTCCTTACCATTATTGTCTTCAATACTGCACTTGGCAGACACACACACTTTATTGGTTCTTTTCTTCCTCTCACCTTGGTGTTTTCTTACAATTGTTGGTTGTATCTCTCTACATCTATGAAGTGTTTGCATTTGATGATGGGTGGGGAGAGGTTTAGAACAAAGCCAATTTCCTATGATGAATTCAAGGCTAATGTTGATGTGTGGGAAATCTTGTAGAAGGGAAGGGTTACCCCTTTCATGGAGAGATTGCATGGCTTTAAAACAAGTGTTTCCAAAGAGCTTGTTGATGCCTGGAATGATCAGGTTTTGAGAATATTTGGCAAAGATACCATTATTAGTGAGGAATTCATCGTAGAGGTAATTGGGATGTCGACTGAAGGTAGAAATTTTTATAGGGATAAAAATTTGTCGGGGGCAACTAGATTGAATTTTCTCTGGGACAGAGAGAGAGCCAAAATTCTGAGGCTCAACTGTGGAGGATATGATAGGTCCAATATTAAACCTATCTAGTGGGAAGTTGCATTAGTGTTTATGTGTTACTTCACCTTGGATGGTAGGTATTCGGCCTTGTATGGTCATCACTTTGTGATGCTCAATCATTTTCGTCACGGTAAGCTCTTCTCTTTGCCATTCTATCTGTTGCTTTCATTGGCAGAGGGGATAGCAAATTCAGAAAGAACCTGAGAAATCATTTCTTACATAAGGGTTTAATTTTTCTTATTGTGGACCACATTAAGGCTAACTCTGTTATTGAAGCCCCTCATCCTATTGATTCTATCAAGTCAAAGAAGAAGAATAAGGGGAGTGGGAAATGCTAGATTAAGGAGGTGGTTGAGTGTGAGGGGATAAAAATTGAGTAGGAGTCTGAGGCATGGTCGGATGGGTACCTGCCCGGCTTGGACTATTCGCTTTCAGCCACGGTTTAAAACCACCTAACAGATGCGTTCGCAAAAGTGGGGAAGGGATGGCAATGGGCTTCGTGGGTCCAATGTGCTCACGGATGTGTGGGTCCATCGGTCCGGTCGGGATGGTTCGATGGGCTCATGGTGGGTGTGGTCACTGTGTATGTCGTTTCAGTGTGTCTCTGTGGCTCCATCCGTCTGGATTGCGGCCTGGGGTTTGGGTTAGGGGCTGGGGCTGTCTTCTTATGTGGGTTCGGACCTCCACCTTTAAAGATTCCGTTATGTCTTAGGGATTCCATTTGGGTGTCTCCCGGGCTGGTGTGGGGCCACTGGTGGGTCTGTTGGTGTCTGATCCATCTGGCTGGTGCCTCCTTGGGGCATGTTCTTGAATGGTGGTCTGGCTCGGTCGGTCATGGTCTGGGGATCGGTTCTATGTGTTGGTTGTGTGTGGCATTTCTTTGTGTGGGGTTCCTGTCCTTGTTTTTGTGTTCGTGCGGCCTGTGCTATCTTTCCTTGCGTGCCTCTTTGTGTTGGGGCCATTTCTCGATTGTCCGTGGTTGTTTCCATTGTGCCTACCATCTTGTGTTATCCATTCCTGTGTGTCTGTATGGATCCTGTGTTGTGTTGTGGTCGTTACTACATATGCTGTTGTGGGCCTCGTCCTGGGTCCTGTGTGGGATTCTGTGTCTCCTGTCTCCATTCTCTCTCCTTCTCTCTCCACCTGGGTCCTCCATTCTCCTGCTGTCTGCTGTCTCCTGTCTCGGTCCTCCGTCTCTGTCTCTCATCTCTCTCTCTCTCTGTCTTTCCTCTCTCAGTCTCCCTCTGGGTCTTCCTTCCTCTCTCGTCTTTCTCTCTCACCTCCTCCTTGTCTCAGTCTCAGTTATCTCTCTCGCCCTCTCCTCCTCTCAGTCTCCACCTTCCTCCTTCCTCTCTCTCTATCGTCTTTGTCTCGGCTTCCCTCATCTCTGTCTGATTCTCTCTTTCTCATCTCTGTCTCTCCTTCTCTGTCTCTCTCATCTGCCTCTCCCTCCATTCCTCTCTCTCAATCTCCCCCCCTCTCTCTCTCTCTCCCATCTTTCTCTCTCACTCTCTCCTTCCCTCTCTACTCTTTATCTCACCATTCTCTCCTCCCTCCCTACCTCTCCATACCTTCTTCCCTCCCTCCCTCTCTCTATATTTCTCTCTCCCTCCTCCCACCTCTCTATCTCTCATTACCTATATAAATCTTTCTCCCTCCCTCCCTCCTTCCCTCTCTTTGGCTCTCTCTTAATCTCACAATATTCCTCCTTCCCTCTCTCTTAATCTCACAACTTTCCTCCTTCCCTCTCTATTTATCTCTTTATCTCTCTCTCTCTCTCCATCTCTACCTCCCCATCCCTTCTTCCCTCTCACTCCCCCTCTCTCAATCTCACAACCTTCCTCCTTCCTTGTTTGTTTCTCTCTTGCTCCTCCTCCTCAATCTTTCTCTCTCACTCTCTCCTTCCCTCTCAACTCTCTATCTCGCCATTCTCTCTCTACTTCTCACTCTCTGTCTCTCTCCATCTCTACTTCTCCCTCCCTCCTTCTTTATCTCTCCCTCTCTCTCTCCTTCCCTCTATAATTCTCTCTATCTCACCTCTCTCTCTCCCTCCCTCCCTCCCTCCTTCCCTCTCTAATTTTCTCTATCTCCCTCCCTCTCTCTCTCTTCCTTCCTTCAACCCATCTTCTCTCTAATATATATCTAGCCTATCCCTATATACCTCTCTTTCCCCCTCCCTCTTCTCTCTCAATCTCTCCACCTTCCTCCTACTTCTCTCTCTATCACTTCTCTCTTTGCTTCCCTCTCTACTTATATCTATCTGACTTCTCTCTCTATCTCACTTATATCTCCCTCCCTACCTCACTCCCTCTCTCTTCCTTCATCCCACCCACCTTCCCTCTCTAATTCTCTCTCCATCACCTCTCTCTTTGCTTCCCTCTCTACTTATATCTATCTCACCTCTCTCTCTCTACCTCACTTATATCTCCCTCCCTACCTCTCTCCCTCTCTCTTCCTTCCTCCCACCCACCTTCCCTCTCTACTCTCTATCTATTCTTCCTTCCTCCCACCCACTTTCCTTCTCTACTCTCTATCTAACTTATCCATCTATTCTTCTCTCTCCCTTACTCCTCCTCTCTCTCTCTCAATATCTCCACCTTCCTCCTTACCCCCTTCTCTCTCCCTCTCTCTATCACACTTCTCTCTCTATCTCACTTCTCTCCTTCCCTCTCTCTCTCTCTCTCTCTCTCTCTCTCTCTCTCTCTCTCACTCTCCTTCCCTCTATACTTTTCTCTATCTCACCTCACTCCATCCCTCCCTACCTCCCTCCCTTCTTCCCTCTCTAATTTCTCTATCTCCTCCTCTCTCTATTTCTTCCTCCTACCCACCTTTATCTATCTTTATCTCTCTCTCTACCTCCTTCCTATCCCTCTCTCTCTTTCTTCCTCCTACCCACCTTCCCTCTCTACTCTCTATCTAACCTATCCCTCTCTACCTCACTTTCTCTACCTCCCTCCTCTCTCCCTCAATCTCTCCACCTTCCTCATTTCCCCCCATCTATTTGGGTAAAAGTACAAAGTTGTGTCACAGTTTTATAAAGGAAGCAACCAACATGATCAAACTTTTAAACTTGAATCACTAAAAAGTGGCATATATGTTTTAAATTTTGAAATGATGTAAACTAATAAAATGTGTAATTTTTAGTATATTTTATGTTTTCATTTTTTTGAAACAAAAATATTTGATTTTTTTTTTATAAATTGAACTATAATTTAGTTATTGATAAAATGTTGAAAGATGAAGTTACATGAGATGTCAATCTTTAATAGTAATTTTTTTTCTTCAATATTTTTGTGTGTATTTACAACTTGAAACTTTAGTGCATGGATATATTTTTTTTTCAATTTTGATAAATATATATTTAAAAGAAATATTAAAATGTATGTGTATTAGAACATAGTTGTTTCCATTGTCCATAGTGATGCTGAAAGCAGAGGACATTGAATGTGTCCTCAAAAAAAGGTCAGAAATGAGGATTATGTCTTGGAATGTTCGTGGGCTTAATAGCTCGCACAAACAACGTGCCCTGAAGAACTATATAGTGGAGCATAAGATTGATGTTTGTCTTCTTCAAGAAACTAAGATGTTGATGGTTAATTTTGACATAGTTGCTAGCTTTTTATGGCCTAATGCTTCCTATGTCCATAGTGATGCCGAGGGAGCTTCGGGAGGATTGGTCGTGCTTTGGAATCCTTCCTGTATGCAGGGTTCTGAATTATTTCATTGTAAAAATAGCATTGGGGTTTCCTTCTCCTTTGTTGGATAAGAATGGTCTATAGTTAATATATATGCTCCTAATCAGAGGAACTCAAGGAATATTCTATGGAATAATATGGTGGCTAAGATTAATATGAATAAGGGTGGTCATTGGCTTGTTGCTAGAGATTTCAACTCTCCCCTATTTCCATTTGAGAAAAGTGGTGGCCTCCTGGATTACACTGACAGCATGTCGGATCTGGCTAATTTTCTGTATTCTTCGGGGTTAATTGATATTGAGCTACTGGACCAGAATTTCACTTGGTCTAATAGAAGGGCTGGTGGCGATCTGATTTAGGTTCGGCTTGACCGCTTCCTCTACTCCCCTCATTGGACTAATGCTTTAGATGCCAACCTTGTAACTTCACCTAGGACAGTATCGGACCATAATCCTCTTCTGCTGACCACTAATATTTGTCCCTCTGGTGGTCCCTATCCTTTTCAATTTGAAATAATGTGGAACTCTCACCCCGATTTCAAAAAGAAAATTGCTAAATGGTGGAATATTCCAGTCCAAGGATCCCCTATGTTTAGGCTCTGCTTTAAACTTAAACATATTAAACTGATGGTTAAAGGATGGAATAGGAATGTGTTTGGGGATGTTTTTCAAAGGAAAAAAAATAGCTCGAGGGGAAGTTGAGGACCTTGCAGAAAAATATGGATAAGGGTGATGACAGTCAGCGGACTAACATTCAGGAAAAGGATGCCAGAATGGAATGGGAATGAATCTTAAAAAATGAAGAGATCTTCTGGAAGCAAAAATCTAGGGTCCAATGGCTGAAGGAAGGAGATAGAAACACGTCCTTTTTCCATGTTTCTACCATCAAACACCAGAAAAGGAATCAAATTTCTAAATTGACAAGTGCCTTTGGGGAGGTGATTTCTAATCAAGCTCAAATTGGGTCTTGTGCGGTTAATTATTTCAAGGAGGCTTTTTCAGCCCCTATGGAGGTGCCCAACCTAGCTCTGGATTGTAAGATCCTCCAACATCCCCCTGCTTCCATCTCTCAAGAAGATAATTTGGGAATTCTTAGGATTGTTTCCACGGAAGAGGTTCGATTGGCTACTTTTAGCATGGGGGCCTTCAAAGCCCCGAGACGTAATGGGTTTCCTTCCGCGTTCTTTCAAATATTCTGGGATACTATGGGTTGGGACCTTGTCCTTGCGGCTAGGGACTTGTTCAAATCTGGTAGGATCCTTAAACAAATGAACCACACTTTCATTGATCTTATACCCAAGATTAGTGAGCCTCTTTCAATGACTGACTTCTGACCTATTAGTCTTTGTAACACCTTTTATAAGATCATTTCTAAGATCCTTGTTAACTGAATCAAACCTCTTCTGGATAAAATTATTAGTCACACTCTAAAGGGGTTTATCTCGGGGTGACACATTCTTGATGCTTCTTTGACAACCCATGAACTGCTTCACTCTATGGATAGATGTAATAATGTGGGTATGGCACTTAAGCTCAACATTTCCAAAGCTTATGATAAGGTTCTATGGGAATTCATTCCAAAGGTCCTGGCTAAGTTTGGCTTTAATAGCTTAGTCATTAAGCTCATTATGGAGTGTGTTAGTACTGTTAAGTTCTTGGTTATGGTTAATGGATTCCCCTGTGGATTCTTCTCTATTGGTAGAGGGCTCAAATAGGGAGACCCTCTCTCCCCCTATCTCTTTATTATGATTTCCGATGTGCTTAGCAGGAACTTCATGAGTCTACTGTTAGAGGGCTACATTTTTGGTGTTAGAGCAACTACCTCTCTTAATCCAATTGTTGTGCAACAATTTGTTGATGACACCTTTCTATTTGGGAAGGCCTCTGTTGTAGAAGCTAGGAAATAGAAAGCTTGTCTTAACAACTATGCCTCTTGCGCTGGTCAAAGCATCAACTACAATAAGAGCAAGATTTACTTCTTTAATTGCTTGCCAAATTTGGAAAACAGGGTGACTGTGATCTTGGGATGTGTTGGTGATTCTCTTCCATCAGTTTATCTTGGGATCCCACTCACGGTTAAGGAGGTTCCCCCGGATTTCTGGAATTCTATTCTGGAGAGGATTCAAAGGAAGTTGGCAGGGTGGAAGGGCTCTTTGCTTAGTCATGCTGGAAAACTCTAACTTCTCACCACGGCTATACAAGGTATCCCCACCTACTTTCTAGCTATTTTTAAGATGCCTAAGAATATTGCTAATAAGTTTGAAAGAATTCAAAGGAATTTCCTTTGGTCCGGTATTGAGGAAAAAAAGAAGATTGCTTTGGTTAAATGGGAAAGGGTTTGTCAGGCTAAAAATTGTGGTGGGCTTGGAATAAGGAAGCTTGTCATCTCTAATAGGGCGTTGATGGCCAAGGTTGGGTGGGACCAGTTAAGGAACACTAAGGACTGGTGCAAAATTTTGAATGCTAAATACCTCTAGAATAGGCCTTTGATTGATTGTCTTTTGAAACCTCATCCCCAAGGCTCTGTTGTCTTGAGGAGAATTTGCAGCATACAAGGCCTGCTAAAGAAAGGGATTAAATGGAAAATGGGAAATAGGGTCAAAATCAGGTTCTGGGAAGATACTTGGCTTTTAGACTCCTCTCTGGCTTGCTCTAGCTTTGGGGCAGTGATGGGTGAGGCTCAGAGATTCTTTGGCATACATATCAGCGACTATGTGGCTGGCCCTCCTAGAGCTAGGATTTTGAGGGATCTCTCCCTTTGTTGCCCCCACTCTCTTGACCTTTGTCGCCTAGATTGGTCCCTTCAGGTGTTGCTCTCCAGTATTAGATTTCCTTCCTATGACAGGGAGGATGAGTTCTTTTGGGCTTTAGATAAACAGGGGGATCTTTCAGTGCGATCAGCTTACAGACTGCTAACTAATGAAATTTCTGTTGTGGAACCCTGGAGGAGGGTTTGGAATTATCACATGATCCCTAAAATTAATTTTTTCTGGTGGACGGCCTATCATAATAGGATTCTAACTTAGGACAATTTGAGAATTTGGGGGTTGTGCTTTCCCAATAGATGTTTTCTTTGCAAGGAGGGGGAGGAAACTGTCAGCCACCTTTTATTACACTGCCCGTATGCTGCTGAAGTTTGGGGGATGGATTTTGAGAAACTTGATGTCCTTTGGGTTATGAGTAAAGACCTTTTATCGTTTATCCTAGGCTGGAATGGACCTTTTTTCCACCCTCTGACTGGAGAAATTTGGAAGCAAGTTCCCCCAGTCTTAGGTTGGTGTTTATGGAAGGAGAGGAATAACAGGGTTTTTAGGAATATTGAATGGAGCCCCAAGGAAGTGTTTGGCATTGGAGTTAGGCTCATTGAGGAGAATATCTCTCTCTTTAATGGGAAACTACTGGAGATGGAGCCGATGGATTACGAAATAAAAATGGCTTAGGAATGGCATCAAGATCTAAAGGCCAACACCTTTGATAATTCGAAACTATTAGCTAGGAAAAATACCAAATGGGAGCCTCCGGATTGTGGATGGTTAAAATTTAATTTTGATGGGGCTGCTAAAGGCAACTGAGGAAGGGCAAGTATAGGTGGGATTATCAGAGATTCTATGAGGAATATGGTGGCAGGGTTTGCTGGAGGCATTGGGGTTCAGTCGACTTTAGTGGCTGAGGCTCGTGCGCTATTCATGGGCCTCAAAATTGTTGTTTCTCTGGGGATTTTTTATCTCCACATTGAGGGAGATTCCAAGTCAGTGAAGGATGATGTGGAAAAAGATAGATTATTAGGTTGGAATACCAAGGACATATTGATGGATGTTAGCTTCCTTTTGTCCAAATTTAGGGACAAAAAGGTGACTCATATTTTCAGAGAAGGCAACTGTGTGGCAGATGCTTTGGCTAATCTTGGCTTGGGTTGGGATTCGGCTAGATGTTGGAGGAATAAGGAAAGACTACCGCCAAATATTCAATCTTTGATAGAGTGGGAACAAGGCTACCATGGTTTGCAATGATTTTCAACTTTTGGATGACGAGAGCTGATTGGGCGGCCCACTGGTTATTTTGGGTGTGCTGGTGGATGAATTTCAATATTGGTATGGAGGACAAGTGGAGTTTTCCTGGTAAAGATGCGCGTGTGTGGGGTAGGGAAAGGAGCATCCACGTGTTTGTTCTTTGGACATGGTGGATGGGTTTGGTTTCTAAGGTTATGATGAGATGATAGGGAAGGGATTTAAAAGAGGAGTTCAAGATTTGTTTTGGTGGCTTGATGCAGGTTAAATGGAAGGACGTGACTTCATTTCAGTTGTGGGACTGTACTGTGTGATCTACTCTTTTGGCGATTGGATTTCTTTTTTTATCTCCTCATTGCATTTGGAGGAGTGATTGTATTTATGATGATTGGACTATCTATGATGAGATTTGGCCTCCTTCTAGAGGTTTTGAGCTGGCTAGTTTAGCTAGGGATTCCATTGGCTTCTTTTGGAGGATTGCTAATTTTAGTTTTTTGGCCTGTTCGCATGGGTTTTCGTGCATTCCCTACATCTCTGCCAACTCTTGCCTTCTCTACTATAATCATAAATTCATTAATTTTTGTGTCTTTTCACACTGTGGTATAATTCCTCTCCATGCATGTGAAGGGTATGCGGGGTTTATTTTGATTCACTGTAATCCTTGCCTTAACTATCTTTTGGAGATTATTGTTCGTGACTGCTACAATTGGTATTTTTTACATTTCTGTGAGTTTTTTGTGCAGACTGGCAGTATGGGTGGTGAGCGTGTTCGGATGGAACCGGACAATTGCGAGGAGTTTCGAAACAACCCTCTGGTCTGGCATATTTGTGTGGAGGGAGGTATTGCTTTACTCATGGAGTGCTTAGTCGGAAATGATCCTATTTTATCAGGTCAGTTTTCCAGTTCGTGGAAGGACAGGAGGGTCTCCATTGGTGGAATTTCATTTGAAATCAGCGAGGATGTTATTGCGCAGGCTATGGGTTTGCTATGTGTTGGGAAAAAATATCCTAAACACACAAAAAAGTCAGACCACGAGAGCCTTAAAGCTTTTTTCAGAGGTGAGGAGACCCTGGTTCGGAACTAGGCGGGGTTTGAAAGGGCAGAGCTTCCTAAGCCGTGGGACCTGGTGTGCATGGTGCTGATGAAGTATGTTACTCTGGAAGGTAGATATAAAACCTATTTCTTTTATCATTTCCCTTTATTAAACCACCTTAGGCATAAGATGCTGCTCAGTTTCCCATTTTTCCTTTAATGGACCTGGAAAGTTCTGTTGACAAGTGTAAAGATTCGGCCAGTCATAATCCCTATGATCTCCCATCGCTTCCGCTCCATCAGGGGCTTATCCTTATACTGTATCACTTTCATCTTGCCCTTTGTCCACCTAAAGCCATCACTGTTGTTCATATCGAGAACATTGAACCCCTTTCTACTGTGCATATCTCCCTAGTCGAATCCAAGAGTCCTCCTCAGAAGTCTAATGTAGACAATGTGGGGAATGTCAAAACCAAATTTTCCACCAAAAAACTTAAGGGTGGGTTGGGCAAGGCCCATGCTAGCGCGGCGGAAGGGCTTTTTGAGCTAAAAGCTACTCAGGCTGAAATGGCTGTTAATGTCACTTCTACAAAAAAAGGTAAGGAGAAATGCATGCAGGCTCTGACTACTAAGGATGGCAAGGGTAAGAATGTTGTTAGGAAATATTCCAGAGGGGATACGGTTGTGGGGAACACGGAGATGACTAGAGGGGAAAGTGCTAGGAGGAGATCTGGGAGACTGACCAAGAACAATAGGAAGAGATTAATCATTGAGGATTCTGAGGAAGAGTAGTCAAATAGCAAGGGTTACAAGGAAGAAGAGTCTGAAGATGTGGAGGAAGATATTATGGAGAGGCCCCAGCTTACTCTGATGGACAACAAGCTTCCTTTTGATGGCTCTAGCTCGCACTCTCCCAGCCACTAGTGGATGAGCTAGGTGAGGATCAAGGAGCTATGGATGTTGGGGTGGATTCATGTGATGTGGCTAAGAGATTGAACACTCTTGACAAAATATTTTGGGGGTTAACCCGCTTCACCATTAAATTGGGTCACTTTGTTATGAGCACTCTGTCTAATGCTATAAAAGAGGAACTGGAGGGGAACAATAGCCAGGAAAACAAAGAATGGGTGGGAGATGAGGCAGTGGACCTCCTGATTAAAAACTGGGACGATGCCAATTAGTTGCTCCCGGTGCCTATCTGTCGGCTGTTTCTCGGCTGTTGTTGTGCTACCTTTGGGTTGTTTCTGTGTTTTTTTCCTTTAATGTTAGTTGTTTAGTCTTGCCCTTTTTTTGGCCCTAGTGGCTCGTTGTGAAGGGTACAACACCTTGTAAATGTTGTTTAACTTTTCAAAAACATAGTTGTTTCCATTCGATGTCAACTTTCATATTAAATATTTATCTACAAAAAAAAAACACTATACCATCTTAATATAGATTCTCTTATCTAGTGCATCATATATTTTTTAATTTTTTTAATAAGTTTTAGTATTTTTTCTTGACATGGTAATCAACCCAATATTTTTTACTAATAACCTACTTTTAGTAAAAATAAAATATAAAACATCAATAATAATTAAATTATTAATATATATATTTGAAAATAATACTATGGATCTACAAAAGGGTATTTTTATATTTAAAAAAAATGTTATTTACATGAGTAGGAGTTGTTGAAACAACAAAAAATTTAAATATATTTTTTTTTCTAATAATTTATCCTCAAAGTGGTGCTACATATGCATTTAGCCAACATTTTTTGTTGGAGTATTTGTGGAAATATCTAACTTAGCTAAAATGAGTCCTACTAGATCATATGTTTGATGAAAATTAATTTTGAGTTATAAATACTTAAATTCACTTGTGTTGATAAATTGGCCAAAAGTGTGACACAACTTTGTACTTTTACCCATGAGCTCTCTCCTCTCTCATTCTCTCTATCTCACTTCTCTCTCCCTCTCTCCCTCCCTCCATCCTTCTCTATCTCTCTTTATCTCACCTCTCTCTATCTCTCTCCCCATCTCTCCCTCCCTCATCTCTCTCTCCATATCTACCTCTCCATCCCTCTTTCCCTCTCTCTCCCAATATCTCCCTCTCTCTCAATCTCCCAACCTTCCTCCCTCCCTCTCTCTCATCTTTCTCTCTCTCTCTCCATCCATCTCTACTCTCTATCTCACCATTCTCTCTCTATACTTCTCCCTCTCTATCTCTCCTTATTTATATAATTCTATCTCTCTCCCTCCCTCCTTCCCTATCCCCCCCTTTCTCTCAATCTCCCACCTTACTCCTTCCCTCTCTACTCTCTATCTCACCATTCTCTCTCTACTTCTCACTCTCTATCTCTCCTTCCCTATATACTTCTCTCTATCTATATCTCCATCTCTACCTCTCCCTCCCTCCTTCCCTCTCTCTCAATATCCCCACCTCTCTCTCTCTCCCATCTTTCTCTCTCACTCTCTCCTTCCCTCTCTACTCTTTATCTCACCATTCTCTCCTCCCTCCTCTGTCTCTATCTCACCTATCTCTCCCTCCCTACCTCTCCATACCTTCTTCCCTCCCATGATGGATGGACGGATGGACGGACAAAGGACGGAAGATGGATGGACGGACGGATGGACGGAAGGATGGAAGGATGGACTGGATGGATGGATGGATGGATGGAAGATTGATGGATGGATGGATGGATGGATTGGACGCGGATGGATGGATGGATGGATGGAGGATGGATGGACGCGGAAGGATGGATGGATGGATGGACGCGGATGGATGGATGGACGGATGGATGGATGGATGGATGGATGACGGAAGGAAGGATGGATGGATGGATCTGGATGGATGGATGGATGGATGGAAATGGATTGATGGATGGATGGATGGATGGATGGAAGGAATGGACGATGGATGGATGGATGGATCTGACGATGGATGGACAAGGAAAGGATCTGGATGGATGGATCGGATGGATGGATGGAGGGATGGATGGAATGGATGGATGGAATGGATGGACGGAATGGAATGGATGGATGGATGGATGGATGGATGGATGGATGGATGGATGGATGGATGGATTCGGAATGGAATGATCTGACCGGACTGAGAAAAATGTTGTTTGTTAGGGAATGGGGGTTTACCTTGGTCAAACCCCATTTTAGTAATTAAACCTTGAAATAAAATAGAAAATTATGAAGGAATGATGAATGAAAAAAATGCAATGTCACAACTCACCAAACCTTATTTGAAACCTTGGAGTACAAATTTGCAAACTAACATGAAGTGGCCTCAATGAATGTAGATCTTGATCATGAAACTTGATTTGAAACAATGCCTTTGAATGCTTGAATTTATCTTGAACACTAAATCACCATATTAGCTCAAACAACATGCGTGATGCAAGAAATATTTGACATGATGAATAAATCTGCCCCTGAATGCCTTGAAATTGCACTTGAATTCTCTTGATCATACTTTCTCATAAATTTACTAGAATTCTTGAAGAATTGAAATTGCTAGGATCTTAGTGGTGAAATATAGTGAAATAACCTTATATTTATATGAATCTTAACATTAATTCCCAAAATTCAAATATCACAAGTTAACATTGAATTGTAGATTTTAAATCATTAAAATACTGCCAAAAACATGTTTCAAAGAGGGGTTCTAGGTCTAAGTGAGGACCCATTTTCCATAGGGTGATTGGGTCCTAGGCCACTTATCTAGGACACACATCAGACAATGTTAAACATTATGTAAAAATAAGGTCCTAGAACTAAGTGAGAACCCATTCGCCCTGTGGAAAATGGGTCCTAGGTCACTTACCTAGGACACATACCTTCCAAATTTAAGTGTTGTGTAATGAAATTTATGAATGTCAGGTTTTATCCCTCATAATTTGCATTTAATTAGGCTTGGATTTGAATTAAAGGGGCCAATTAAGGAAAATTAACCTCAATCAATTAATAAAGCCCTAGATTAGTGTGAAAGTGTAAAGGTACACCTTACAACACCCTAAATAAGGCACAGTTAAGTCCATTTAATCTAAAAGGGCACTGAACTTAATGTGAATATGTAAAATATATATTACAACACTAAATTAAGGCATCTTAAGCTCATTTTATTATTAATTATTCATTCCCAAATTAAGTGTGAAAAAGGGATACTTTTTTCTACACTACATTTTTCCCCCACTTTAGTGAGAGTATGACCCCATGTCAAACTCACACTAAAGGAGAAATTCAAGACACCTATGTATGCATAAATGAAAAATATACACAATCATACAAAATCAAAGAAAATGAAGATCAAGCCTAGACGGTCCAATCAGCATGGAACACATCTAAGCCATTGGTTTTTTTTGTCATTCTCACTCTGGGGTAGTGGAACCTCAGGCTCTCCACTAGGTGAGTATCCCAAAAGGGTGACAAATGAGAGAATCATATTAGATTCCCATATCATATCAAAGCTATCCTTCTAACAACTTCAATAAGGCACCCCAAGACAAGGCAAGGCTCTACAAGCAAGCAAGGTGTGTTATGGTTGGTGGCCTTGAATTATAGTTTGAGCTTCATAGGGCTTAACAAGCTGTGTTATTCCAAACACCTATGAACAAGGCAAGGCTCCACGGGTAAGAAAGGTGTGTTATGCTTGGTGGCAGGGAATTTAGAGTTCGATCTTTATAGGGCTTACCAAGCTATGTTATGCTAAACATCTATGAATAAGATAAGGCTCCATAGGCAAGCAAGGTGTGTTATGCTTGGTGGCCTTGAATTTAGGGTTTCAAGATTCATAACGCTAACAAGTTGCATTATGTTAACACTTATGAACAACAATGCTAGTCAATTTTTTTTGTTCAAAGGGATTTTTCTTAGTTCGTGTAACGTCTTCTTCTTAGGGAACATCATGCCTAATGTCTCCAAGAGAGGACACATCAAGAGTAAAAGATTCACACCTTAGGGAATGTAGTGTGTCACATCACCACTAAGAGGAAAGACACACACTAAGAAATATCGCACTCTTGGAGGACATCAAACCCAATGACACCACCAAGAAAAAGACACATCACAAGAAAAAATAAAATCACACCATGAAACATGAAAAATCTCAAAAGATGTTATTGATGTATGCCCTCACTTTAAAGCAGTTTCTAACACCATTGTTATGAGAAATTGCTTTAAAGTAGCCAATGTTCAATAGAGCTTATTCAGAAATCCCTATGCCAAGTCATATGTTTCCAAAATAAAGCTACACCATGAAAAAGGAAGGAGGGGTTTCCCCCAAAGATACATAAGGGATCTATGAATTCGGGGTCAGTATATCTTTGCTATAATGTTGTTATAGAGCTTGGAAACATCATCATTCCCTAAATACTCATAAAACTAGAGAAGAATGACACATAAAAAGAAAAATAAAGAAAAATATTTTAGTTCAACATGGAAGAGACCTAAATTTCTCAACACATTGCATCATCCCCAAAAGGAAAACACAAGACAAGTAAAAAGGGTAAAATGTTTACGACATAGAGAAGAATGTAGGTACATATAGAGGAGTGCAAAAAGAGAGAGAGAGAGAGAGAGAGAGAGAGAGAGAGAGAGAGAGAGAGAGAGAGAGAGAGACATCAAATGAACATTATGGGGGATCACATTATGCACATGCAATCATATAAAGAAACATAAAAAAATAAAATAATACAAAATACTAGTAAGGAACATGCGAGTCAACCTATAGCAGGTCGTTCGCATCCAAATCTTGTTCAATATATATGGAAGGCAGACAACTAGCCAAAGGGACAACATCAAATGCCAAAAATAGGGAAAGGCTATCTAACCCCTTGCCCCAACTAAGTGTAGGACAAGGATGAGCTGAGATAAGTGATGAGAATAAGCTCCTTGCGATAAAGAGAATGATTTTCAATAAATGTAAAACATGTAATAGTGAGGATGCTATGACCCTACAATTATTACATGGCAAAGAGGAGAGCGAATGCGATTTTAGTCAAGTTTGATTCTTAGAGGGTGCAAAATTCTTCAATAATTTCTTTAAATGATGGAAATTATCAATGTGATTTCCAAAGAATATATGATATAAGCACAATATGGTTCATTTTTATTAGTTTGTCTTTTGGTCAAGTTTGCACATTTAAGTGGTAATTCGATTAGTTTCCAATGTAAAAGAGCATAGAAGATCGTCTTGGTTTTGGATAGTTGTAAGATATTATAAAGAGATTCAGGAGGTTCATACAACTATCGTAACTGAATCTTTTTATGATCATGGACTTCTGGTTTCTTCTTCTTTGGTATGATAATTGTGTTTTCATCAATTTATTTTTCTAACTACAAATCCTTTCCTTTTTTCAGAAAAGGATGTGTTAGAAGTAGTAAAGTTTTCAGAAGGTGTGGATTCTTTTCTCTTATGGGCAGGTAATGTATTAGAAGTGGGTTGAGGGGGAGGAAAATTTGTGTTGATGAGATAAGACAAGCTACACATAAATTCTATTCCTTGTTCATATTTAAGTAGTTTTCATAAGTTTCCTATAAGGGGAATGAAATGGACAATAATAGGTTCATCTCTCAAAAAGTCTTGAAAGGTCCTTAATTCTTCATCTAGAAACCTTATGCTCTCTTGTGGGATATGAAAAACATCATGCACATTGGTTGTAGGTAGGGAAGTCATTGGAAATGAGGTATTTATGTTATGACCCATAGGGGGTTGATTATCAACACTATTAGAAAGAGAGTTAGAAAATCCAAGATCCACTGCAAATAGTGTATCGCAGGATGATATGAGTCTCAAAATACATCTTACAATAGTTTTGCTAATAGGACACCAAGTTGTAAATCTCATTAAAGTTTTACAAACTCAATGCCAATCCTAAATGGAAAGAGGGTAAAATGCAATGCAATGACCTAGAATGCAATTTCTAGATTCTAAACAAGGTAATTTTTTTATTACACTGAAAAAAACTAAAAGTGAAGTCTTGTAAATGCAATTTTGAAATCACACAATGCACTAACTTTATCAAATTAAAGTAGATATGATCAAATTGATGAAACAAAAATTCTACAAACAAAAACAAAAATCTGAAAGCAACAAATAGGAATGCATAAATGAATGTTTCAATGCCCAAAAAATTAGAATGTGACCTGATCAGGGACTCATTTTCCCTAGGGCGAATGGGTCCTAGGTGAGGGTTTTCAAAAAAGCTTTTACAATTTTTTGAGTGATTTACAATAATTTCTAGATTCTAGTTTGTTACAGAAAGTTTCAGTTTCAATTTTCTGTGAATTCAATGTAGAATGCAAGTGTAAAATGTGATAAAATGACAACCTAGAAAAGCTAGTTTGATATGCAATTTTGTTTCAATTTTCAAATGCAAATGAATTTGATGTAATGTTATGTAAATGATATGAAATATGACTAATATTTTTTGTATTTCTTAGATTTAAAGAATGCAAAATATGTAATCCTTAAACCCTTAAATTAAATGCAAAGACAAGACACCCTCAATGAGACCTAATTCAATTCAAAGAGATGCAAATGAATGCAAGATCTAAATCTAGGATGAAAGAGGACTCCAAAATCATAAAATGCAATGATCAAACTCAATTTTACCAAAATAAAACAAAGAAAAATAGGTTTGGTAAAAAATGGATTGAAAATAAAGAGGGTTTGATGCACCTATTTCTCTAGTTTCATTCAAAATGCAAGCTATAGAGGAAAAATTTGAAAATTAACAAAACTAACTATCAAAATGCAGATCTGGAAAGGTGAGAATGATGTGTACCTTGTCACCAAAGATTCTTTTCAGACCTCACTGAGGACTTATTCACCCTATGGCGAATGGGTCCTAGCTAGGGCTCCTAGAAAATAATTTCTTGGTTTTGTTTTGCTAGGCCTACACTCCCAAGTTCCAAGTGTTCATTGTTGGAAAGCTAGAAATAAATCCTATAGGTCAATTTCCATGATTTGACAACTTTTCTTGTAACTTTGACAACTTTGCAAATTTCTTCATTTTTTCTCTTCAAATGATCTTCAACCTAAAATTTGCAATCACACATCAAAGAGAGAAAAATGTTGTTTGTTAGGGAATGGGGGTTTTCCTCGGTCAAACCCCGTTTTGGTAATTAAACCTTGAAATGAAATAGAAAAGCATGAATAAATGATGAATGAACAAATGCAATGTCACTACTCACCAAACTTTATTTGAAACCTTGGAGTACAAATCTACAAAATAACGTGAAGTGTCCTCAATGAATGTAGATCTTGATCATGAAACTTGATTTGAAACAATGCCTTTGAACGCTTGAATTAATCTTGAACACTACATCACCATATTAGCTCAAACACCATGCATGATGAATGAATCTTGATTGCTACAATAATCTTCAATAAATCTTCCCTTGAATGCCTTGAAATTACACTTGAATGCTCTTGATCATACTTTCTCATAAATTTTCTATAATTCTTGAAGACTTAAAATTGCTAGGATCTTAGTGGTGAAATATAGTGAAATAACCTTATATTTATATGAATCTTAACATTAATTCCTCAAATTCAAATATCACATGCCGACATTGAATTGTAGATTTGAAATCATTAAAATACCACCAAAAAATAATTTCAAAGAGGGTTCCTAGGTCTAAGTGAGGATCCATTCACCATAGGGTGAATGGGTCCTAGGCCACTTACCTAGGACACACATCAGACAGTGTTAAACATTATATAAAAGTAGGGTCCTAGAACTAAGCGAGGAGCCATTCGCTCTATGGAGAATGGGTCATAGGTCACTTACCTATGACACACATCTTCCAAATTTAAGTGTTGTGTAATGGAATTTATGAATGTTAGGTTTTATCCATCAAAATTTTCATTTAGTTAGGCTTAGATTTGAATTAAAGGGGTCAATTAAGGAAAATTAACCTCAATCAATTAATAAAGCCCTAGATTAGTGTGAAAGTGTAAAGGTACACCTTACAACACCCTAAATAAGGCACAATTAAGTCCATTTAATCTAAAAGAGCCCTGAACATAATGTGAATATGTAGAATACATATTACAACACTAAATTAAGGCATCATTAATCTCATTTTATTATTAATTATTCATTCCCTAATTAAGTTTGAAAAACAGATTCTTTTTCCTACACTACAAGTAGCACGACCAAAAGAGTGTAAAATTGTGTTATACTTTCACAAAATCACATCCTTGGCATGAGATGGTTGTCCAACCCTTTGGGTTGGTATTTCCCAATGCAACTCATTTGGAAAACACTAAATTTGGTGCTAGCCAAATGAAGTGCATCATTTGGCAAGCGCCAAATTTGACACTAGCCAAATGAAATGCATCATTTGGTGAGTGCCAAATTTGGTGATAGACAAATGAAGTGCATCATTTAGTGAGCATGAAGTTTGGTGCTCGCCAAATGTGAAGCATGAAATTTTGGAATGCATTTTTTGAACTCTTTCTTTTTTTCTTTATATTTGTCTTTGCATTTCTCTATCAAAGAAACTATATGTAACTAAGGGAATTTTACTAGTGTTAGCATGATCATATGCAAACATATAAAATCTAAAGTAATAATGAAGTGCAAAGGAATAAAT
>CM021102.1:769294909-769373285 GCA_007115665.2 Sequoiadendron giganteum
TCCTTCCCTCTCTATTTATCTCTCTATCTCTTTCCATCCATTTCTACCTCTCCCCCACTCTGTCCCTCTCACTCTCCCTTTCTCTCAATCTCACAACCTTCCTCCTTCCCTCTTTGTTTCTCTCTCTCCCTCCTCCATATTTCTCTCTCACTCTTTCCTTCCTTCTCTACTCTTGATCTCACCATTCTCTCTCTCTACTTCTCACTCTCTATCTCTCTCCATCTCTACGTCTCCCACCCTCCTACCATCTCTCTCCCTCTCTCTCAATACCCTCAACTTTTTTCCTCTCTCTCTCCTTCCCTCTATACTTCTCTCTATCTCACCTCTCTCTCTCTCCCTCCCTCCTTCCCTCTCTAATTTTCTATATCTCTTCACTCTCTCTTCCTTCCAACAACCCACCTTCCCTCTCTACACTATATCTAACCTATCCCTATATACCTCTCTTTCTACCTCCTTCCTCTCTCTCTCAATCTCTCCACCTTCCTCCTTCCCTCTCTACTTCTCTCTCTATATCTATCTATCTCACCTCTCTCTCTCTACCTCACTTATCTCTCCCTCCCTCCCTCTCCCTCCCTCCCTCCCTCCCTCCCTCCCTCCCTCTATAACTCTCTCTTCCTTCCTCCCACCCACCTTCCTTCTCTACTCTCTATCTAGCCTATCTATATATGCCTCTCTCTCTCTCAATATCTCCACCTTCCTCCCCTCTCTCTCTCTCTCTCTCTCTCTCTTCCTTCTTTACACCCACATTACCTTTCTACTTCTCTATATCTAACTGCTCCCTCTCTACCTCTCTCTCCCTCCCTCCCTCCTCTCTCTCAATATCTCCACCTTCCTCCTTCCCCCCCTCTCTCCCCCTCTCTCTCATTATATCTATCTCACTTCTCTCTCCCTCCCCCTCCTTCCTTCCCTCTCTACTTCTCTCTATCTCCCTTCTCTCTCTCTCTATCTCCCTTCTCTCTGTCTTTGTCTGGTTGTTTATCTGTTTGTCTGTTTGTCTGTCTGTCTCTTCCTCCCAACCACCTTCACTCTCTAATTCTCTTTATCTAACCTATCCCCCCCCTCCCTCTCTCTCAATCTCTCCACCTTCATCCTTACCCCTCTCTCTCTCTCTCCCTCTCGACTCTTGTTTTTTTTGCATCTTCATATTTTGAGCATGTAACTAACTTCAGTTTCTCATCTAAGGCCAATCTTTCCTGATTCAAAAAAAATAAAAGTGGTCACTTAAGATCCCTTTTTGGTCCCCCATATTTGTGCACATACCCATACAAAATTTCATTAAAATAAATGGATATTTTTTTTATAGAACTATAAAGTGGGACTAATTCATGAGATGTTCCATTTCTTAACCATTTGTGGTAGTTTTTTCTATTGAACATAATGCAAGCAAAAAATATAACATTTTCATATTAGAATTTCAAAATTTTCCCTCTCATTATATTATTCTTAGTGTAGGATTGGGAATCCAATCTTGATAGTTGTACCCCCATTTTACCTCCCACGTGTGTTTTATAGATTAAATAGCATTTTTTTTATCTTCATCATTGTCATCTTTACCCATTTTAGTATAAAATTATACTAAACCACCACCAAAATACCACTCTACTACTTATCTTCTAACTATATGATTTTTTTCCTAGTTTGAATAGGTTAATATATTTATTTTCATTTAGTGTTACTAATATATTCATTTTTCTCATATACAAATGTATTTTTTCTTTATAAATTTTAATCTGCTTATCGATTTAAAAAAAAATCAAATTACTTTATGCTTCATTATTTATAATTTAAAAATGTGTTTTTAATTATTTTTATGGAATTTTGAACACAATCATTGATGTAGATTCTAGGATGCACCAAATTCAAAAAATTGTGAAAAAATATACAACTTGTAGTACCACCTCTAAGTTATCTTTCCACTAATTGGTTTTAACAATACTTATCACACCAAAAAGAATAGAGGGTGCACACCAAATGCTATGTTATGCTTTAGAAACTTATTAGTAGTTTAGAAACTAAATTGGGAGTACTAAAATTCTTGTTTATAATGAAATTTTCAAATTTTTAGTATAAGATTCTTGAATTCTATGTCTAAGCTTAGGTTTAGCTAATTTGAAGATAAAAGTGGTCACTTTTGACCCCTTTTTGTATCCCATTCCATGGACCTACCTAATGATAAAAGATCACTCAAATTTCATCTTTTACAAGATATCTTAGTTCTTTCTACCCAACAACCCCATGATCGAAGATGTATTCACACTTTCTTATTTCCCTCAAAACTCTATAAGAACTCTCCATACTTTGATACCACCTAATGCAGTCATGGATTGGGGGGATTTGATTAATTTTTTTTTTACCATGTAACCTTAAAATAATCACTCATCATAAATACATAAAAAAATCCAATATCAACACAATATCATGATAATAAATTACACACTCACATAAATACACCCAATAATTTATTGTAATGGAATAATTTAGTCTGGACCTTAACTAAAGATTACAAAATTATTTAAATATTTAACATGAATGCAACCAAAATCATAGGAAGTCACAGATTGATTTCACTTCCCTTACTTTTTAAGCTATTGGACACTACTTGGTCCTTAGGTATTTCCTTACCTTCCATTGATCTCTACAAATAAATTATACCTCATTTTAAATAATGCATTTTTGGTATAGAAATTCTTAGTTGGCCTAGAATAAGAATTAGGAATTCAAACTATATGTAATTCTAAATATGACCCACAATGAGACAATTGAAATCATTTTGAATCATTATCATTTAATACAATACTCTAAATTTTGACACATATTTCATACACCTAAAGATGGTATAACATGATAACTAATATAATTATCATGAAATATAAAATGAACTCATGGACATGTTTGCAATGCTCTATCACTACTTTGGGTGAAACTACATGAAATTATGGTCAAATGCGATACCATAAAAATATTCTAGTCTATTTATTTGGGTATTAAATTGATTATTGTGTTAATATTTAACCCACACTAAAAAACCAAAATTATTGGAAAATAATTATTGAACTACAAAGTAAAATAAACATAAAAGGAACTATTTTTCAATGCAATGTTACTCTTGGATCAACCCCACTACACAAAGAAACAAAATTTAAATTTCCTTGACTTCTTTTTTGAAGAATTTCAAGATATGTAATTTCCTTCATGTCACACTTCACAAGTATTATCCCTTTTATAATGGATGTCATTCCTATCATATTTCCATGGCCTACCCAAAAAAAGTTCATAAGCATATGTATACACATTACATAGTACCTAGTACTTGTATAGCCCAATAATATATGTAACTACATATAATTTATCTAATATAACACTATGGTATTTTATTAAACATATAATTATATAAGGGTTAACCTTAGACATTTAAGTACAACTAAGCTTTTGGGGCATTTATGTACTTACTAGATTGTTAGTGGAAATTTCATTAATAATTTTTTAAATCTTGTCATTACACTTACATCTTGTCTATAATACATTATTTATTCTTAAAGGATAAGTGCACCAAGTTGTGACACAAAAATGGCTCTTAAGATGCCACTTTTTTATTTAAATTAGCAAAGTATGATCTTCACGAGAAAATGAAGATAGTTATGCTCAAAATTTGAAGATGCAACAAGAACAAGAGTTCTAGTGCTCTGAATCTACTTTCTAAGCTACTATTTTTTTTGAAAATAATGAAGATTAAGGGTTTGAAAAAGGGGGGCCACCAAAAGTGGTCCTGTTTTTATAAAAAAATAGCATAGCGTTTGTTGTGGACTCCCTAAAAAGTTATTTTTTTTTTAGAATTTTAAAAATTCAAACAATGAGAAATTAGCTAACACCATGTAGTTTATCCTATTTATTGGGATAGTATTTTAATGAATATATAATATTTTACAATTTTTTGAAGTGGACACATCCTAAAAACATGAAATTTGAGCATGCTCCCCCCTATTTTTTTTGAAAACTAATTGAAAATCAATTTATTTTGTTTATTACTTGTAAAATAGAGTCTATTTTATAAAAATTTAATTTGTTTCCAAATTCAATGAACAAGTAAAAATATATACCAAAACTAGCACATGTTGGTACTTGACAAAAAACAGAGGCACTAATAAGAGAAGTTATAGATGAAAACCTTAACATAATAAAAACATTACAAAAATTATATGGTTATATAGGTAAGAGAGAGCCTAATGTCATCAGGATTTTTTACTAAACTTACATTGAAAGACATGAAAATATGATGGTTAGTGAAACAAAGAAAATAAAGAGGGTATGATGCACGTATTTCTCTAGTTTCATTCAAAATGCAGATCTGGAAAGGCGAGAATGATGTGTACCTGTCAGCAAAGATGTTTTTTCAAACCTCATAGAGGACTCATTCACCCTATGGTGAATGGGTCCTAGCTAAGGCTCCTAGAAAATGCTTTCTGGGTTTTGTTATGTGAGGTCTACACTCCTAGATTCCAAGTGTTCATTGTCAGAAAGTCAAAAATAAATCTTGTAGGTCAATTTCCATGATTTGACAACTTTGAAACTTTCTTCAATTTTTCTCTTCAAATGATCTTCAACCTAAAATATGCAATCACACATCAAAGAGAGAAAAATGTTGTTTGTTAGGGAATGGGGGTTTACCTTGGTCAAACCCCATTTTAGTAATTAAACCTTGAAATAAAATAGAAAATTATGAAGGAATGATGAATGAAAAAAATGCAATGTCACAACTCACCAAACCTTATTTGAAACCTTGGAGTACAAATTTGCAAACTAACATGAAGTGGCCTCAATGAATGTAGATCTTGATCATGAAACTTGATTTGAAACAATGCCTTTGAATGCTTGAATTTATCTTGAACACTAAATCACCATATTAGCTCAAACAACATGCGTGATGCAAGAAATATTTGACATGATGAATAAATCTGCCCCTGAATGCCTTGAAATTGCACTTGAATTCTCTTGATCATACTTTCTCATAAATTTACTAGAATTCTTGAAGAATTGAAATTGCTAGGATCTTAGTGGTGAAATATAGTGAAATAACCTTATATTTATATGAATCTTAACATTAATTCCCAAAATTCAAATATCACAAGTTAACATTGAATTGTAGATTTTAAATCATTAAAATACTGCCAAAAACATGTTTCAAAGAGGGGTTCTAGGTCTAAGTGAGGACCCATTTTCCATAGGGTGATTGGGTCCTAGGCCACTTATCTAGGACACACATCAGACAATGTTAAACATTATGTAAAAATAAGGTCCTAGAACTAAGTGAGAACCCATTCGCCCTGTGGAAAATGGGTCCTAGGTCACTTACCTAGGACACATACCTTCCAAATTTAAGTGTTGTGTAATGAAATTTATGAATGTCAGGTTTTATCCCTCATAATTTGCATTTAATTAGGCTTGGATTTGAATTAAAGGGGCCAATTAAGGAAAATTAACCTCAATCAATTAATAAAGCCCTAGATTAGTGTGAAAGTGTAAAGGTACACCTTACAACACCCTAAATAAGGCACAGTTAAGTCCATTTAATCTAAAAGGGCACTGAACTTAATGTGAATATGTAAAATATATATTACAACACTAAATTAAGGCATCTTAAGCTCATTTTATTATTAATTATTCATTCCCAAATTAAGTGTGAAAAAGGGATACTTTTTTCTACACTACATTTTTCCCCCACTTTAGTGAGAGTATGACCCCATGTCAAACTCACACTAAAGGAGAAATTCAAGACACCTATGTATGCATAAATGAAAAATATACACAATCATACAAAATCAAAGAAAATGAAGATCAAGCCTAGACGGTCCAATCAGCATGGAACACATCTAAGCCATTGGTTTTTTTTGTCATTCTCACTCTGGGGTAGTGGAACCTCAGGCTCTCCACTAGGTGAGTATCCCAAAAGGGTGACAAATGAGAGAATCATATTAGATTCCCATATCATATCAAAGCTATCCTTCTAACAACTTCAATAAGGCACCCCAAGACAAGGCAAGGCTCTACAAGCAAGCAAGGTGTGTTATGGTTGGTGGCCTTGAATTATAGTTTGAGCTTCATAGGGCTTAACAAGCTGTGTTATTCCAAACACCTATGAACAAGGCAAGGCTCCATGGGTAAGAAAGGTGTGTTATGCTTGGTGGCAGGGAATTTAGAGTTCGATCTTTATAGGGCTTACCAAGCTATGTTATGCTAAACATCTATGAATAAGATAAGGCTCCATAGGCAAGCAAGGTGTGTTATGCTTGGTGGCCTTGAATTTAGGGTTTCAAGATTCATAACGCTAACAAGTTGCATTATGTTAACACTTATGAACAACAATGCTAGTCAATTTTTTTTGTTCAAAGGGATTTTTCTTAGTTCGTGTAACGTCTTCTTCTTAGGGAACATCATGCCTAATGTCTCCAAGAGAGGACACATCAAGAGTAAAAGATTCACACCTTAGGGAATGTAGTGTGTCACATCACCACTAAGAGGAAAGACACACACTAAGAAATATCGCACTCTTGGAGGACATCAAACCCAATGACACCACCAAGAAAAAGACACATCACAAGAAAAAATAAAATCACACCATGAAACATGAAAAATCTCAAAAGATGTTATTGATGTATGCCCTCACTTTAAAGCAGTTTCTAACACCATTGTTATGAGAAATTGCTTTAAAGTAGCCAATGTTCAATAGAGCTTATTCAGAAATCCCTATGCCAAGTCATATGTTTCCAAAATAAAGCTACACCATGAAAAAGGAAGGAGGGGTTTCCCCCAAAGATACATAAGGGATCTATGAATTCGGGGTCAGTATATCTTTGCTATAATGTTGTTATAGAGCTTGGAAACATCATCATTCCCTAAATACTCATAAAACTAGAGAAGAATGACACATAAAAAGAAAAATAAAGAAAAATATTTTAGTTCAACATGGAAGAGACCTAAATTTCTCAACACATTGCATCATCCCCAAAAGGAAAACACAAGACAAGTAAAAAGGGTAAAATGTTTACGACATAGAGAAGAATGTAGGTACATATAGAGGAGTGCAAAAAGAGAGAGAGAGAGAGAGAGAGAGAGAGAGAGAGAGAGAGAGAGAGAGAGAGAGAGAGAAATGAACATTATGGGGGATCACATTATGCACATGCAATCATATAAAGAAACATAAAAAAATAAAATAATACAAAATACTAGTAAGGAACATGCGAGTCAACCTATAGCAGGTCGTTCGCATCCAAATCTTGTTCAATATATATGGAAGGCAGACAACTAGCCAAAGGGACAACATCAAATGCCAAAAATAGGGAAAGGCTATCTAACCCCTTGCCCCAACTAAGTGTAGGACAAGGATGAGCTGAGATAAGTGATGAGAATAAGCTCCTTGCGATAAAGAGAATGATTTTCAATAAATGTAAAACATGTAATAGTGAGGATGCTATGACCCTACAATTATTACATGGCAAAGAGGAGAGCGAATGCGATTTTAGTCAAGTTTGATTCTTAGAGGGTGCAAAATTCTTCAATAATTTCTTTAAATGATGGAAATTATCAATGTGATTTCCAAAGAATATATGATATAAGCACAATATGGTTCATTTTTATTAGTTTGTCTTTTGGTCAAGTTTGCACATTTAAGTGGTAATTCGATTAGTTTCCAATGTAAAAGAGCATAGAAGATCGTCTTGGTTTTGGATAGTTGTAAGATATTATAAAGAGATTCAGGAGGTTCATACAACTATCGTAACTGAATCTTTTTATGATCATGGACTTCTGGTTTCTTCTTCTTTGGTATGATAATTGTGTTTTCATCAATTTATTTTTCTAACTACAAATCCTTTCCTTTTTTCAGAAAAGGATGTGTTAGAAGTAGTAAAGTTTTCAGAAGGTGTGGATTCTTTTCTCTTATGGGCAGGTAATGTATTAGAAGTGGGTTGAGGGGGAGGAAAATTTGTGTTGATGAGATAAGACAAGCTACACATAAATTCTATTCCTTGTTCATATTTAAGTAGTTTTCATAAGTTTCCTATAAGGGGAATGAAATGGACAATAATAGGTTCATCTCTCAAAAAGTCTTGAAAGGTCCTTAATTCTTCATCTAGAAACCTTATGCTCTCTTGTGGGATATGAAAAACATCATGCACATTGGTTGTAGGTAGGGAAGTCATTGGAAATGAGGTATTTATGTTATGACCCATAGGGGGTTGATTATCAACACTATTAGAAAGAGAGTTAGAAAATCCAAGATCCACTGCAAATAGTGTATCGCAGGATGATATGAGTCTCAAAATACATCTTACAATAGTTTTGCTAATAGGACACCAAGTTGTAAATCTCATTAAAGTTTTACAAACTCAATGCCAATCCTAAATGGAAAGAGGGTAAAATGCAATGCAATGACCTAGAATGCAATTTCTAGATTCTAAACAAGGTAATTTTTTTATTACACTGAAAAAAACTAAAAGTGAAGTCTTGTAAATGCAATTTTGAAATCACACAATGCACTAACTTTATCAAATTAAAGTAGATATGATCAAATTGATGAAACAAAAATTCTACAAACAAAAACAAAAATCTGAAAGCAACAAATAGGAATGCATAAATGAATGTTTCAATGCCCAAAAAATTAGAATGTGACCTGATCAGGGACTCATTTTCCCTAGGGCGAATGGGTCCTAGGTGAGGGTTTTCAAAAAAGCTTTTACAATTTTTTGAGTGATTTACAATAATTTCTAGATTCTAGTTTGTTACAGAAAGTTTCAGTTTCAATTTTCTGTGAATTCAATGTAGAATGCAAGTGTAAAATGTGATAAAATGACAACCTAGAAAAGCTAGTTTGATATGCAATTTTGTTTCAATTTTCAAATGCAAATGAATTTGATGTAATGTTATGTAAATGATATGAAATATGACTAATATTTTTTGTATTTCTTAGATTTAAAGAATGCAAAATATGTAATCCTTAAACCCTTAAATTAAATGCAAAGACAAGACACCCTCAATGAGACCTAATTCAATTCAAAGAGATGCAAATGAATGCAAGATCTAAATCTAGGATGAAAGAGGACTCCAAAATCATAAAATGCAATGATCAAACTCAATTTTACCAAAATAAAACAAAGAAAAATAGGTTTGGTAAAAAATGGATTGAAAATAAAGAGGGTTTGATGCACCTATTTCTCTAGTTTCATTCAAAATGCAAGCTATAGAGGAAAAATTTGAAAATTAACAAAACTAACTATCAAAATGCAGATCTGGAAAGGTGAGAATGATGTGTACCTTGTCACCAAAGATTCTTTTCAGACCTCACTGAGGACTTATTCACCCTATGGCGAATGGGTCCTAGCTAGGGCTCCTAGAAAATAATTTCTTGGTTTTGTTTTGCTAGGCCTACACTCCCAAGTTCCAAGTGTTCATTGTTGGAAAGCTAGAAATAAATCCTATAGGTCAATTTCCATGATTTGACAACTTTTCTTGTAACTTTGACAACTTTGCAAATTTCTTCATTTTTTCTCTTCAAATGATCTTCAACCTAAAATTTGCAATCACACATCAAAGAGAGAAAAATGTTGTTTGTTAGGGAATGGGGGTTTTCCTCGGTCAAACCCCGTTTTGGTAATTAAACCTTGAAATGAAATAGAAAAGCATGAATAAATGATGAATGAACAAATGCAATGTCACTACTCACCAAACTTTATTTGAAACCTTGGAGTACAAATCTACAAAATAACGTGAAGTGTCCTCAATGAATGTAGATCTTGATCATGAAACTTGATTTGAAACAATGCCTTTGAACGCTTGAATTAATCTTGAACACTACATCACCATATTAGCTCAAACACCATGCATGATGAATGAATCTTGATTGCTACAATAATCTTCAATAAATCTTCCCTTGAATGCCTTGAAATTACACTTGAATGCTCTTGATCATACTTTCTCATAAATTTTCTATAATTCTTGAAGACTTAAAATTGCTAGGATCTTAGTGGTGAAATATAGTGAAATAACCTTATATTTATATGAATCTTAACATTAATTCCTCAAATTCAAATATCACATGCCGACATTGAATTGTAGATTTGAAATCATTAAAATACCACCAAAAAATAATTTCAAAGAGGGTTCCTAGGTCTAAGTGAGGATCCATTCACCATAGGGTGAATGGGTCCTAGGCCACTTACCTAGGACACACATCAGACAGTGTTAAACATTATATAAAAGTAGGGTCCTAGAACTAAGCGAGGAGCCATTCGCTCTATGGAGAATGGGTCATAGGTCACTTACCTATGACACACATCTTCCAAATTTAAGTGTTGTGTAATGGAATTTATGAATGTTAGGTTTTATCCATCAAAATTTTCATTTAGTTAGGCTTAGATTTGAATTAAAGGGGTCAATTAAGGAAAATTAACCTCAATCAATTAATAAAGCCCTAGATTAGTGTGAAAGTGTAAAGGTACACCTTACAACACCCTAAATAAGGCACAATTAAGTCCATTTAATCTAAAAGAGCCCTGAACATAATGTGAATATGTAGAATACATATTACAACACTAAATTAAGGCATCATTAATCTCATTTTATTATTAATTATTCATTCCCTAATTAAGTTTGAAAAACAGATTCTTTTTCCTACACTACAAGTAGCACGACCAAAAGAGTGTAAAATTGTGTTATACTTTCACAAAATCACATCCTTGGCATGAGATGGTTGTCCAACCCTTTGGGTTGGTATTTCCCAATGCAACTCATTTGGAAAACACTAAATTTGGTGCTAGCCAAATGAAGTGCATCATTTGGCAAGCGCCAAATTTGACACTAGCCAAATGAAATGCATCATTTGGTGAGTGCCAAATTTGGTGATAGACAAATGAAGTGCATCATTTAGTGAGCATGAAGTTTGGTGCTCGCCAAATGTGAAGCATGAAATTTTGGAATGCATTTTTTGAACTCTTTCTTTTTTTCTTTATATTTGTCTTTGCATTTCTCTATCAAAGAAACTATATGTAACTAAGGGAATTTTACTAGTGTTAGCATGATCATATGCAAACATATAAAATCTAAAGTAATAATGAAGTGCAAAGGAATAAATGAAAACAAATGAAACAATCTCACCAAAATGTCCTCATTCTCCATGGCTGACCTCCATTATACCTTCTCAACTTGCTAAAAATGTGATATTTCCCTCAAATTTGTGATGAGCAATCTAATGACTATGCCTAGACTTAGCAAATGTTGAAGGATTTAAACTAAAATGCAAGTAAAGCTAAGCCTACATGCAATAGGAAAATTTGCAAAATGCCAATGTTAGCAAGAAATGACAAAATACTCTAAGCATGAAAATGTGAAGTCAAAAGATGCAAGCAAGATATGTCAAAATGAGGACAAAATTGCCATTTTATAGAAAATGCAATATTGGATGAATGAACAAGATTCAAGATTGAGAAGTGCCCTAGAATCAATGGTCAAGATTCAAAATAACAACCCACAATTAGGGTTAGGGAAACATTAGGGTGAATTCAAAATGAGTGGACAAGATTTAATTTGAGAAAATCAAATCAAGGGATAAGATTGCATGTGACAGGGAGATAAGATTGGCACAGAAAAATAGGAAGTTGGAAAATCAAATAATTTTAGAAATTCCTTAATTTGTGGAGGAGAAATACCATTTTGAATTTAAAATTAATTTAACTCAAGATGGCGAGGTCATGTGACAGTAAATAATAATTTAAAATTATTTACTTGGAAAGAGGGAAATTTAAATAAATGATTTTTATTTAAATTTGGAGGAGAATTAAATGCGACAGTTAAATAATTAATTTTAATTATTTAATTGTGAAGGAAGTGGGTTAATAATTAAATAAATTGTGGGAGATTTATTTAATTATCAGAAGATTTTAGTATTAGAGACATATTCAAATAAATAATATTTATTTATTTTAAATAGCCAAAGAGGGAAAGATGGATTAATTAAATAAATTTAATAATTTATTTAATTTAAAGAGGACTTTAGACATTAGTGGCGTATTTAAATAAAGTAAATATAATTTATTTATTTAAATAATCAAGAGGAATAAAAAATGTGAATTAATTAAATAATTAAGAATTATTTAATTAATAGATGAATTTGGACAAAGGGACATAATTAAGTATTTTAATTATGTTTAGAAGAATTAATGAGAAAATTGAGTTCGTAGGCCTAGGTCAATTTTATGTGTCTACATTTTGCCCCTCTTTGTCATAATGCAGTTTATCGCATTATGGAAAATAAAACTAGTCAATAACATGTCCTAGCAAAGGTACAGAGTGCCTATGCCCCCTCGAATTTTTTTTTGAATTTTGGTTTGGGGTCAGAAAATTTTGGAAAGTGTCCAGATAAGCCAATTTGAGATCAAGAAAATCAATGGTGTGAGGCAGTCAAAAGGTCTGTCAAACGTGGTCAAATGAGCCTCCAGTAATAACCCAAATGGTTAAACCCTAATATTCAACCTATAAATAGGTTGGAAAAACTAGGTAATCTAGGTGTCATTTTCACATTTGCCTTTACAAATTTGGGAGAGCAAAGCATGAGGAGAAGATGGTGATTCCAGCGATAGAGCACCGTGATTACCAAGTCAGGACCTTCCAACGACCCGAGGGCTCAGAGGCACTGGTAAGTAACCTTGTCCCACTTTATTTTCTCTATTTTCGTGCATTTATTAGGGTTTTAGGGTAGGTCAATGTATGCGTTGTGACACAAATGCATTCACGTAAGTCGCAATTGTCATTGTGTTCGATGCATTTTGTTGCGTCGCAACGCAAGTGCAAGGGATGGGTGAGGTCTCATTTTAAAATGACGCAACTGTTAGGGCCTACGACACAACTGCTAAATAGCAACGTAACCGCTATGACCCGTGATGCAAGTGTTATAGAATTACATAATTGAAATGTAAAATGATGCAAGTGATGTAGAGTTGCGCAACTACGAGCTCGAACAACACAATCGCCTGAATGTGACACATGTGCAAAATGCAGCGACGCATATGACTTAACGCGACTCATTTGTAGTCGACACGATGCAATTATCGTTGACTAGGGTTGACCAAGGTTGACTTAGTGTAGACTCATTTTTTCAGATGCATGTTTGATTAAGCAGATAGTAATAATGTTTTTCAATGCTATTCAATGTGTGTTAACTCTCGTTTCTACATGTGCAGAAATGACTAGTGCCCATCTATACCCATGAGTTCAGACCAGCCACTTATGCATTCAGGGATCAACTACGAGACAATGAGCGGTGAGGACTGATGAGATTAGGTCTGTACTATGTCACCTATATTCTCATTATTCAAGCAAATAGAGGATTACTAACAACACTATGTGAGAGGTGGCATTTGGAGACGTGTTCATTCCACCTTCCTAGAGGAGAGGCGACGATGACTTTAGAGGATGTATATAGGATACTCTGCATCCCGATCAGTGGGGAGCAGGTAGTTTATGATCCTCACAAAGGGCGATAGGCCATGAAAGATATGTACGAGGATGTGGATGATGTCGGAGTGGGGATCGAGGGCTATGAGATCAGATGGGAGTTTGTGGCCAAGCATTATCCTCGATGGGATACCATGTTGATGACATTGATTATCGGAGTCCTGATTCCAGATTGTCGCAGGCACAAATTCCCTATTAGATGGGGTGATGTACTAGTTCGGATGCGGAGGGATAGGAAAGTGTTTGCCTGGGGGCCATGCTTATTAGGTATGTTGTATCACCAACTTCATGAGGTTACCTATCAGGAGGGGCAGAGTATTAGTTGTGGGACCACACTTTTGATGATTTGGGTGTGGGAACACATTCCCATTTTTCGCCCACCAGTTCAGATTCAGCAGTTGGGTGAGGGGATGCCCTATGTATACTTATATGTAGGTTTAGTCATACAAACCCGAGTAGGGGATACAGGTTATTGGTGACATAGGATAGATACCCTAATGAGTTTTGTATGGAGACTGTACAAAGATTGTGCCCAATGGCCAAATGAGGGGAGTCATTTGACCTTTTGTCGACAGTTCTGATATTTGATTGGAAAGACTGTATAGAGCCAACAGATTATTGAGATGTACTTGCCCCAGTGTGTGCTACGTCAGTTTGGAGAGTAGCAGGGTGTGTCTATGGGGATGACTGAGTATGTGTGGTCATCGAGAGAGACCATGTGGGGACCTCCCATAGCAATGCCCCTAGCAGAGCAACAAGTTGACGGTCTTGTTACACAGGAGTGGGGTTGAAGAGGAGGGCTAGAAGATGCTAGGACCATAGCCAAGTATGATGCCTGGTGGCAGGTTCACAGGCTGATACCCTTGATAGATCAAGATGGTCCCTCGTCGATTGATCAATGATTAGTCATTCCATGGGTGTGGAGGGGAGGTCGAGGAGGGAGAGATGGCGGTAGAGGGAGGGACAAAGGTTGAGGGGATGATGAATGTGGTAGGGGTGGAGATGATGGTGGGGATGGTAGGGGTGGGAGGAGGAGGAGGGGTGATGGAGGTAGGAGATAGCCTAGGAGAGTTCAACAATGAGTGGGTGGAGCACCATTGTCACCGATCAGTGAGGAGGGTGAGGAGGGGGAGAGGGTGGAGGATGTTAGGTAGGAGGGGGAGGCCAGATAGGAGGGTGAGATGGAGGTCGAGGTTAGAGCAGAGGCGAAGATCCAACCAGAGAGAGAGATGCTAGTGGAGGAGGATGTTTTTGCAAAGCACCAGGCACTGGATATTGACGTAGAGGAGATTGAAAGAGAGGAGGAGATGTATAAGGAGGATGAGGAGGGAATAGATGAGGCTGAGAGGAGGCTAAGGGAGCAGATGATCAAGGGAGATGAGGAGAGTGAAAAATTGCCGACTTTGCCTATGGATGCCACCACAGATCAGAGAGTAGTTGACCTCCAAAGAAGACTAGATGTAGCCTTGTCTCAGAACAAGACATTATCAGTGAATTTAGAGGTGGTATGAGTGGATAGGGATTAGGCTATGATCTGCCAAGAGGATGCCAAGAGATGGGTGAGAGAGTTTGCATAGTTGTGTACAGGGCCGATAGGGGATATGGCGAGGGAGCCGGCTAGGATGAGTGAGAGCAAAGGCTGGTACATGGCATTATATGAGCAGGCTATGCCACCCGAGAGATGGAATCCTGGGCTATCGTGGTCATACAACAAGACTAGTGGTGGTACATGGACACATAGCAGCATCAAATCCCATAGCAGTAGCCACACTAGCACAGGAGGGTCCACATCATCGGGGCAGTCAGTTGGTCATAGGAATTCATCAGGCCACAGTCACAAGTCAAGCCAAAATCATAGTTCAATGTTGTCAAGACACCAGTTAGAGCATAGCCAATCTCTAGTCATCGACCCCTCGAGATCTCAGAGTCAGGCTACATCCTCCGTATAGACTATAGTTGAGATGATGCCATCAGCATCAGTATCATTGGCCTCATAGACATAGGGTGTTTCAACATCACAGGCTATGCCAACACCAGTGACATGTCATCGGTCACCATGCTCTTCTCCATGAGGGGATGAGGAGAGCACATCCTAGGGGCATTGGACATATTTTGTTTCAGAAATTTTATGTAATGACACTTTATATATTGACTATCGAGCCTACGAGCTCCATTTTTGGGATATCTCATGACTTTATCCTGTGACATGATATTTTTTGAGATTATATATATGATGTGATTTTGATGCAGACCATATGCTTTGCGTTATGATGTTATGCACTTATGATGTTATTATGTGATGTGATGTGATTTGATTTGATGTCATGCATTTATGATGGTGATTGTATGATTATATTTCATGATGGTCCTATTTTATATGCTTATGACAATGATATTCTATATGTTGAAATGGATGCATTAATGTATTATGAGATATATGATGTGACTAATGGATATCGCACTTTATGATTATGGATGCATTTATGGATATATGCTTATGTATGTATGGATTATGTATGCACTGATGATATGGATGGTTATGCCATGTTAGTACAAATGTCATTTTTATGTATGCAAGATGGATGGATACAAGTGATAAACCTATATGTTGTGTGAATGCAATGTGAATAAAAATTCTATTATGGGAATGGATTGATGCAATTGTGAAAATATGCTAATGCAATGTTTATATGATAATGTATGCAATCGTGTTTTTGTATGTCACAGGATATCATCAAAGGATGAGATAAGAGAAGATGATCAAACGAAGGTGGATGTTAGTGCGGAGAGAAGAAAAATGCATGTTAGTGCAAAAAAAAATCCTTTAACACTTTCCATAGTGCCTAATAGTCATTACTCTTAATCATCATTGGGCGGATTTTTGTAATGGCCAACAAACACTATGATATGACATAGATCGATAGTGTGCAAGGTCAAACCATCACATAGAACAAACAATCATAGACAAGGATAATCATGAATCATACAAGGAACACAATTGCCCCTAGTCATTTTGTCATAACCAACCACAAGCAGACAAGACTAGTCATGTGACATTGCTACTTCTCTAAATCCCAAGGTCAGGACATCCTTGAGAAACTAGCCATAAGATAGTCAACAAAAGACAAGAAAACCATCACACTACGTCGTTGCTCCTCTAAATCATGAAGCCAGGACATCCTCAAGGAACTAGTAGTAAGTTGATTAAAAGGACAAGGATGATTATCATGATATTTCGTGGCTCCTCTAATGCAAGGAACTAATATCATGATGACAATAAAAAAGACGGATAATTTTTGCCAAGTGTTTTCCAAGTGTTCAAATGTCAAGTCTTTTGATGTCGAAATGCCAAGGTTGTCGGTGTCGAGATTGCCAAGTGTCAAGTAATGCCAAATTCAGGAAGGACACATCCTGAATGATGTTGATGTCAAGAGGATCAATTCTCGAATGTCAGGAGAATCCCTTGAAAATGCCAGATAATTATGACAATTCTTAGGAAGAAAACATCCAAAGCATAAAGATGTGACGAGAGTTATTCCTTAGAAGCACACATCTAAAGAAACATCCAGGATTTTGATAGGCTGATAGAGTTTGATTAGATGAAAAATTTGACCACATGCCAGCACTAAAATGTGAGTTTGATTGAAATGCCGATTGAAAATATTGCTTAAAGTTCGCTAGCAGATTGCATGTTTTAAGATAGATAAATGATTTGCTTGACTTGAAGATATTTAATGTGTGTGAAAGTGCAGTGTCATGAACCCTAATGGATTGACCTAGTGCGGCCTTAGGGGATCATCGGTTGATGGCCTTGCCTATGTCATGCACTCAAAGAATTGTCTGAAGGACAGAAGATTGAGTTATGGTTTTTTTTTTTTTGAGAAACCTAGAAGGACAAACCTAATGTCTTGGGGATTCAAAGATGAATCTTGCCTACATAGAAAATACGCAGAGACAACATAGTTCGAACAATGACAAGGACTAACACAATTAACATGATAGACTTTGACTCTTTTTTTTTAGATTTTTGACATTATACAGATGTTTTTGTGTTTTCTTCAAGACATTTTTTTATTTTTAGAATTTTTTCAAGACTTTTTCTGATTTTTTTAAGACTTTTTTTTGGAATTTTTACAAATTTTAGGACCATATGTGATACCCATTGCAGTCAAATGATAGATTTTTTTCCCCTAGACAGGTCGAGGATTATCTTAGCAGAGTCTCGTGAAAGGAGAACACGCGACAAAGGCAAGGATATGCAAGGAGTGATGTCAACCAATGCTAGCTATGGACAAAATTGACAGGACCGATGGCAAATGTCATGAATGTGTCAGGATGTCATGATTATGCATTTTGGATGAAGGTATATGGAATGGTAGTAAATGGCAAAGAAAATATTGATTATACATGGCACCTGTTTGTCAGGTTTTCATCATGGTACTTATCCAAAGCGCATGTTTACTAGGTTTTCACTATTGGACGAATTTATTTCTTTTTACTATTTTTGTCATTTTATTTTATTTTTGGTGTCACCTAGACGCCTATTTGCCAGGTTTTCCTCAAGGTGATGATTTTTATATTTTTCAATTTTTTTGTATTTTTAAGGTTTTCAGTCAGGCTCTCTGATGCTATGTGTAGAACTTGTGTAGATGCAGGATGGTGATAGGTTCTATCAATTATTCTCTGTCTAGCATAGCTAACTGATAAGCACCAGAACTAAATTCAACAGTAATGATGTAAGTACCTAGCCAATTGGGCTCGAAATTGCTAAGTTTCTCTCGATCAGCCTAATTTCTTGGATTCTACATGAGGACTAAATCACCAATTTCAAACTTTTTGACCATCACTCTTTTATTATAGCTCCTACAAAGGTGATTTTGATATGCCTGTAAGTGGTTTAAGGCATTTTTTCTTCTTTCTTGCAACATTTCTAACTCATGGAGGTGAGACTATTTGTACTCTTCATCATTAATCATTCCCTTCAAGGAGACTCGGAGAGAAGGAATTTTGACCTCGATGGGCAATATGGCTTCAAATCCATAGACCAAGGAAAATGGGGTGGCTCCAGTGGGTGTGTGAATGCTAGTACGGTAGGCCCACAAGGTAGGATTGAGTTGTAGATGCCAATCTTAGCTAGCATCATTAATAGTCTTCTTGAGAATTTGAAGAATTGTTTTATTGGACGCCTTGGCTTGATCATTGCCTTAGGGATAGTATGGCATGGAGAAATGGTGTTGGATGTGGAAGCGTTCACAGAGTTCATGGACGTATTGATTTTTGAATGGAAGACCATTGTTTGTGATGATGGATTGTGGAACACCATACCGACATATGATGTAATTAAGGATAAGCTTGGAAATATGCTTACCAGTGATGTAAGTGAGGGGGACAGCTTCGATCCACTTAGTGAAGTACTCAGTGGCAGTGATGATGAATTTATGACCATTGGAGGAGGACAGATGGATTTTTCCCACAAGTTCAAGTCCCCATTGTGCGAAGGGCCACAGAGAATTGATCGGTCTCAGCTCCTATGCAGGTGCGTGGATGAGATCTCTATGCACCTGACATTTCCGATATGTTTTGACAAATTGAAGAGCATCTTTTTCTATTGTCGGCCAATAATACCCAAGTCTGGTCACTTTCCTAGCTAAGGTTGAGCCACTCAAATGAGATCCACATATACCCTCATGTACCTCTCATAAAGTTGTTTGGGCTTCATCAATTTTGAGATAGCGAAGAAGGGTGTTGTCAAAGCTACAATGGTATAGGGTGTCATTGACAATGGTGTATCGAGCGACTTTTCGGATGAAGGATTTTATCTGGTTATTGGATAGGTTGGGTGGAAGGTTTTGGGACTTAAGATAATCATAGATGTCATGATACCAAGGCGAACTAGGACCAACAATCTCGCAAACCATTTCTGACTCCGGAATGTCATATGCAGGAACCAACAATTGCTCCACTAAGAACTCAAATTGTGACACATTATTAGGGATGTCTACAAGAGATCCAATAGTTGTCATTGCATCAACTACCTTTTTTTGTGTTCTAGGTATCTATTCAGATGCAAGCTGGTGGAAGTATGAGTGAAAGCTATCAACCATGTGTTTGTAAGGTAGTAACTGTTCATCCTTTGTGTCATACTCATCAGTGACCTAGTTGATGACCAACTGAGAATCTTCGAAAACTAAAAGTGTCTTAATTTTCCATTTTATAGCCATGCAGAGACCTGTGACTAGTGCCTCATATTATTCAATGTTATTAGTACAAGGGAAGGAAATTTTGAATGCCTTTGGAATGGAGTCCCCTTGCGGTGTGATGAATAGGATTCCTGCTCCTAAGCCATGACCAATATGAGACTCGTCAAAATACAAGTTCCACGGTGATGAAGGTTCTGCATGAAACATAGATTCATCACGAAAATCAGCTATCAAAGGATGGGTGCCTTGTAGGGGTGCATTTGTTGATCAGCTATTACTTGTCCTTTTATTGTCTTACGTTCAACATACTATATGTCATATTCACTCAAAATCATTACCCATTTTGCTAACCAACCAGTCAATGTTGCCCAACTCAAAAGATACTTCAAAGGATCAATCTTTGCTACTAGGTGTGTTTGGTGGTTCAATATGTAATGTATTAGCTTTTGTGCTACAAAGACAACTGCAAGACATGCACGTTCGATGGATGTATGGTTCAACTCATATCCAACCAATGTGCAACTAATATAGTATATAGCCCGTTCTTTTTCCTCATAATCATTTTGTGCCAATAATGCCCCCAATGCCGAAGTGATTGCAGAGACATACAAAATCAAAGGTTTCCCTTCAATTGGAGGCATTAGAACAGGTGGTGCCAATAAATATTCTTTGATTTTTGAAAAGGTTGCTTGACATTTATCTGTCCACACAAAGGGCATACTTTTGTGCAACAAGTACTGAAATGGTTGACATTTGTTTGCTAGTTGTGCGATGAAATGTCGAATAGATTATAATCTACCTTGAAGTGTCCTTAGTTCATTGATTCCCTTGGGTGGAGGCATGTCTAATATTGCTTTTACTTTCACGAGATCAACCTCTATGCCTCATCAAGAAACTATGTAACCCAACAATTTTCTTGAAGTAACCCCAAAGATACATTTCTTCAGGTTCAAACAAACCCTATATTCTTTGAGTCACCTAAAGATTTTGTCTAGGACCCTGAGATGATCTTTCTATGTCAAATATTTGTCCAAGAGATTATCCACATAATCTTCCATGAGTTTGTGCATGAGATCATGGAATATTGTTGTCATTGCTCACTGGTATGTGGCGCCTCCATTCTTTAGACCAAAAGGCATGAAATTCCAATAGTATGTTCCCCAAGGACAGGTAAAATCTATTTTGTGCTGATATTCAGGGGCAATGCAGATTTGATTATAGCCTGAGAAACCATCCATAAGAGACAACATATCGTACCCTGTTGTGAGATCCACAATTATGTCTATGTTTGGAAATGGGAAGTCATATTTTGGATATTCCTTATTCAAATCATGAAAATTTGTACAAATGCAGATTTTTCCATTGGGCTTAGTGACTGGTACAAGTTTGGAGATCCAATCAACATAGTCTATTGATCTTATGAATCCGGCATCTAGTAACTTCTTAAGTTCAGACTTCACAAGTAGTGCAATATGTGGATGCATCTTCCGCACAAGTAGTGCAATATGTGGATGCATCTTCCGCAATTTTTGCTTAACTGGTTTAATACCTGGAATTAAAGGGAGATGATGCAATACTAACTCTGGATCTAGACCTGTAATGTCAACATATGACCATGTGAAATTAACTTTTCTTTCTGAGAAGAATTATTGGAATTCAGGTTTTTCTTCTTTTGTCAATGACGCAACAAAGAGAACCATTTTAGGGGCCTCTGGTGTAGCAATGTTAACTTCTATAGTGTCTTCAATAAGAATTGCTGATTTTTCCTATGTTACGAAAAGAAAGTTCAATCCTCCATCCTTAGGTGCCTCAGGGAGGTTTTTTACTTTAGATACGTCCTTTATTTTTACTATTGTATTGTCAAAAGGCACCTTGCGGTTTTCACCTAAAGACATTTCTTTTTTTTTGTTTTATTTTTTATATTTCTGCGACTGGAGGATTGCATAGTCTCCTTGAAGTATGCCACACAATCTAGATCAATAGAAAATCTTTCATTTTGATCACCATTTGGTATGCCACCATGGAGTCCCATGAATTATGCAATGGCCTCGTCATTCTGAAAGATATCCATAGTGGTCGGGCCTTGTTGGTCCCAGTCAAGGAGTTGTGGGTAGACAAGGGAAATACCATCGTCAATGCTGGTAAAGGGTGGGGAAGATGTGGAAAGAATGCAAATAGAAGCCTCAAGTGTGAAGGCAGAATTGTTGTCCTCAATTTCTCAGTCAGATGAATCGTATTCATAGTCATAATATGGGACAAATAGATCAGAATCATGATCAATGAATGGTAGTTCAGAGGCATTGACATTAGGCTTAGGTTGGTCAGGCTCATGGGTGGGCTTGGGAATGGGGCAGGATGATTCAGATGTTTTCATTGACAGTTTATGCTCTTTTGGGTCCCAAGGAATGCTTAACCATTCCTTATTTTTAGAATGGCGGTCTATGGGATCAATGTTGTACATTTGTCAAAATATTTCCTCAAAAGGGAGTTAGTCGGGTTCTAGGAATAGTTTGCCAATATCAAAGTCACTTAGGGTGGGATCAGATCCCCATTCCCATTCACGGGAGTTAGTTTTGGTGTGGGAGTCTTCACTTGTCTCGACACTTTGAGGAGTTGTTATGTCCTCACTTGAAAGTACATTGGTACCTTGATCGTTAGTTTCAAGTTGCTCAAACCCTAGCCCTATATAATTTGGTCTCTTATAAATGATGATAGGCTCTCTCCTTCCATTGTTGTTCGGTCCAAGGTAACTAGTTCCATCAAAACCATGTGCTTTACATATGTCATAGCCTTTACCATAGATATGTATTAGTAGCGGGGTTAATCCTTTTGGATCTTTGTAGATCCAATCAGCTATTTCAAAAAGGAATTCATCGCTCATGTCTCCCCATAATGTGAATACCCTTTTTGGAGGAACCTTGAAATTTGTCTTAGGCTCTACTATAAAACAAGGTTGACCATAGACTTTAGGTGGCTTGGGTATTGTTGTAATACAATAAGTTGTATTCAATTTGAGTTCTCCATAGCCAACATCCTGGATCTGAAGGTCAGTACTTGGTATGGAGGCCGAGGAGGATGGTGTGATGGAAGTTGATGGGATGGATACAGATGACCTGGTAAGTGTGGATGGTTCAATGTATTTAGAGGAATTGGATGCTAAAACCTCTCGATTGATAGGCACCTGGTGCTCGGTAGTGGCTCTCAGGTTGGTACAGTATTGAAATGGATCAAGATCTCCTGGGATAGTAATTTTGGTGCCATCAAAGGGGAACTTCAGACATTGGTGGTAGGTGGAAGGAATGGCCTTTAAGGCAGGAATCCATGGGCAACCAAGTAAGATATTGTAATGTATATCACGATCCAAGAATTGGTAGGTTGTATCTATGATGACTGGTCCCACATGAATTGGAAGTGTGATAATGAATTTAGAAGCATGTTCTTCATCATCATATGCTTTTATCACAATACTCTTGGTAGTGTCCACACAAGCATTAGATAAGCCAAGAGCTTTACCAATTTTAAAGAGCAGATGTTCAATCCTACTCCACCATCTACTAGGACTTGTCTAACCTTATGCTTATAGATAAAAACATTGATATGCAAGGCATCATTATGAGATGGTTTTGGTGAGGAATAGTCCAGGTCTGAAAAAGTAATGTGATGAGTTGAAGTCAAATATCCGACCATAGTTTCGAAATGTTTGACATCAATATTTTTGGGGATGGAAGACTCTTGCAAGACTTTATCCAAGATGGCCTTATGTGCAGGAGAAATGCGGAGCAATTCTAGGATGGAGATTTGAGCCAGTGTTTTGTTCAACTTCTCGATAAGGTTAAACTCTGGATTGGGTTTTGGCTGCTTAGTAGATGGACCAGGTATAGTAATCTTGGGCTAACAAATGAAGGGACCTGGGATGGTGACCTTTCCTTTGTGTGTGGTGACATTGCACTCCAGGGACTTTTTAATAGTAATGGTATTGACACATTTGTCTTCATCGGCAGCTCGAGGGTTATTAATGATAATACCACCAAAATAGTCAAAAGAAACACAGACGTAACTGGCTTGATTGTTATTATTGTGTGTGTTGGACGATGATGGATTACCTGAATTGTGATCCTGCAATGGGTTCTTATGAATTGTATGATCTGAATTAGACACAAATGGTTGACCACCAAGCTCAATGGTAGGGTTCTCAATTAGATCTTGTACAATATTTCTTAACTGATGACAAGAGGAGGTTTTATGCCCTTTGACATGGTTGTAATCACAAAATGTGTTATCATCCCACCATGATGGATTGAATTGACCCGGGTCATACAGTTTAGGTTCTTCCAAAGTTATGTCACCATTTTGAATAAGTTTCTTTAAGACAACTTCGATGGGCTCACCCAAGGGGGTGTATGTGCATTTTTGAAATTGCCATGTTCAACATGGTTGCCTTTGATTTGACTGAGTAGTATTGTTTTGAATGACATTAGCAGTTGGTGTCAGTGTAGTCACAGGTGCATTTTGATTTTGGTCTCCTTTGATTGTGAGCACAGGACCTGTTGCATTGACTTTTTTTGCATCGACAACGCCATCATTGGTGATGTGTTTATTCTTAACCCAATATTTGGTTTTGTCATTGGAAGCACTTGGGTTAGTGTTTGTGGTAGTGTTGATTGTTTTGCCACTATACTTCAGTTTTCCTTTGGCAATTAAGGCTTTTTCAAATTGAACACCTTTTTTGACAAGGTCAATAAAGGTGGTGCAACAATGAACTTGTAGGCCATATCTTAACGATCCAAGGAGATTTTGTACAAACATGGTGACTTTCTCATTTTTGGGTATCTCTATAGGACATCGGCTTTCTATGGTTCTCCATCTTTGGAAGAATGGGATAAAGGTCTCACCTGTATCCTCTTGAGTGAGTCTGCATAATGATGCTATGCTAATGTCTGTATCAATGTTATAGGCATAATTTTAAACAAACTTGTTATCCAATTCGTCTCATGATTTAATTCCCTTAGAAATTGTGTAAACCACTCTAGTGTGTGCCCTATGAGACTTCTATAGAAGAGTCTCATTAGATACATTTGTTCATAGGAAATATCCATGCAACTGGTAGTGAATTTTCTTATGTGTTTAATGGGATTGGTTTTGCCTTTGTATTTAGGGAAGTGTGGTACCACATATCCTGGAGGAAATGGTGACATGTACAAGGTTGTATCAAATGGATATGGACATAGGTCATATAATATGTAAAGCTTTTTATTGGATATTTGCAATGTTTCCACTTGTGTTTGAAGGGCAGCCAGTTTGAGTGTGAGCGCCTCCACAATTGGGTTGTTTGTAGCATCACACATGTTGGTGATAGGGATGGATTGAGTGCCCACTTGTTGTGATGAGATGTGTTGATTTGGAATGTGTTGTTTATGAGAAAATTGGGTGTTTTGATTTAGTTTTTGTTGGAAATGAATGTTTTGATTAGGGATTTGTTGATGTGTATGGACTTGTGATGTATAAGTGGGGATGTGGGTTCCAGTTGTGTTTGATGGAATTTCTTGTCCTTGAGCATGTTGATGACCAAATGGAGTCATATGTTGGGTGCCTTGTCCAAATAGATAGGTGTGGCCTTGTGGAATGTTGGTGTTGATTTGGGATGAATTTGGGACACTTGATTGAGGTCCTTGAAACAACAACTCTTCATTTATACTTGCCAAAGGGGTTTGACGAGGTTGTTTCCATTTTGTTGGTAGAGGAACCAAATAAAAGGTTTGATGATGTCCCCATAGAGCTAGATGAGGCTCCAAAGAGGTTTGATGTGTTAGTGCAGAGGCCATTGTACTTGATGAAGTCCCAAATGTTGATCCAATAGTTTGTGAAGAAAATGTAGACATTTGTTGAGGGATGAAATGTGATGTGGTGTTTGTTAGGGTGGATGATCCCTCAATAGACATTGTGTTGACCACATGAGATGTATTGGTTTTAGTTTGTGTAGTGGTAGTACTAATAGAGGTAGCATTAATGGTCTTACTGACATGTTGTGTGGTAACTCCCATGGAAGTATTGTTTGCATCGTGTGGTTGATTGGTAGGATTGGGAGATTGTGCTTTTATGGTGTTGATATAAAATACTTTTGGTAACCTAGCCCCTTAGTCAAGTAGTATGGATAGGTATCTATCTGAATCATGCAATACTAACTCTTCAACAAAGGAAGCTACTTCAGGATTTTGTGCGACAACTTGTATATCTTCCTGAAATACTTGTCCATTTTAGTCTTTGTGGATGAATTATTCAAAAGGATTGTGTGAAGACAATGGAATAGTCATTTCACTAAAAGGATTAATGAATGAATTCCCCATGTTGGTATTTGCTTTCATGTCATTCATGTCATTAGGGAAATTATTGGTATTGGCATTCATGTCATTAGAAAAGTTGTAAAGGTTTTTGCCTTGTCCAAAAGAACCCATTCTTCTTTTTCGCTGTAGTCTTGTTTCAACCATAAAAGTTTTGCTCAAAAGAGGGAGGATGGAGAATGACCAAATGCAAATGAGACTATGTTTTTGGATTTTTGGAATAAGGATGTTATGAAATGATGGTGAATGGTAAATGGAAATTAGAGTAAAATGAGGGATCTAAAGGTATGCAAATGCAAAGACTTCTAGGATGCACTCGATATTGGTAAACTTAAGGAGAGTCACACTCAACCATGCAAAGTTTAGACAATGTCTCAATTTTGGAATGTCAAGGGACTTGTAAAAAGGACTAAATGGCAAGGTGAAATTTCCACACTAGACTATTGAGTTGGAAATGGCTCACAAAAGAACAATGAATAAAAGAAATGATTTGATCAAGTCCAATGATAACCTACTCTTGGAGACAAATGTTTGACAAAGAATGGCAAGGATTTCTATCCTAAAATCTGCAAAATGAGGACCTAAAATGATGGAAAAATATAGGATTGAAATTAAGGAAATGAAATGGCAAATTAAAAATGCAACCTAAAATGCAAGGGTGGGGGATTTTGAGCAACTCTTGGTATGGTTGTGGATAGAGACTATAGAAAGAGATGTTTGAAATCTATTTGGAAAAAGTTAACCCTCAAATTTTTGACAATGAAGGAATTTTCAAATAATAGGAAATTGTGTCATTCCAAATGCATTGCAGGGAAGCATATATATCTCAGAATTAACAAATGCGGTGTTCCAAAATGTAAATGTGGTGCAACAGAGTAATTGCAGTGTTTGGTTAATCAAATGCATTGCAAGATAGGAAGATGCGGCATTTAAAATGGCAGATGTGGTGCAATAGAGCGATTGTAGTTCAACAGTTAGCAAATGTGGTTTAGAACATCACATGCATTACAATTTTGACAAATGCATTGCAAAGTCTAGTTTTTGGAAAAAAATTGGCAGATTTTGAAGATTGTTTCAAATTTAAAATGTTATTTCAGGTTTGCAAAGGATGTTTACTTGTTCATTTTGTCTAAAAAACACTTGGCAAACATATTGTCTTGGAAAATTTGTGAAAATAAACACAAAGAAGACATGTACAATCTTGTGGTTTGAAAGACTATATTCTTTTGGATTCCATACAGATTTTACTCCAACCGTAGTTGCTCTTAATGGATGAATTTACAAGTTTGGCCCCACGGGCTCCCCCTTATAGTGCACTCACTTCTCAGGGCAACCAAGCTTCCAACCCCCATGAATCTCCCATGGCAGGTTGATCACCTCTACTAAGAACTATGAGAATTTGGATGCCTTGGCAATGACCATTGTTGCACCAAAGAATAAATAAAGGATTTTGGCCTTACTATAACAAGGGTTTTAATGTGGGAATTTCGTTCATGGGGGACCATCCATTCGGAAAGAGACCATTTCTACCCTTCTTATCGGAATGATCCTCATGATACTCAAAATTTATTCGAGTACCCACACTTATATACCGGCTGGAAGTCGCTTGCCTTTAGCGTGTTATGAGTTGGGTCATTCCCTAGGGTGATTAATTTTTCCCACCAGGCAGGCTCTCTAAGGATAAAAAATAGCAAGTAAGTACATTCGTAGTTCAATCAATCTTTGTTAACATAAACAAAGAGAGAACACACACAATGCACTTATCTCGCACTAGCAAAATTTGTTAATTTTAAGCCCAAAATGAAATATGAAGGGTGGTAAAGTAACAAACTCTTTAGTGTTTTTGTTTCTTCAGATTGCACAAAGCACAAGAGAATTGCATACACACTTAGGAGATTGTCACTAAACCACAAAACACATCAAGCACTTGTTCATTTTAATCGTCTATAGTGTGAGACAAGCAAGTGTTCATTTTAACCCAATGCTATGAAAAAATGCAAGTTTATTTTAATCCAATGATTTATAATGCATGATTGTGTTCTTTTTAACCCAATGAATGTGCATGCATGTTCATTTTAACTCATGAAATTGTGAATGAAAATTTGTAGGAGTTTCTTTTTTGTTTTACTAAGATTATGAAAAGATTAAAATACAAACAAACAAGGGTTAGAATCCATGCCACATGTTGTAGACAGAATATTAGTAACCCAAAAAACTTCTATTCTACTAAATAGGAAAATAGAAAAATCTGTAAAAACCGAAAACAAATCTTCACCAAGCAAATGTGTTGTGACAGAGCAGAAGCAGCTCGGGACTGAAAGGTGGAAATGTAACAAGTGGATGCATCGCAATGCAAAGCAAATGCAGCTCGAAAAGGTGAATGTGTCGTTGGGGCTGGAAAATACGATGCAGCAAAGAAAATGCATCATTTTCAACAGCAAATGTGTCACAACAGAGAGTTTGTGTCACATAAGGTATCGATTGCGGTTTTTCGTACTTGTACCTGCAAAAAATGATGAAAAAATCATACAAAAATCTGCAAAAATAAATGTGTCTAAAATGTCAGGTTCACCAATGTAACTAAGAGAATTTTCCTAGTGTTAGCATGATCATATGCAAACATATAAAACCTAAATTAATAATGAAGTGCAAAGGAATAAATGAAAACAAATGAAACAATCTCACCAAAATGTCCTCATTCTCCATGGTTGACCTCCATTATACCTTCTCAACTTGGTGGAAATGTGATATTTCCCTCAAATTTGTGATGAGCAATCTAATGACTATGCCTAGACTTAGCAAATGTTGAAGGATTTAAACTAAAATGCAAGTAAAGCTAAGCCTACATGCAATAGGAAAATCTGAAAAATGCCAATGTTAGCAAGAAATAACAAAATACTCTAAGCATGAAAATGTGAAGTCAAAAGATGTCAAAATGAGGACAAAATTGCCATTTTATAGAAAATGCAATTTTGGATGAATGGACACGATTGAAGATTGAGAAGTGCCCTAGAATCAATGGTCAAGATTCAAAATAGCAACCCACAATTAGGGTTAGGGCAACATTAGGGTGAATTCAAAATGAGTGGACAAGATTTAATTTGAGAAAATCAAATCAAGGGATAAGATTGCATGTGACAGGGAGATAAGATTGGCACAAAAAAAAGAGGAAGTTGGAAAATCAAATAATTTTAGAAATTACTTAATTTGTGGAGGAGAAATACCACTTTGAATTTAAAATTAATTTAATTCAAAATGGTGGGGTCATGTGACAGTACATAATAATTTAAAATTATTTACTTGGAAAGAGGGAAATTTAAATAAATGATTTTTATTTAAATTTGGAGGAGAATTAAATGGGACGATTAAATAATTAATTTTAATTATTTAATTGTGAAGGAAGTGGGTTAATAATTAAATAAATTGTGGGAGATTTATTTAATTATGAGAAGACTTTAGTATTAGAGACATATTTAAATAAATAAAATTTATTTATTTTAAATAGCCAAAGGGGGAAAGATGGATTAATTAAATAAATTTAATAATTTATCTAATTTAAAGAGGACTTTAGACATTAGTGGCGTATTTAAATAAAGTAAATATAATTTATTTATTTAAATAGTCAAGAGGAATAAAAGATGTGAATTAATTAAATAATTAAGAATTATTTAATTAATAGATGAATTTGGACAAAGGGACATAATTAAGTATTTTAATTATGTTTAGAAGAATTAATGAGAAAATTGAGTTTGCAGGCCTAGGTCAATTTTATGTGTCTACACTATATAGATGAATAAGTATAAGTTGACATTTACATATGGAAACTTACTTTCTTATACTTTAAGTTATATTTAATGTATATAGTTTTAGGATTTTTGAGAGTGGTTTTAGATCTCTTGGAATTATAATATAAATTCTAGTTTTTGGAAGATCTTATAATTTTTAAGACTTAGTCAAATTTCAGTAATCAAGAGGTCAAATTTCAATAATTACCAAGTTGTATCATATTTTTCTCTATATCTCACACATTTTTATCTCTTATGCTCTAGACCTCTCTCTTACACACTATCTCCATCCCTTTATCTAACTCTCTCTTCCTTGAGCTCAAGAACTACCTCTCTACATGTCCATCTTTCTCTCCCTCTTTCCCTCTCTAATCTCTATCTACCTCCCTCCCTCCCTCCATCCTTCCCTCTCTACATCTCTCTATCTCCCCTCCCCATCCTTCTATCTTTATATATATTTGGGTATGTGCAGGATCATGATGGGCCAAAAAGTGGCAATATGTAAGTGATATGATGGCCCACATGGCTAAAAAATTTTTTTTACCTAAAATTGATGAAACAAAAAGAATTTTTTAAGCAGATTATCAGCTTTCCACCAATATAAATTATTCTTTACTTTGAATTTAATAAATAATTATTATTCATTTTCTATTTGAATTATGACTAAAGTCATGGTTGATAGGTTGATTGAAAAATATATATATAGCTTTCAAATGGTATCACATTTTTGGAATCCAAAACATGTGTCACATTCTATGCTTTGTGTACTATAGGATTAAAAAAAAAAAATGAATTTCATGAATTTTTTGACCAAGTTAAGGTGGTCAAACATACGAGTTTTTATATTTTTTAAAAGTTGTAATAAAAAATTCATAATTAATTATTTACTTGGAAAAAAATTACAAAAAAATATACATCACATCAAGACATGAGTCCTTTACTTATATCTAAAATCTTATAAAAAAATATTATCATTTTATTTTGGTTAGGGTGGTCAGATAGACACCTACTTCTTATTTTTTCCCTAAAATTTAAGTACTACTACATTGAAATTTCAAATTTTCACCAAATAGATTTTTTTTAAAAATAAACCTAGTAGTTTAGAAACTACATTCAATTTTCTACAAATTCTATTCTTACATATTTTTGAAATAATATAGATAACTTATTCAAATTTTTATGGCAAGTTGCCTAACTCTGATTTTTTGAATTTTGTTAGAAAAAATAAAGGAATGAAAGCAAGATCAAAATAACAATCCAAGAAGTGAAATGCAAGAAGAGCTTTACCATAAATCAAATGAGAGATAGGTGCAACATCAACCACCAATACCAAGATAAGACTCCAAGAATCCAACAAGAGCCAAGAGATTTTTGTAAGGGGAAAAGCAAAGAAAAACCCCTTTGTGAATTATGAATGAGGCATTAAAAGCCTAAAGAGAGAGAGAAGAATATGAGCAAGAAGCTCAATAAAATATGATAGAACTACTATGCAAGAGGAGAGAATTGTGTGAGAGAATTGTAAAAGTTAGTGTGTAGTGTCTGGAGAAATATCTCTTTAAGTAGAGATGAGTGAAGGAGTTTGCATGTAACTCCCTATGTGTAAGAGTGCCACATTCATACTTAGTGTGTGCCAAGTGTGAGTATCCTCATAAGGAGGAATAACCTATTTTCCTTATTAAAGGAATTACAAAAATATGAGTTGTCCTCCCACTTGGACTAGAGGAAAAAATTACATGTAGAGATTCCTTTAGGAATATCCTAAAATAAATAAAAGAGGATACCTTGGTTTATCCTCAAATTAAATAAAACAACCAAGGAAAGATTACTAATTCTAACAAATTTTCATCGCCACTTAAGGGCCAATTTTTTCCATGATGATCCTGCACATACCCATCTCTCTACTCTATCACACATCTTTCTATCCCTACAACCCCCCCTCACTCTCTTTCTCTCTCTCTCTTTTGAACCCTCTCTCTCTCTAGTTCTCTCTATCTCACCTCTCTCCTTCCATCCCTCCTTCCCTCTCTAATTTTCTCTATGTCCCCCCCTCTCACTCTCTCTTTTCCACCCACCTTCACTCTCTACTTGTCACTATCTAACCTATCCATCTATAACTCTTTCTCTCTCCCTGCCTCCCTCTTTCCTGTTGAAAAATTGAGGTGTTTTCTTAGCTTAATACTCTTTGTAAAACTTTAATATTTCTGATCTAAATAAGCTTTTCCTTTTGTTACAAATTCTTATTGGGTGATTAAATCTTGATTAATCCATTTTACTGTTGTAGAATGTAGACAAAAGTTGATAGAAGAACTAGACAATATAATAGAAAGATTACACAAGATGTACCATGGAGAAACCCTTTCGAGAAAAAACTCTACCAAGAATTATTCTCTATTATTCAAACTTTGAAATACAATAGATCCAATTCTTGTTTGAGAATGCTTCTTCTTGCCTTCACCAATCTTCTTCACAGCCTACAATAACAACTGATAATAACTCTCTTCAACTTGCTTGAGATAAATAGGCTTTAATCAACATTGTAAACTCCAAATGAGTTATAATAACAATGCTCAAGCCCTAACCCTAAAAGGTATGCCTTTCTCATGCAAGTAGAGTTGTGTCATGAAGAACAATGTCAAAACATCTCCTTCATCCATTTGGGTGTCCCAAACTGAAGTCATAACTCAACCTTTATTCTGTAAATATCTTAAGGCTTCATCCTCAAAGTTGGCACCCAAAAGAGGGCCCCACTTAACTAAGCCTTCAAAAATATTTCAACATGCAAAGGAGATAATTCCAAGAAGCCAACTTGGGCACCCAAAGTGGGTCCAAGATATTTCTTGTTAATTGAAACATTTCTCAACACCATTCATGCAAGAATGGTCATCTCCTATTAACTAAAGGTAGTACCTAATATCTGTCATGCAACTCAAGTTATTAGCCATGCATTCCAAGTTAACTGAAGTCAACTAGCATTCACCTAAAACTAACTAAAGATAACTGAACCATAACTAAACTAAACTGAACTGGACTAAACTGAAGTGAATTGAACTGAACTGAATTGAACTGAACTGAACTGAACTAAACTAAACTGAACTTCACTAAACCGAACTGAACTTCAACTAAACTTCATTGAACTAAACCTCATACACATCACCCCCTATTTTATAGGACATCAACATGCATAAATCAAAATCCCTATTTTGTAGGAACCTAGGATGCATTTTTGAAGTGTACTCAATTTACCAACTAGTTAACTAAACTCAAGGTGAGTTGACACCTACCATATGTGAGCCCATGTGCTCCTATTTTATAGGAGCTAATTCCAAGGCATCCACACATGATTTAAACATTTAGAATTAATTACAAATTTCAATTAACATGATTATTTCATCAAATATTAATCTCTTCCTAATCCTAGTGTTGTTGAACATATTCTAAGGACTTAGGATATATGGTGAAATAAATAATGTTTAGGATTGCAATTAAATGGCATCCTACCTGCAACACTTCCCTCTATCAATCTCTCCACATTCCTCCTTGTTGCAAGTATGAAGTTATTGTCATTGATTTCAACAAGTTGGTGTTGTCACTGATCTCAACTATGTGTTGAGGAAGATTATTGCATGATGAAGATGTCGAGGATATTGAGAGAATTTTCAATAAGAAGGAAATAGGTTGTCGCAATTTGTGTGCATGTATAGTTGAGATATTGAGGAAGTGTTGTGAGTACATGTAGCTATATTTGTGTTGCGGTGCTTGGAGATGTGTTGGAATAGTATAATGGGTTGAGATGATGCCTCTGGTACTTAGTTTACAAGTGCTTTTGAGAAAATTTGATAAACAGAGAAAACAATGTTTTGCAAGTGTTCAAAATGTGATACAAGATGTGATCTATGTTTCTTCTATGTTAATGTTATGCCTGTGCAGATTTGATATGTTGTTCAAGATTTTTACTAGTTGCTATATCCAAATTTTGGGCTTCTGGATCACTCTACATAGTGAGATATATTCACAAGTGTGTGAACCTGGTTTTCAATTTTATTTATTGTGGTCTAAGAGAAATGTATTTGCTCCACATTTCTCCGCATTATGGGTTCAAGTTATGTGGATTTGGGAAGTTACTTATAATGTTTGCATCTTTTAGAATTCAAGGTTTCACTTGATTTGGTATAGTAGAGTGTGTGTTTCATGCGTCAGTGTACGTATAGGGCTAATCAGATGTTCTAGGTTGAAGTATTTCTATGATGTGACTTTAGATGAAGTCTTTGTTGGATCTCAGGCACTTCATGGATTATTCTAGATTGTTTTCAAGTGAATTTTTTGTCTATAAGTTTTAGATTGACTTAAGGAAGCAGGTACTTAATGTTTTATAGTGTTTAGCATGGGTAATGGCTGACTTCTTATTAGCACTACATGCGAATCTTGTGGAAGCATGTTGAAGTGTTCTAGGGCATATTTGGATCCTAAATAAGGATTTTTATGGGTCACCCTCATTCCTATCCACCACAAGAATGTTTGGGTGCCAACCTAATTTGAAATTTTAAATGTAATGGATAGTTGCCGACCTTGGAGAAGGTATTCAAAGTTGAGGATGATATAAATAAGAGTGGTATCATTGTAAGATTCAAGAGGGAGGAAATATAGATGCAAGATATATGTGAGTGATGAATGTGATGCGAATTTGAGTAGTGTAGTGAGAACTTCAAAGCATTGGATTCATGAAGGTAGTGAGCTAAAGGTGTTTGCAATCATTCAATCAAGGCTATGAAAGTGTTGTAGCAATTGTGGTGGATTATTTGTTGCATTGAGATGTTGTTCTATGTGTAACATTTCTCTTATATCTTCTTTGTTTCTTTCTGTGGCAGTGAGCTCTGGCTGTGATCCCTTTTAGATAGTGTGTCATATTCTGGCAGCGAGCCCTTGTATCAGTTTTGTAGTTACTTATATTGTGAGCTAATACTCACCATGGTTTATCCCTCATTGTTTTTTCCACATAAATTTGGTGTTCTCTTGTGTATGGTGTTGTTATTTTAGTTTTTTTACCTGCATTTCATTATTAATCACTTTAACAGAATAAGGGTTTAATGAATGCTTTTGGATCTGATTATTGTTGAGGGCTATGATGTTTTAGATTGATACAACTGATTCATTCCCCCTCTCAATTGTCTTTTTCATTCAACCATTGGTATCACATCAAGGTTCCATGGAGAAGAGGTTAACCTCTTAAGGTAGATCGGGGATGGCGAAAAAGTAGGATTGCCCTAGATTTGATGGCACAAACTATGCATTATGGAAGACAAAGATGGAAGGATATATTCCATCTCATTGATTTGAGATTGAAAAGGAAATAAAGACTCAATATGTTGCACCTAAAAATGGTCCAAGCACAAGTGATGAGATCAAAGCACATGAGGTAAATGCTAAGGAAAGATTTATTGAATAGTCTTTAAAATTTTGAATTGGTTAGATTTTTGAATCTTAAGAATACTAAAGAAGTTGGAATAAGATTGAAAGAATTTATGAAGGAGATGATAAGGTTAAACAAGAAAATTTGTAGAATCTAAAGGTACAATTTGAGACCCTACAAATGTCTGAAGATGAAACAATTACAACCTACATGTAGAGATTTAATGAGCTAGTAAGTGCAATGAGAGGTCTTGGTGCACAAGTTAAAGAATGTAAGGTGGTAAAGAAAGTTCTCAAATCTCTTCCTAATTATTACAGTAAAGGGTATCTGCTATTTCAGAAGTTGAAAATTTTAATACTTATTCTAGAGATCAGTTGATTGGTACACTAACTTCATTTGAAATGAGAAAAACTAGCTTGAGAAATGGAACAAAAGTGGAGACTGCTTTCAAGACTATAAAATCAGAAAATATTGAAGATTTAGATGGAGAAGATCTTGATGATGTGGAAGCTAAATTTGTGAGAAGGATGAAAAAGGGCACCAATAAGTACAAAGGTAAAATACCTTTCACATGTTTTAGCTACAAAAATATAGGTCATTATGCTTCAAGATGTCCAAACAGAGCTATAAACAATAAAAGTAAGGAGAACAAAGGAAATACAATTAGGAAAAGTTACTATGTTAGAGAAGATGTTGGTATTTCTAATGATGAATATGATTATGGAGATGATGATTAATTCTTGTTCTTAGCTTTAAAAGATGAATATACTTCTGCTAACTCTGAAAGTTATGTTAAGGAAAGTGTTCCAGAGAAGAAGGATAAGGTTGAAGGTACTTTGGTTTCTACTTTTCATGTTAAAAAAGACAAAAACTATTGGGTTGTTGATAGTGGCTTCTCTAATCACACAACCAGAGAAAAAAGTAATTTTGTTAAACTTGAAATGTATGGTGGAGGATTAGTTAAATTTGGAGATGATTTAGGAGCTAAGATTTGTGGAATAGGTTCAATCAATTTTGATGGCAAGAATAATACTAAAGATGTTTACTATGTTAAAAGTTTAAGGCATAATCTTTTGAGTTTTGGATAAATGTGTAGCAAAGGATATAATTTTGTGTTTAAGGATGAAATATTTGAGATCAAAAAAGGGTCTAGAACTATGATTATTGTTGGTAAGAGGATAGATGGAAATATCTATCAGCTCAAAGGTGTTGATGGTCATTACTTTATGTCTCAGATTAATGATAGTTGGTTATGGAATCGGAGGATGTGTCACATTGATTTTGATAATTTGGTTAGAATAATTTTAGCTCATGTAGTGAAATACCTACCAAGAATTACAAATCCTATCAATGATGTTTGAAAAAAAAATTAATTTGGAAAGAAAATAAGGAGTATTTTCAAGGAGAAGGAACAATCTGCTACCAAACTACTGGAATTAATACATACAAATATTTGTGGTTCTACAAGGGTGAGAAGTCTTCAAGGTGATAAGTATTTCATGCTTTTGATTGATGATTACTCTAGAATGACATGGGTTACTTTTCTTAGAGATAAATTTGATGCACTAGATAGATTTAAAGCATTTAAAGATATGGTTGAGAATGAAATAAATTTTAAAATCAAATGTTTGAGGTTTGACAGAGGTGGAGAATTCACATACAATGAGTTTAACATGTTTTGTGAAGTTCATGGAATAAAAAGGCACTTTTCTTCCCCTAGAACTCCTTGGCAGAATGGAGTGGTTGAAAGGAAAAATCAAACTGTTCAAGAAGCTGCTAGGACTATGATACAAGAAGCTAACCTACCATAGATCTACTAGAGAGAGGAAATTCATACTTCTTCTTACATAACATAGTTCAAGCCAAAGCTAACAACACAATGACTCCCTATGAGTTGTGGTATGGAAGGATTCCTGCTGTCAAGTACTTTAGAGTATTTGGAAGCAAATTCTATATCAAAAGAGATGAAGAAAACTTAGGAAATTTTGATGCAAGGTTTAATGAAGGTATCTTTCTTAGATATTCCACTAAAAAGAAAAGCTTATAGCTGTTACAACAAAATGCTAAGAGAGATTGTTGAAAGTGCAAATATTAAGGTTGATGAAGATTTATAGAATTCATTTTTTTTAGATGGATATGTGTTAGATGAATTGGCTTGTAGAGAAGAAGAAGAAGGATTTGAAGAAAAAGAAATAAAAAATGAAGAGGAAGAGGAAGAAGCTTAGAAGAAGACCCCTAAGACCCCTAACTATGTGTGAAATAATCATTCTAAAGAATAATTCATTGGAGACAAGAGGAAAGGAGTATTGACAAGAAGTAAAGCTATTGAAGCTTAGGTAAATATGTGTTTACTTTCTAAATTTGAACCTAAAACAGTGAGTGATTCATGCAAAGATGAACATTGGATGAAGGCAATGGAAGAAGAACTTATGTAGATTAAGAAAAATCAAACTTGGGAATTAGTTCCTAGACTGGGAAACAAGAACATAATTGGAACTAAGTGGGTATTCAAAAACAAACTGAATGAGAATGGAGAAGTGGCAAGAAATAAAATAAGGATTTTATGTAAGGGTTATTCAAAATTTGAAGGAATAGACATTGAGGAAACATTTGTTGTGGTGGTTAGGATGGAAGTTATCATAATTTTTTTGGAATTTGCAGCACATAAAGACTTTAAATTTTATTAAATGGATGTTAATTGGAAGAAGAGGTTTACATGGAGCAACTGGAAGGATTTCAGTTGCTAGATCAACCAAATATTGTTTGTAGATTGAGAAAGGCATTGTATGGATTGAAGCAAGCTCCCAGAGCTTGGTATGAAAGATTGGATAAATATTTTTTATAACAAGGATTCAGTAAAGGCATCATAGATAGTAATCTTTAATTCAAAATTGAGGAAGATAGAATCTTGATAGTGGTTGTGTATGTGGATGACATTATCTTTGGAGGCAATAAAGCTATGTGTAAGAAATTTTTAGAAGAGATGAAAAAAGAGTTTGAGATGTCAATATTTGGGGAGATGAATTTCTTCCTTGGGCTGCAAATCAATCAAACAAATAAAGGCATTTTCATTTTATAGTCAAAGTATGTCAAAGAGGTGTTGAAGAAGTTTGGAATGGATGACTCCAAACCAATATGTACTCCTATGGTGACTAGTTGCAAATTGAGCAAGGATGATGAATCACCTAAGGTTGATCAGATCAAGTATAGATCTATGATCAATGGACTGCTATATACAACTGCTACTAGAACAGATATCATGCATGCAATTTATCATGTGGCTAGATTTCAAGAAGATCCTAAGGAGATACATGTTGCAGTAGTGAAGAAGATATTCAGATATCTAAAAGGCACTCCAGATTATGGCTTATGGTATCCTAAGGAAACTGATTTCACTTTAAGTGCATACATAGATGCAAATCGGGATAGTTGTGTTGATGACAAGAAAATTACAAGTGGTGGTGCATTCTTTTTTGGATGTAGATTAGTGTCATGGCTGAGTAAGAAGCAAGATTTTATTTCTTTATCCACTATAGAGGATGAGTATATTGCAACAACATCTTGCTACACACAAGTATTATGGATGAGATAGACATTGAAGGATATTAAAGTAGTGTATGATGAGCCTATATCTATCTTTTGTGACAATACAAGTGCAATTAACATTTCAAATAATCTAGTGATGCATTCAAGGACAAAGCATATATCAATTAGGTATCACTTTCTGATGGAGAAGGTTATGGAGAATGAGGTGAAGCTTGAATATGTACCTACAAAGGATCATATTTCTAACATATTTACTAAGGCTCTTCCAAAGGATACTTTTGAGTATCTTCGGGAGAAGTGGGGGTTATTGCCCCTCCATCTTTGAACTAGATGCATATGGAGATGCATCAATCTAGTGGATCTATGGATTCATGTCTTTTCTAGACTGATGTTGGTGGCTACCTCTCAGGGGGAGTAGGTAGTGTCATGTGTTGTCACTATGTAGAATTACTAATTTAGTTTGGTGTACTCCTAAGGGAGAGTATTCAAAGCAAGTATCTTGGTTTAGTGTTAAAGGGGGAGAAAAATATAAAATACTTTATCCTTTTCCATTGATGTCAAAGGGATAGAAAAAATCATGTGAAATTTTTTATCTACTCAGGGGAAGATAAAGTAAAAGGAAATCATGAAAGAATGTGTTTAGAGCTATTGTGTTGTCTTTGATGGTTTTTCACATCATGTGTTGCCATCAATGAAAAAGGGGGAGATTTTTGCAAGTATGAAGGTGTTGTCATTGATGTCAACTATGTGTTGAGGAAGATTTTTGCATGATGAAGATGTTGAGGATATTGAGAGAATTATGAATAAGAGGGAAATAGGTTGTTGCATTTTGTGTGCATATATAGTTGAGATATCGAGGAAGTGTTGTGAGTACATGGATCTATATTTTTGTTGCGGTGTCTGGAGATGTGTTGAAATAGTGTAATGGGCTAAGATGATGTCTCTGGTACTTAGTTTCCAAGTGCTTTTCAGAAAATTTTATAAATAGAGAAAATAATGTTGTGCAAGTGTTCTGAACGTGCTCCAAGATATGCTATGTGTTTCTTCTATGTTGATGCTATGCCTATGTGGATCGTATATGTTGTTCAAGATTGTTAGTAGTTACTATATCCAAAGTTTAAATGGGTCACCCTCATTCCTATCCACTATGGGAATGTTTGGGTGCCGACCTAATTTTAAATTTTAAATGTAACAGATCATTTTTTACCTTGGAGAAGGTTTTCAAAGTTGAGGATGATATAAATAAGAGTTTTATTGTTGTAAGATGAAAGAGGGGGGAAAGATAGATGTGAGATAGATTTGAATGATGAATGTGATTCAAATTACATAAGTATATATGTGAATTTGAGAAATGCAGTGCAAACTTCAAAGTGTTGGATTCCTAAAGGTAGTTAGGTGAAGGTGTCTGCAATCATTCAATCATGGCTGCAAAAGTGTTGGAGCAATTATGGTGGATTCTCTATTACATTTATAAGTTTTTATTTGTGTAACATTTCTCTTATATCTTATTTTTTTCTTTATGTGGTAGTGAGCCCTTTTTGATAGTTTTCTTGTTCTAGTAGTGATCCCTTGTACCAGTTTTTAAATTACTTATATTGTGAGATAATCCTCACAATGGTTTTTCCCTCATTGGGTTTTCCACTTAAATCTAGTTTTCTCTTGTGTATGGTGTTGTTATTTTAGTCTGTATTATCTGCATTTCATGATTAATCACTTTAACATAATAAGGGTTTAATGAATTCTTGTGGATCTTATTACTGTTGAGGGATTTTTTTTTAGATTGATACAACTAATTCACCCCCCTCTTAGTTGTCTTTCTCATAAAACATTCCTTATCTCTCTACTTCTCTCTCTATCACCTCTCTCTCCATCCCTCCCTACCTCTCCCTCCCTCTCTCCTTACATCTATACTTCTCTTTATATTCCCCTCCCTCTCTCTCTTTCTCTCTCACCTCTCTCTCCATCCCTACCTCTCCCTCTATCACTTCTTTCCTCTCTACTTCTCTCTACCTACCTATCCCTCTATACCTCTTTCTCTTTCCCTCCCTCCCTCCTTTCCTCTCAATATATCCACCTTCTTCTTTCTCCACTTCTCTCTCTATCACATCTCTCTCTATCTATCTCCTTCCCTCCCTACTCTCTCTCTCTCCCTGTGTTTCCCTCCCTCTCTCTATCTATCTCTTTATATCTCCTTCCCTCTGCCCTCTTTCTATCTCTCCTCTCCCTCTCCCTCTCCCTCTCCCTCCCCCCTCTTTTTATCTCTCCTTTCCCTCTCTCTACCTACCTATATTTCAAATATCTATCTATATATCTCTCTCTCTCTCTCAACCATTAAGAAATGTGGAGCACAACACTAAGCACCACTCTATCACACTTAACTCTCCTTTATTCAAATTTTCTCAAAAGTACTTGGAAACCTAGTGAATCAACTGCATCAACAACACTACTAACATCTTTGTAACACATTTGCAACATATGTAACACCTCTCTTCAACTATAGCACATCTAAAAGGTAAATCTAAAGGTAACCATGTATTGATAATAACATTCCTTCAACTTCTTTCTCAAGTATAATTATAAACAAGGCCAATAATATAAGGAAGGTGTTGTGGATGTAGTTTTTACCTTTGTATTTGAGGGTGGGGTGGGAAGAGACCATTTACCAACCCTATTCACCTTTCTAGAATTCTTTAGGGCTAAGTGGAAGTGACAACCTTCACTTATAGCAATTATCAATTCAATCTTTATTGATACTATCAAGAGACTAAACCTGCAAAAAACACACCATCCACGACCATACTCTATGGGATGGGTAAGCCAAGGTGAGATATCTAGGTAAATAAATAGTGTCGCTTGCCCTATTCCATCAAAGCATTCAAAGATGAAGTGATTTGTGACGTGGCACCTTTGGATGTGTGTGATGCATTATTGGGTAAACCATACATTTACAAGTGTCGTGAAATTTATGAGTCCATACCACACAATGTCCTCATCAAGCTAGGTGAACACAAATATCAAATACTTGAGGTAAGTGGTAAATGCAAAACATACTGAACTGTAATGGTATTATTTTGCATTGATTAAAGATGTAAATTCATGAGGATTTCACATATTGTGAAAAAACTAATAGATGTGGCTTAGTAAATTTATTTAATATTTATTGATACTATCAAGAGACTAAACCTACAAGAAACACCCCATCCACAATGATACTATATGGGGTGGGTAAGCCAAGGGTGAGATATCTAGGTAAAAAAGTAGTGTCACTTACCCTATTCCATCAAAGCATTCAAAGATGAAGTGATTTGTGATGTCGCACCTTTGTATGTGTGTGATGTATTATTGGGGAAACCATACATTTACAAGTGTAATGAATTTTATGAGTCCATACCACACAATGTCCTCATCAAGCTAGGTGAATGAAAATATCAGATACTTGAGGTAAGTGGTAAATACAAAACATATTGAATTGTGATGGTATTATTTTACATTGATTAAAGATATAAATTTATGATCATTTGTGAGAAAACTAATATATGTAGGTGTGCAGGTAGTATTTTCTGATGCAGGATGCAAGATGGTTAGAGGTATGTGATATAACATGAGAGGATAGATATTATTTGGAGTGTAGATTTTAAGCTCCTCACAAGATTGGAATGAAATAAGACCTGAAAGAAACTAAATTCTCAAGTGCTAAAATGTGGAGGAATAATGATTCTAACCCTACTTCTTCTACTATAATCATCAATAAATGAAAAAAGACTAGAAATAAATAAAATGTTTGAGGACTGATAATGATAGTGTATTTTATAAAGAGTAAATCTAAAGTTTTCAGTTGATTTAAAGAATTTAAAGCAATGGTTGAATTGCAAACTAGAAAGAAAATAAAATATTTGAGGACTGATAATGGCGGTGAGATGATTTCACCGCCATTATCAGTCCTCATACATTTTATTTTCTTTCCAGTCTACAACTCAATCATTGCTTTAAATTCTTTAAATCGACTGAAAAATTTAGATTTACTCTTTATAAAATACACCGCCATTATTAGTCCTCAAAATTTTTATTTTCTTTCCAATATGCAACTCAACCAAGGCCAACAATATGTAAAGGTGAGGCAATGAGAATTTCTAGTTTGATGATAGTTTTGACAATTTTTAAAGTTGAAATTTTAGGTTTTATGTCTAAGGTGATTTGTTTGAAAGCTCAAGTGATACACACAACAACCAAAGTATGCAATAACTAACTCAATAGGTATGGGGGATATTCCACAAGATTTCTTCAACAAAGCTTACTAAGAAATATTTGATAAACACATTCCTATTTAGTCAAGCAAAACACATTAGATAAACACATTAATATCAGATACTTGAGGTAAGTGGTAAATGCAAAACATACTAAACTATAATGGTATTATTTTGCATTGATTAAAGATGTAAATTTATGAGGACATTACGTATTGCGAGAAAACTAATAGCTTGGTTGAGTAAATTTATTTAATCTTTATTGATACTGTCAATATACTAAACCTTCAAAAAACACCCCATCCAAAACCATACTTTATAGGGTGGGTAAGCCAGGGGTGGGATATCTAGGTAAAAAAATAGTACCGCTTACCCTATTCCATAATATCATTCAAAGATGAAGTGATTTTTGATGTGGAACCTTTGGATGTGTGTGATGTATTATTGGGGAAACCATACATTTACGAGTGTCATGAAATTTATGAGTCCATACCACACAATGTCCTCATCAAGCTAGGTAACAAAAATATCAGATACTTGAGGTAAGTGGAAAATGCAAAACATATTGAACTGTAATGGTATTATTTTGCATTGATTAAAGATGTAAATTAATATGCATTTGTGAGAAAACTAATAGATGCAGGTGCAATAGGTAGTATTTTTTGATGTAGGATGCAAGATGGTCAGAGGTGTTATGGTGATTTCTAGAGGTGTCAGATACGACACATTGTATAAGCTTGATGTATGCACTATTGAGTGTAATAGTACTTATGTGAAATGAAAGTCTATGGAAGAAGTGAGGGTTTCACCTTCAACAAATGGTCATGGCTTTTGGGTACCCAAGGGTTCTCTTTCTTCTAAATCAAAGTTACCTACAGAAAAAACTATGGTATGGCACCAGAGACTTGGCCACATTGGAGAAAAGGGTCTAAAGACCTTGAAAAATAAAAACCTTGTTGAATGGTTATCTTATTGTAATCTTGAATTTGATTTTTATGAGCATTGCATTTATGGAAAACAAAACCATGTTCATTTTTGCTCTAGTTCTCATAAATCTTGTGGTGTATTGGATCTTATTTATTTTGATGTGTTTGGTCCTATAGATGTTCCTTCAATTGGTAAATCCACATATTATGTTTCATTTATTGATGATTACAGTAGAAAGATATGGGTATACTTTTTAAAGAGTAAATCTAAATTTTTCAATCCATTTAAAGAATTTAAAGCAATGGGTATACTTTTGTAGATTGGAAATAAAATAAAATGTTTGAGGACTGATAATGGTGGTGAATTTTTCTCTAATGATTTTGATAGATTATGTAAATATTGTGGTCGTCATAGACAAAAGACAACTCCATATGAACTCCACAGCAGAATGGAGTTGCAAAAAGAATGAATAGGACACTGATGGAGAAGGTTAGGAGAATGTTGAGTGGTGTTGTTCTAGAACAAAGGTTTTGGGTTGAAGCTATTGCCACTGCTTGTTATCTAATTAATAGGTCTCCTACATCAGCTCTTGTCGATAAGACACCTATAGAGGCATGGTTAGGCCACAATCCTTCATTAATACATCTTAGAGTTTTTGGTTGTGAGGCATATGCATATGTGTCAAAGGAGAAGAAAAAAAATTTGGAGAACAAGACTATGAAATTTATCTTCATCGGATGCAATTATGGTGTGAAAGGATACAAGCTTTGGGATCCTATTGCACAAAAGGTAATACATAGTAGAAGTGTTACTTTTAGAGAAACTAAGCCTTCTTTTGTTACATTGCAGCCAAAACAAAGTAAATAGGAAGATGTGATTCAATTTCCCTCTACACCTAAGAAAGATGAATTGAGGCCCATAGATAAACAAGAAGTTGAGGTGAGCTCATCTAACTCTAAATCTTCAGAAGAGGAGGAAGAACCTCCAACTCAGCTTGTTTGTAAGTCTACAAGGAACATACAACCACTTGAAAGGTATTCACTTGATGATTGGAGATGTATATTTGCTTTGAATACTAATATGGATGAACCAAGATTGATAGAAGAGACATTAGGTATGAATTATGCAAAATCCTAGAAGATTGTTATAGATGAAGAAATGACAACTTTGAAAAAGAATAATACATGGGATCTTGTACCATTTCTTGAAGGAAGAAAACCTATTGGTTGGAAATGGTTGTTCAAGAAAAAGTTTGGTTTAGATGAAAGTATTGAGAAGTAAAAAGAAAGGTTGGTTGCAAAAGGTTACTCTCAAGTTGAGGGTGTTGATTATGGTGAGATATTTTCTCATGTTGTAAAAATGACATCCATTATATTTTTTCTTTCTATTGTTGTTGCTTATGATTTAGAGGTTGAGAAAATGGATGTGAATTTTTTTTTCTTCATGGTGACTTGGAGGAGGATATTTGTATGACACAACTTGAGCACTACGTGGTGAAAGATAAAAGTAAATTGCTTTGCAAATTGAAGAAATTTTTGCATGGCCTGAAATATAGCCCTAGGATGTGATACCAAAAATTTGATACATATGTGTTGAGTTTGGGATTTCAGCATTCTAAATTAGATTATTGTGTTTATTATAAAACTGATGGTGATTGTTTCCTATTTATTGCAGTATATCTTGATGATATGTTATTTATTGGTAGAGGGGAAGGTATGATTTCAAAACTGAAATCTCAACTTGCTACTAAATTTGAAATGAAAGATCTTAGTGCAACTAAAAACATTCTTGAGATGGAAATTAAAAGAGATAAAGTGAACAGAAAACTATGGCTTGGCCAAAGTAAGTATGTCAATTCAATTTTATAGAGGTTTGATATGTAGGGTTGTAGATTATTGTGTGTTCATGTTTCAAATGGAACAAAGTTATCTATTTCAGATTTTCCAACATCCCTACCAGAGATGGAAGACATGATCAAAGTGCCTTACCATAGTGCATTTGGAATTTTTATATATGATATAGTTTGTACTAGACTAGACATTTCCCAAGCAGTGGGAGTTCATTCCAAATATATGTCTAATCCTGGTAGAGTTCATTGTGATGCAGTTAAAAGAGTCTTTAGGTACTTATGTAGTACCTTAGATTATTCCTTGCTTTATCATAGTAATATGACTAAAGATGATATTTCCCTTGATATTCATGGTTATGTGGATTCACACTGGGTAGGTGATGTTGATAGTAGATGATCCACTAGTGCTTATGTGTTTACTTTATTTGGTGGTGTGATTAGTTAGATGATTAAGTGACAAGCTATTGTTGCTTTGTCCACTATTGAAGCAGAGTATATGGAAACTAATCATACTTGTAAAGAAGCCATTTGGATTAAGAGAATGTGTTCAAATATTGAAATAAAACAAGGTGCAATGACAATTTATTGCAAAATTTAGAGTATGATATGTCTAGCCAAGAACCCAACATTTCATGCTAGGACCAAGAACATTGATGTACAGTATCATTTTGTTAGAAATACGGTCAAATATGGTAGGGTAAATATGGTTAAGGTAGAGAATTTGATGAAATTTTTTGATTCTTTAAATAAATATATGAGCACAAATAATTTCAAATGGTACTTAAAGACTATGGGCCTCTCAGCCCCAAGCAATTAAGAGATGAGGTTTACACCCTCCCATTGCTTTTGCAAGGTGTTTGACAAGTGGGAGGGATGTTCGAAAATGTGTCTCAGCTTAGTAATTACATAATTTACTATTAATACATAAGGTACTATTCATATGTTGAGGACGGGGGGTGGGGGATCAGATCCCCCTGGTTGGGGGTCCAGTGAGCAACAAGCCTCGACAAGGGCAATGCCACTAGAAGCCAAATTTTATGTACACTTTATTATTGTAAATAGAGATTGTTCATCATTATGTCTCATATCTGACGATTAATATTTTTGTTGGCTTGATTTTCCCTAGAAGGAAACCCTATTTTATGAGGGAATTGTATTACGACTATGTATTGTGATGTATTCTAAGAGACTGCTAACGATTGTGTTACCTCTAGATCTCTGGTTGTTGATACTCCTATGAGAAGGTTGATTTGCAAGTATATTGTAATCTTTATGATTTCTAAATAATATATTGGGCTACTTTTGGAGTGGGGTTTTTCTCTCGAAAGGGTTTTCCCCATGTAAATAATTGTGTTGTGTTATGCATGATATTATGTTTATTTCTATTTAAGTTTTTGTAACTATTAAATATCTATAATTTTTTTGCATTATTCTCCTCTCAAGATTAGTGTAGGAAGTTTTTTCGCTACCTTATCTTCCTTACAAGGGAGAGAGAGGGGGGGAAGGAGGTAGGGAGAGAGAAGTGAGATAGAAATTAGAGAGAGAGGGGGGAAAATAGAGAGATGTAGAGAGGGTAGGAGGGAGGGAGGGAGATAGAGATTAGAGAGGGAAGGAGTGACAGAGAGAGGGGGAAGGAGGGATAAGTGAGATATATAGGTGATAGAGAGGTGTGATATATAGAAGTAGAGAGGGAGAGAAGGAGAGATGGAGAGAGAGAGGGGTTGGGAGAGAGAGAGATGAGATAGAGAGATTGGAGAGGGAAGGAAAGAGAGGGATAAAGAAGTGAGAGAGAGGTGATAGAGAGATGTGATAAAGAGATGTAGAGAGGGAAGGAGGAAAGTGGAGAGATTGAGAGAGGGAAGGAGGGAGGGAGAGAGAAAAAGGTATAGAGGGATAGGTTAGAAATAAGTAGAGAGGAAAGGTGGGAGGGAGGAAGAGAGAGAGGGGGGGGAGAGAAAATTTGAGAGGGAATGAGGGAGGGAGGGAAAGAGAGGTGAGATAAAGAAAGAGAGGTGAGATAAAGAGAAGTAGAGAGAGAGAGGGAAGGAGAGAGAAAGAGAGAGAGAGAGAGGAGATAGACAAATGTAGAGAGGGTAGGAAGGAGGGAGGCAGATAGAAAGTAGAGAGAGAAGGAGGGGGGGAGATAGAGGGAGAAGTATGGATAGGTATAGAGGTATTTCTTGAGCTCAAGGGAGAGAGTTAGATAAAGGGATGGAGATAGTGAGATAAAGAAGTCTAGAGTATAAGAGATAAAAAATGAGTGAGATAGATAGAGAGAGAAAGCTGATACAACTTGTTGATTACTAAAATTTGACCTCTTAATTACTAAAAGAGAAAGGGAAGGAGAGAGGGAGAGAGAGGGAAGGAGAGAGTGGTAGAGAAAGAGGTTAGAGAGAGAGGGAGAGAATGCAATAGAAAGAGGGGGAAGGTGGGTGTGAGATAGATAGAGGAGGGAGGTAGGGAGAGAGAGAGAAGTAAGATAGAGAGTGGAGAGAGAGGAGAAAGATAAATGTAGAGAGGTTAGGAGGGAGGGAGGGAGATAGAGAATAGAGAGGGAAGGAGGGAGGGAGAGAGAGAGTGGGGGGTGGAAGGAGGGAAAAGTGAGAGAGATATAAAGGAGATATAGGGATGTGATAGATATAAGTAGAGAGAGAGAGAGAGAGAATGGAGAGATAAAGAGTAGATAGGGAAGGAGAGAGTGAGAGAGAAAGAAGGGGAGGGAGAGAGATAGAGGTAGGGAGGGAGGGAGGGAGGGAGGGAGAGAGGAAAATGATATAGAGAGAGTAGAGAGGGAAGGAGAGAGAAGGAGAAAGGGAGATGTGAGAGATATGTGATAGAGAGAATTAAATAGGGAGGTAGGAAGGTGTAGAGATTGAGAGAGATAAGAGGGTGAGAGAAATTTGTATAGAGGGATAGGTTAGATAGAAATAAGTAGAGAGGGATGGTGGGTGGGAGGAAGGAAGGAAGAGAGAGAGAGGGAAATAGAGAGGGAATGCGGGAGGGAGGGAAAGAGAGGTGAGATAGAGAGAAGTAGAGAGAGAGAGAGAGAGAGAGAGATTAGAGAGTGAGAGAGAGAGGAGATAGAGAGATGTAGATAGGGTAGGAGGGAGGGAGGGAGATAGAAAGTATAGAGGGAAGGAGGGATAGAGATAGAGAGCGAGAGAAGTATGGATAGGTAGAGAGGTAGTTCTTCAGCTTAAGGGAGAGAGAGAGAGAGTTAGATAAAGGGAGAGATAGTAAGATAAAGAGGTCTAGAGCATAAAAGATAAATGATGAGAAAGATAGACAGAGAGAGAAAGATGATACAACTTGTTGGTTACTAAAATTTGACCTCTTGATTACTAAAATTTGATATGTTGATTACTGCAATTTGACTAAGTCTAAAAAATTATAAAAATCTTTTAAAAACTAGAATTTTCATTATAACTCCAAGAGCTGCGAAACCATTCTCAAACATCCTAAAACTATATACATAAAATATAACTTAAAGTATAAGAAATTAAATATCCATATGTAAATGTCAACTTATACTTATTCATGTATATAGTTTCCCTAGTAGAGAAATAGAAAGAAAAAGATAGAAAAAGATAGAGTTCAAAAAATGCATTCTAAAATGTCATGCTTCACATTTGGCGAGTTTCAAATTTGGCACTCACCAAACGATGCACTTCATTTGGCTAGCACCAAATTTGAAACTCGCCAAATGATTCACTTCATTTAGCTAGCACCAAATTTTGTGCTTGCCAAATGATGCACTTCATTTGGCTAGGACCAAATTTTGTGCTTGCCAAATGATGCAAGTTTCATTTGACTAGCGCCAAATTTACGCTCACCAAATGATGCACTTCATTTGGCTAGTGCCAAATTTTGTGCTTGCCAAATGATGCAACTCATTTGGCTAGCACCAAATTTGGCACTCACCAAATGATGCAACTCATTTTTCTAGAGCCAAATTTGGCGCTCACCAAATGAGTTACATTTTGAAATACTGAGCCTTAGGCTCGGTCATCTGAGCCATTTGGCATGTGCCAAATTTGGTGCTCACCTAATTTGGTCCTCACCAAATAGTCATTTTGGGTAAAAAACAAAAGTGGCATCTTTTTTTGTCACAACTTGGTGCATGTACCCTCAACCACATTTTTCGATTATTTTCACCCATCAACAAAGTTTTTTACAATTCTCTCCCATCATAGCATCAAATTCTAACTTTTGTGTCTCTTCTTCAACCATCATGGCCTTATTAATAGCTCTAGGAGTTTTTGGATAGTCTCAAAATTTATGAACCTCTCTACATGTGTAGCTCTTCAATGGATATCAATATCTATTTTTTTTCCTTGTATCTTACCTATAAATCCTTCTTTTATTTTGAAATTAAGTCTCATACTTTAGGCCTCTTGTATAGATCATCTTTCTTTAATAGGTTCCAAGAACTTCCTCTTCTTTTATTTGAGATACCTCTTCCTCTCTTTGGAACCATCTTTCCCTACACTCACCCATATATGTTTCTCATTTTTGCATTCTGACATGCACCTTATCTATTTTGTCCCTTTCTGGTATTATTTATTTTTATGCTTGTCAAAGTATTTTCATCTCAAATCACTAATAATTTTTATGCCCTTTGCAACAAATCTAGTAGCATATGATCCACCTAGCATAATGAATCTTGTTATACTATGTGCTTTATCCAATATATCTTTTAAATTGATGAGCCACCTAGCATAATTCATCTTCTAGCATGTGTGATTTATCCAATTTATCTTTTACATCAATGATCACCTAGCATAACATAACTTTCTAGATTGTAATACATTTTTTACATTAATCATTTACATGACCCATAGTGACAAAGTAAGACAGTGTTTGAGTTATGTAATATCTTCTACACTGATTGTTGAACCCTATATTTTTTATGGATTCCCTCCTTGAAGCAATCAATCATAACATTCTTCTCTTGATTTAAGAATTTTTGTGTTGTTTTTTCATTTTATTTTTGGGATGATGCATAGTATTGATACAACCTCCCACATTGAGGTCTCTTTCACTTTGTTGACTCAAAATTTTAGTTTTTCTTTTATGTTGTGTACTTTTTCTCCTTTGTGTATGTGTTATCTATGTTTTTAAGTATATATTTCTCTATTTATAATGTTCTAACCTCATGGTTTTGTAGGTCTTTTTTTTCTAACATCGTTTTCTTGTGCATATTTTTATTGTCTAATGTATTTGTTTTGTAGGCTCTCAGTTTGGGGGTATGGTTCCTTGGATTAAAGAGTTTTCTCTTCCTCTACAATATCCTTTTTGTTTTATGATGTTATTTATTTTTAGTATATTTCCCTTTTACTTTAGCATGCATATTCATGAAGGTTCATAAGCTTGTTAAAGTGGGGGGAAAATGTAGTGTCATAAATTGCATACCCTTGCAATTTCACATTATGTTTCATGCCTAATTTGGTCTCCACTCCCTTAGTGTTTGTGTAGGATCATTTTATACCTTGCATCAACCTTTTTCCTCTTAGGGTGCTCAAGACTTATTTTTGAGGGTCGCTTCTTTATGTCACTTTTACATTTCCCTTATTGTTCTTCTTATAGTTTGTCATGTTAAATTGTAAATTTTTTAGACACTAGTGCCTAACACAAATTTCCATGTGTGGGTCTAGCATCCCACAATATTTTTTTATTAAAAGGATCATTCTAAGCATTTTTCCATTTGTCACATTTCCAAGTTAGTGGAAATAAATCAGATCAATTCATAATGGATCATCAACCTCTTTCTCATCCCACTTCTCATTTTTGAATAAAATATTTCATTTTGGAAACTCTCTCTTGGCTCTCTTGGACTTTGAAGCTTACATAACTCTCTACCACTTGTTACATCTCTCTATAGTGCTCTCACAATAATATTTATAGCTCTTTTGTTCTCTTTGGATTTCTCAAGCCTATCAAGTAACATTATTCTTTTTATCTTGTGTCTTTGAGCATCTTAGGGATTATCATGCATGACTTATCAAATCATTTATCTTTTTATTTAACTTAGCTACCATACAGGTGGAAATACCAAAGAAATGATTTGACTGAGGTAAATCCCTAAACAACTCCAAACATTTTTCCTTTTCTTTTTTCATGTATGTATTTTGAGGGTATTCAACTATGTCGAGGTTTGTATGTATGTATTTATTTTTATTTCTCTCATTTAAATCATGTACATATTATTTCTAGTTTATTTATGTATATTTCTATTATATAGCATTTGTTGGTGTTTTCTTATTTTTTGATTTTACAGGTTAGTTGAATCGTCAAGTTGGGTCTTCATTATTTTTGGTTGACTATTTGTACAAGATGAAAACACTACATCTGAAAGTTCACATGACACAGTAGTGTCCTTGGACAAGACTATCATATTTTTATCATAAGATCTTTGTGTTGGAGAATTCCAAGATCAAAGAGCATGAAAAAAAATTCCAAAAAGTGAAAAAAATTAAGCACATTAGTACATATATCAATACACAAAATAATATCATGCAAATAAAATGAGAATCTTTACATATATGCATAAGGTAGATGAGGTAGGAAGGTAGGACTGAACAACTAACTAACCCTCCAAATATGGGACACTTGTGAGTTCACTTGAAAAGTGTGTGAATAAGTGTCAATAGGTGTCTCAATTGATGAGGAAACATGTCTCAATACTATGAAATGAGACAAAATCAAAAGAAACCAAAGTAAATTTATGCTATGAGTGAAAAAGTCAATCCTAGAAAGGTGATTAGCTAACTAGGTAAATAATAATTCTATTTACACTAGCACGCCCCTTTAAGTGCAACTTATGGAGTAATGTATGCACTAATGATGAGTCTGAACTACTAGACCATGTTACATACTCATGTAAAAAAATCTCATAAAGTGGAGTAAAGGAGAAAAACCTAGTGGAAAATAAAAATCCCTCTCCAAAAGAGAAATGATGAAAATGCAATGAAATAAAATGTACAAATGAAGAATATATTCTCATGATGAACTCCAAAGGTCTAATTCTATCACATAAGTACAATAGATGTTTCCAATGTAGGAGAGAAAAGGAGAGACTATGGAGACCCCTATAATATCATAAAACCTGCAATGTTGATTGATGCTCGAAGAAGAGCGTGGAATGTGATCCTAATGTCAAACAAAATTTATTCCTTGTGGAAGAAGATGAACTGTAAATAGGTGCATGACATCTTCCCATGTAAGAAGAAGAGAAGTCTTTGAATAATGCACAAGATCCAAAGACAATGGTGAAATGTTTGAAAAAAATTCAAATGCTCCATGCGAAGGTTGATGTAGAACAAAAACCAAAGATGTGGATAGGTTGACAATAGCATTGATGTGTTTATCATCATAGGTGCCTAAAAACTCTATAAAATAGGATTCACTAAACAACTATAATATACATCATGTAACTAATCATCCCAATCAACTATAGTGGAAACACGATTGTGCATATCATGTTGCCATGAATAATGCGAAATTAACAATGTAGAAATGCTCAATATTGAAGAAGAAGAAGAAGAATATGAAGAATATGTGATATCATTGTAAGGTGAAGGAACTAATGAGGAGTGTAATAATATAAGGTTCAAATAGCCAAATTGTATCTCCTTATACATGTTGAAGGTATTAGTGTCATTTGTACTCAAATCATCATCGAAGTCGATAGAACCAAAGGAAGAAAAGGAATACAATCTAGAATCATGATCAACATGACACATGACAATGATGTCTCTACTCTGCAAATATTTAATGATCATGGAATGTGGTGTGAACTCAACTATTTTTGTGTGTCAGTATGTGTAATATGATAAATAGAAAGGAGATTATTGGATAAGGAAGGTACACAAAGTACATCACTGAATATTCCTTCTCTAATTTCAATAGATCTTTTCAAAGAGTTGATATATATGTGTTATTCACCATCAATATTGGTGGGAATGAACAAGGCTCAAATATACAAAACAATTCCCTAGATGTAGACATGTGGTGTGATGCCCCAAAATCAAGAACCCATTTGTGTGATGTGTTGTTTGTAAAAGAAATGGGTGTCATACCCTTATTCTTATCATTTCCTAAATATAGAGATAATGTGGATGGAGAAAAGGAAGAACCACATGTCTTAGATGTAGGCGGTTGATTTTTTATTTTGTTGAAGAAGATTTCTCGAGTCACCAATTTCCTTTTTATAACATTATTTTTCTTCATGCCCTAATATCTTACGATAAGTACATTTGGGCATCTTCTTAGAAGTTTTCCCTTTTGAAAAAAGAGACGAATCTGATGGAGTGTCTGATTTTGATCCCTTAACTTGATCCTTAATTTGTTTCTTTCTCTTAGATGATTGAGCGACTAATGATTGACTTTTTGAAGAGGTGATAGCATCCATAGATATTAACCTAGATTGTTCTTGTGTGATTCTACCAAAAAATTACTCAAAAGAATGTATTACATGTTTTTTTCCAAGAGCATCCATTGTAGAATAAAAAGAAGCAAATATATCTGATAAGGACCTTTTAGCTTTGACAAAATCAAGAAGATGCATTCTTTGTCTATTTTTTGTTTTATCACAACCCTTAAGTCAAGAAATAAAAGACTTAAATTGAACCAAGAAATCTTCAATAGATGGAAATGAACCAAGATACATTGTTGTTAATTCAAAATCCAGTTTATAATATTGAACTGATCAATGATACCAAAGAGATCTTTAATCTTGTCCCACATTTTCTTAGGAGTTGTACATTCTGAAATATGGAATTGCAAGTTATCAAAAATATGGAGACCAATGATGCCCAATTCCCCATATAATTTATTCTGGTAATTAAATTGTTCAAAATATCTAGTAAAAAGAGGCAACAACTAGAACTCTTTATCTCTCAGAGGCCACACAAATTTGAAAATAAAGAATTTATTGCTCAGTTCACCAAATTTTATCTTGCACATGAAAGCATCAATAATATTAGCATAAAAGATAAGAGAATGATTCTCAATAGCTTGGTGTAGACACATAAAAATGGCCTAGACCCACAAACCACATTTTTCTATGTTTTATCATGTTTCTTCTCAACATAACTAAAATATTTAATTATGTCCTATAGTCCAATTTCAAATATTAATTAAATAATTTCTAATTATTTAATTAATTCATGTCTTTTATTTCTCCTGACTATTTAAATAAATAAATTATATTTATATTTATTTTATTTAAATACGTCGCTAATTTCCTATGTCCCTCCTTAATTAAATAAATTCCTTAATTTATGAATTATTATTTGTCTACTATTTCTTCCTCATTATTTAAATAAATAAAATTTATTTATTTATTTAAATACATCATTAATTTCTCATGTCCTCTTATAATTAAATAAATTTCTTTGATTAGTTTAATTATTATCCACTTTGACTTTTTCTAATTTTAAATAAAATCATTTATTTAAAATTGTCCACTTTCTATTTCTTCTTGATTATTTAAATAAATAAACTTTATTTATTTATTTAAATACATCATTAATTTCCCATATCTTTCTATAATTAAATAAATCTCTTTGATTTGTTTAATTATTATCCACTTTGGCTTTTTCTAATTTTAAATAAAATCATTTATTTAAAATTGTCCACTTTCTATTTCTTCTTGATTATTTAAATAAATAAACTTTATTTATTTATTTAAATACGCCATTAATTTCCCATATCTTTCTATAATTAAATGAATCTCTTTGATTTGTTTAATTATTATCCACTTTGTCTTTTTCTAATTTTAAATAAAATCATTTATTTAAAATTGTCCACTTTCTAATTTCACTCAAAGTAAATAATTTAAAATAATTATTTATTGTCACATGACCCCACCACTTTTGAATTAAATTGATTTTTAATTCAAAAGGTCCACATCACCTCTTGTGAGAATTAATTTTAAATTTCTATTTTAATTCTCCACTTTCCTCTTTTTTTGTGCCACATCTTCTTGTCACATAATTTCTTGTCCATTGATTTGATTTTTCTAAAATCTCAGCACTTCATTTCAACTTTTACCCTAATGTTGCCCTAACCCTAATTTCTAATTGTCACATTTAATTCCAATCATTGATCTTAGGGCATTTCTCATCTTTTAATCTTGGCCATTCATCTAAAATTGACTTTTCTATATAAAGGCAATTTTAGTCTCATTTTGACAACTTCATACATACTTCATCTTTGGCATTTCTTGACTTCATACTTGCATACTTGCATTTGTGAATAGATTAATTCTTCAATATTTGCTAAGTTGTGTCATAGGCCTAGTTGCTTACAAAAATTTGAGGGCAAACTACATATTTATAGCAAATGGAGAAGGGTTATGGAGGTGATCCATGGAGGTTTTGAGGAGCTTTGGTAATATTGTTCCTTGTTTTTCATTATTTCCTCCTTTGTTCTTCATAGTTGTGCTAGGGTTTTATTGCTTATTTTGATTTGAAGCTAATGTAGAAATTTACCCATAGATACATTGGTGAACCCGACACTCATTTTTTGTAGTTTTCATATGGATTTGTTTTGAATTTTTTGTAGGTATAGGTACAGAACTCCGCAATCACAACTTTTGAGATGTAAACTCTCTATCGTGACGCATTCACTTTTGGGAACGAGGCATTTGCTCTATTGAGCCACATTTGCCAGTCTGAACAATGCATTTGCTTTGTTGAGCCGCATTCACTAGTCTGAACGACACATTTTCTCTGTTGAGCCGCATTCGCTAGTCTAAATGATGCATCTTCCTATGCATTCCAGCCTTTCAGCCCCAAGACGCATTTTCTTTGTTGCGACACATTCGCCTGGTAAAAATTTGCTTTTGGATTTTGCTATATTTTCCAGATTTTACTTTCTGCTTGATAAATTAAGGGTTTTTGGGTTACTAATATTTTGTTTGCAGCATGTAGCATGGAGTCTAACCCTTGTTTGGTTATGTTATAATCTTTTCACAATCTTAATTCAAACAAACTCATTTACAACAACTTGCATTTACATTTCACGAGTTTAAAATGAACATGCATGCACACTCATGGGTTTAAAATGAACACAATCTTGCATTACAACTCATAAGGCTTAAAATGAACAAGAATTTTCATGACATGGGTTTAAAATGAACACAGTTGGTCTCACATTGAGTTAAAGTTTAAATAGAACAAAGTGTTTGAGGTGTTTGTCCATATTACAACTTTGATAATAAAATAAACAAGTGTCTCCACTTTGTAACCTCGATTCAATAATAGAAGTATCCTCTCCCCTTGCGCACTTGTGTGATCCTGGGTGCAAGAGAAACTATTATTGAATCTAGGAATTGATCCTTCCTTGGTGGGGAAAAAGTACTCACCCCAAGGCAACTTAAACCGACAATGAAGCTTTTTAGCCAAGCTACTCTCGACCAATATACAAATGTGAATCCTAATGGAAAACTTAGGATTACAAGTGCGGATGTGTCACACAAACAAGTGAATTCCCCAAAAATTTGTTGAGTGTAGCCTCTTCAAGATGGAATTCCTCCTTATCGGAGCTAATATTTCCTCATGTGTGGCCACTCGAACAGGTGTCTGAACTAAAAACTCTTGTGTAGAAGCCAAAAACCCTATCTATTCATTGGTGCAACAATGGTCGTTGCCAAGGCATCCACATTCTCGCAATTCTTAATAGAGGTGAAAGGTTTGCCATGGGAGATTCATGGTGGCTTGAAGCTTGGTTGACCTGAGAAGTGAGTGTAATGTAAGGGGGAGCCTATGTGTCCAATCTTCTAAATCACCTTCTAAGAATAAGTGTGGTTGGAGTAAAATCCACGTGGAATCCAAAGAATATAGTCTTTGCCAACCGTAGGATTGTGCTTGTCTTCTTTGTGCTTGTTTTCAAAACATTCAAAGAAAATGTGTTTGCCAAGTGTTTTCTAAAACAACAAACAAATCAACATCCTTGATAAATCTAGAAAAACACTCTCAAACTGAAACAATCCTCAAAAAATTGCCAAAATTGCAAAATCATTTTTTCTTCATGCAACACATTTGTTGCATTCTACACCGCATTTAACATTCTAAACCGCATTTGAGATCCTGTGAGTTGCAATCGCTCTACTAAACCATATTTGCTAAGTTAAACACCGTATTTGCTAAAAATGAGATTCATTTGATCCTATGCAATGTATTTGTCCCCTGAAACGTCACAATTGCCAGTCATAAAAAAATTGTCAGTCCAAGCCGGAGCCCAAACATTGTCAATCTGTTGCAACACATTCCCCTTGTTTTTGCACCACATTCACTTTGTTGCAACACATTCGCTATACTGCAACACATGTTCCTTTTTTAACTACAATTGCTTCCTCAAATGATGCATCTAACATTTTGCAACACATTTTCCTATCATTGAGAAAAATCACCGTCTTTGTCCAAATCTGAAATCAGGTACCTTTCAACCTATTCTTGGACATCTTTTCTTGTTGGTCTTTGTCCAAAATCATAAATCAACATACCTTAGGCTTAAGTCATATCTTTGCATTTTCCTTCCTTAGACTTCATCGTAATGTCTTCCATTGACCTTGATTGGCTTGTTAGTCAAGTTGAATACCAATTACTCTGTAATAGACAATACCAACAAACCTTGGAATTTAAAAGACAATACCTCCAATCCAAATGTAAATCAACCTTAAACGATGGTCAACAACCCACATGCCCTTCCTACCAACAATGCATAACCTCTAGTCCTTTGTCCATCTATCCATCTTACCAACAATCCATGAGTCTTGTTCATTCCACCATCTATCCTCACTATCAAGAGTCCCTTAACACTATTGGTCATACCCACCCTAACCTTGAAAAGGGAAATAAACCATCCATCAATCCATTCCAAGCCTCCACATCCTATCCTAGTCAACCAACCATTTACCCCTTGCAATTTTCCACATCCAATCAAAGTCCTTCATTTATCAATCTAGTCCAAGCCTCCATGTCCTATCCTAGTCCTTCATCCTATCTTAGTCCTTCATCCTATCCTAGTCCATTATCCACATCCTATACCAATCCTTTATCCACATCCAATCATAGTCCATACACTAATCCAATCCAAGCCTCCACATCCTATCTTAGTCCTTCATCCACTAATCTTTTCCAAGACACTCCATCTCAACATACATCTAGTCATGCAAATCCTACCCTTGTCCAAAGTCACATCACATTTTGATAAAATTGAAGATACATGTCAAAAGGAAAGTCTAAAGCATGACACCATAACTCCCTCGTCATGTCAAGATCAAAGTATTCCATCCCATGAACCCATCCTTAAGTCCATTCAAGAAGTCCTCCTAGAAAATCATGACATACAAAATACACCCATCCTTGGTCAAAATTCCATTCGCAACCATGTTATCCAAGGCAAACCTATCCTTGGTCAAGATCCTATCGTCCAAGACAACCTCATCTTTGACCAAGACATTAATATTGAGCAAGAATTCCAAAATGATCCACTCCTCGACCTCTATTCCATTCAAGACCAAACACTTGACGATCTTGTTCAAGTTCTGACTATTGACACTTTCCAAAATGAGACACTTGCCTCCATGGGACACATAGATGATATACCTATAGAACAAGAGACTTCTACTATGGACATATTTTCAAATGATCAAGCTATAGCTAAATTCACTGGAATTTACGACACCAACCATCAAGATGGTTTCGACATTGATTTGGAAGCACCAATAGAATCACCTGAATCTAATATGACACCAAATCTGACCAAAGATGTTAATCAGAAATCTATCCACAATGTCAGTGAAGCTATGTCATCTTATCAATTAGGATCATCTACCTTTGTCAGAGCAGTATTTCTTACAGATGAGAAGATTCCAAGCATTAATTTCCACATAAATAAGGATGGGAACTAGTATCTTTCTTTCAAAATAACAAGTATCCCATCGCAAATAGAATCTGTTAGAACATGCATTATCAAGGAAAAGGACTAGGCCTACATTAGCAAGGAATTTTGGAACCTGTACAAGTGCAAGTAGATTATATACATCAAGGTCTAGGTTATTCCTCAATCAAAGAATCTAATAATAGTGGTCCCTCCTTGATATTGGGGGCAACTTCATCAGATACAAACATCAAAATGGGTGTCATGAATAGTCCTTGTCATAAGATTGTTGCCAACACCCCTTCCACCCACACCATAAACTGTCATCCCAATATGAATAAACCTTCCCTTTGGAACCAACAAAAAGAAAATTATTACAAATCCAAAATTCAAAATCAAATGTCAAAGGCCTTTGAATCAAATAAACATCACAAATGAAGTTAAAATGGATCCCAAAGAAAAAAATGGATCTAGTCAAGAAAGTAATGAATCAAATCTAAAAGTTAATCAAAATGTGGAGCCACAAGAAAAGAGGAATCCCACATATAATAAATGTCCACCTTCATCAAAATGGTCATCAAGCAAGGTATTAAAAAGTGTTGGTTCCAAACACCATCCCAATCAAAATTCCAAATATCGTCATCCAACATCCCAAGCTTGGAAAATAAAAAGTGTTTCATCCAAACGTCCAAACAATCCTTCCACATCTACCATCATCCATCATAATCCCACATCTTTCTTAAAGCCCAAAAATACCATGTCACAAATCCGTCGCATCTTGGCAGCAACTCTCTATCATAAGAACTCTCATGGCACTCTATCGCGATGTGCATATTTTGATAAGGCCAACTCTAGTATCAAAGAGGATCACAATGACATCAACCAGTTGTATGCAAGCACTATGATCCTAACAAGGCAACTACTCTAGAAAGTTCATTATTGGCATATCATGGAACCCATCTCTACATCGACACTGTTAACAACTTCAAAATAATCAGTGAGCATCCATGGCATCATGTCCATATAAAAATATAAAAAATACAAAAAAATTAAAAAATCAAAAAAATTGTCACCTTGATGAAAACCTGGCAAACAAACATCATGGTGACAACAAAAAAAAAAAAAATCAAAATTCCAAAAAAATAGTAAAGAGAAAAAATTTGTCCAATAGTGAAAACCATTCTTATGGCGCTTTGGATAAGTACCTTGATGAAAACTTGGCAAATAGGCATCATGTGTAGAATAAATTATCTATGTGGGCCTTTGCACTTGGGGGCAAGTTGTCTCATCTCCCTTACCCTTCACATGACATTTCCATCTCTCCATCTAAGCCCTATCATGTCCATCCATTTTCCCACCTACTTTGATCTTGATAAGGACTAAGGTACAAACATAAATAATTCTTTGGGAAAACCTTTGACATGTCTATCCTTTGGTCATACCCTATCCATAAAATATCATGTCATTACCTTCATAACCTCATTATCCCCTTGCGACATTGTCCGTGGAGACCATATGATAATTCTTCTATCCAGTAATCCTCATCTTTTACCAAAGCCATCCATCTTCCTTTTATACCTGTTGTCTATCTCGGTTTCCCTTGTCAATGGTCTAAATATCCTCCATCATCCCATCTAGTCCTAACGAAGTCATTCCAAATGCAACGAGTCTAATCCATACAATCTTGCTATGCAACCTAGCGCATCATCCAAAACATTCCTTGGCTTTGTTCCCAGCCCTGCTACATACCTTGATCCTTTAGTCACATAATTATCCTCTTCATGTTGTTTCGGGATGTGTCCTTCCCACGTCAAACAACGTTGTCATCATAATAATCATCACCTGTCAATTGGTATTCATCTTGACTAGGGGCAAAACCATGGTTGTCCTAGGATTCTTGTGAATGTGTGCTTGCTTGCTTGTATGCATCATTCACATGTATTTGTCACGGTCCTTTTAAAACATTAAAAAGACATAAAAATCATAAAATGTCCTAAAAAAATCCAAAAACAATTATAACACTTCTAAATCTAAAAAATTCAAAAACTCCTAAAAAAGACCAAAAAAGGTCAAAAAATGTCCTGTAGAAAACCCAAAAACATCCAAATAATTTTCAAAACCCCAAAAGCAAAGTCAAGTTAGTCATGTCAGTCATCAAACTACATTGCCTCTACACATTTGCTATGTAGGCAAGGTCATCATTTAATGTACCCTTGAGGCCGTATTAGGTCAATCCTTTAGGATTCATCACATCGGTCAAATAAGTCAAACAATGACAATCTTGTCAAATAGAGTCAACACTCATCACGTCAAATAAATCAGACATAGTCAAACTCAGACACAAGACAATAGACAACATAGTCCAATTGTTCATCTAATCAAAATCGATTAAATTGCCAAAATAATGTCAATCTCGTCACTCTTTGGTCCCCTCCAAGATGTGTCCTTCTTGGACTAGGACCTCGTCAAAATGTCATTTTCCTTCTCAGGATGTGTCCTTCCTGGTGATAAGCACCATCCAACCATCAACATCGTCAAATTGGCAACCCGTCAAAAGTGTCCAAATTGTCAAAATGTCAAACTATCATGCAATCAATCTTTGACAAACAAACATTGGCAAACACAATTAAAATGGTTGTTAATTTTTCTGGTCTATTATGTCTTATCATTTTATTGTTTTGTCTCTTGGTCATGTTACTAGCCACCTTGAGGATGTTCCATGAAGGATTTGGAGGTGTGATGACATCTCATGACCTATTTTATTTTCTTTGACTATTGTCTGTGGATTGTCTTGACATAAAGACTAGGGCAACTTGGCCCTTAGTATGAGTTAGGACATTCCTTGTCTATGACTGTCTGTTTTGCAAGTGGATGACCTTGCACACCTTGGTCTATGTCATACCATAGTATTTTTTGTCCATTTTTATCATTTTTTTTTACCGCCTAATGATGATTCAAGCAACACCTATTAGTACTTTGGCAAATATTGAAGGTTTATTTCCCTTCCCACCCTTCTTCTCTTCCCCTCTAACATTTCCTCTAGTCTGCATCTTCGTCATCCTTATCTTTATCCCTTTATTCTCTAGTCTTCTCATCCATTTCGAGAGCACACTCATGTTCTCTGAACCTGACCATCCTCTTGAGGGGGCATACCACTACCTCATCATCCTTCCTCTCCTCACTTTCACATTGGGGCATATTTTTGACTTATTTTCTTTGTCATAATGTGATAAAATATATTATGACAAAGAGGGGCAAAATGTAGATACATAAAAATGGCCTAGACACACAAACCACATTTTTCTATGTCTTATCATGTTTCTTCTCAACATAATTAAAATATTTAATTATATCCTATAGTCCAATTTCAACTATTAATTAAATAATTTTTAATTATTTAATTAATTCATGTCTTTTATTTCTCCTAACTATTTAAATAAATAAATTATATTTTTTTTATTTAAATACATCACTAATTTCTTATGTCGCTCCATAATTAAATAAATTCCTTAATTTATGTAATTATTATTTGTCCACTATTTCTTCTTCGTTATTTAAATAAATAAACTTGATTTATTTATTTAAATACATCATTAATTTCTCATGTCCTCTTAAGATTTATTTAATTATTATCCACTTTGGCTTTTTCTAATTTTAAATAAAATCATTTATTTAAAATTGTTCACTTTCTATTTCTTCTTGATTATTTAAATAAATAAACTTTATTTATTTATTTAAATACATCATTAATTTCCCATATCTTTCTATAATTAAATAAATCTCTTTGATTTGTTTAGCTATTATTCACTTTGGCTTTTTCTAATTTTAAATAAAATCATTTATTTAAAATTGTCCACTTTCTATTTTGTCTTGATTATTTAAATAAATAAACTTTATTTATTTATTTAAATACGTCATTAATTTCCCATATCTTTCTATAATTAAATAAATCTCTTTGATTTGTTTAATTATTATCCATTTTGTCTTTTTCTAATTTTAAATAAAATCATTTATTTAAAATTGTCCACTTTCTAATTTATCTCCAAGTAAATTATTTATCTCTAATTTTTCTAATTGTCCACTGTCACATGACCCCACCACTTTTGAATTAAATTGATTTTTAATTCAAAAGGTCCACATCACCTCTTGTGGGAATTAATTTTAAATTTCTATTTTAATTCTCCACTTTCCTTTTTTTCTGTGACACATCTTCGTGTCACATGCTTTCTTGTCCATTGATTTGAACCCTTCATTTCAAATTTTAGCCTAATGTTGCCCTAACCCTAATTGTTAATTGTCACATTTAATTTCAGCCATTGATCTTAGGGAATTTCTCATCTTCTAATCTTGGCTATTCATCTAAAATTGACTTTTCTATAAAAAGGCAATTTTAGTCTCATTTTGACAACTTCTCATCTATCTACTTCTCATCCAGAACTTCATACATACTTCATCTTTGGCATTTCTTGACTTCATACTTTCATACTTGCATTTGTGAATAGATTAATCCTTCAATATTTGCTAAGTCATGTCATAGGCCTAGTTGCTCACAAAAATTTGAGGGCAAACTACATATTTGCAACAAATGGAGAAGGGCTATGGAGGAGCTTTGGTAATAATGTTCCTTGTTTTGCATTATTTCCTCCTTTTTTCTTCATAATTATGTTAGGGTTTTATTTCTTATTTTGATTTGAAGCTAACCTAGAAATTTACTTATAGCTACACTTGGCATCCAAGATGGAGTTTGCAAACATAAAAATTGGCTCATAAAATCTTTACAAATAATGGGTGTTGTGCAAGGATGATGAGGTCGCATAGGTGTGTGGAGGGCACTACTGATGTTGGAAGCTTTTCATATGGATTGATACCACCAAACCAGAAGATCATAAAGTCACCTTATCTAAACTTTTGGGATATCATCAAATAAAACCTCCAATGACTTGCTAAAAATAAATTAGTGAAAACAATAGATAACACCAATAATCATAGGCAACAAGGTTTTTGTAGATTTTATATAGGTGGAGAACATAAACTCGTAAATTTATGAGCTCACCCTTATCACACGGGAAATACCAACTTGGTGTACAAAAATGCAACAAGAGACCATGAAAATATAGGTTGTGTCTTGGTATATACAGGCCAACAAAATGAAGCGACATGGTAGTCAAATGCATCTAGGCAAGTCGATAGGCCAAAATTTTGGAGATCACAAACTGAATAGGCCAAAATAGAGCAAAAAACTTGTTAGATTACAATTATCAACCCAAACTAGTAGATGGGCATAGGGTGATTTTGGCCCTTTGTTATAAAAATTTGATTTTTTACAGATTTTTGTACAATGGCCAAAAAATTTGAAAATTGCCAAATTTAACAAAACAAAAGGTATTTATTCATTTTTCAAGCCTTCTAGATGCAATGGCTATGTCTATTTGGCTCCACAATGCTCCATTAATAGGGCTATATGTGGAAGTCACTTTATGTGGGAAGGAATGTTCTCTCATGACCTAATTAGATACCATGTTGGGGAATGTCAAGATCAAAGAGCGTGAAACAAACTTCCACAAGTGAAAAAAATAAGCACAATAGTATGTCTATCAATATAAGAAAAGAGTGTGTAAATACAATGAGAATCTTTGCATATATAGACAAGGCAGATAAAGTAGGAAGGTAGGGTTGAACAACTGACTAATCCTTCGAATATGGGACACTTATGAGCTCACTTGACAAGTGTGTGAGCAAGTGCCAATAGGTGTCTCAAGTGATGAGGAAACATGTCTCAATACTATGAAGTGAGATAGAAAAGAAACCTGAGTAAACTTAAGCTATGTGTGTGAAAAGGTTAATCCTAGAAAGGTGATCTAAGCTAACTAAGTAAATAATGATTATATTTACACTAACACTTTATTTTTTGTATTTCTATTTTTAGTATCAAAAAGTTATATTTATTTCTCTTTTTTCATTTATTTTTACCATTTTATTTTCATTCAAGCACATTAGCTAGTTAAATTTATCTAAGTGTAATTAATGAAGTTTACTTTTAAAGGAGCCTAGTTTTTTCCTTTTGATAGAGTCAAATTTCCTATATTACATACACATATCATGATCTAATTTAATCGTATCTAGGATTTCATCCTTGTCCCTATAACAAGGATTTTTTATTGTATATTGTAAATATTATTTATTTTTGTATCTAATAAAATTTCAAACTTCACAATAAATTAAAATCTTTCTCCTCTATAAAATGTTGTTTTGATTATAATTGATATTTAGGTAGCTACAGGATTCAATTATTAACTACAACATAGTCTACTCAGCAAAAGCCTTAACATGGCTTTAGACAAGATGTTAAACTTATAACTAGTTGAAGTATCAAAACACAATTTTAGAAGTAAATTAACACCAAAACATCTAGTGAACCTCTATAAGAAACAAGAGCAAATTTTGGAAAAGCCACTTCATCAATAGTTTACAAATAGAATTAAAGACAGAAAACCCACATTCCCCATAAAAAATATTAAATGTACATAAGAATTCATTAATCTAAATATGCTTTCAAAAATGACAAGTTGTAGAGTAGTTTTCCCTATACCTTCCCAATATTTCATTTACATCAATTTTTAAGGAGTCCTATTCTATGTCTATTTTCCTTTCCTCAAAGAACTCTCTAGAATATCTTGTTTTTAATTTATATTTTAAAATCAATATCTCTTTTTTGAAACTTAATAGACTTGCTTTCAACATTACTCCTTCAATCATTCATTATTAAAAAATATATAAAATATTATAAATAACAACATTTTTTAAAAATAAAAAAATAAAAAGATGTTCATAAATAGTTATAAATAAAAAATATATGAATAACTGTCTAAATTATCATAAATATAAAATAATATTATACAAGGGTATGTGCAAAATCATGGGGGTCTAAAAAGTGGTGATGTAAAAAAAAGACATTTTTAATATGCCCAAAAATAAAAAATTTCCACTTTGACTTTTTGCAGGCTTGGGTACAATATCCGTTTTTCTTTTCAAAATGGATAATTTTTTTGGAAAGCGGGAACCCATTTTTTTGAAAAACAAAACGGAAATTTGTTTTGAAGATCTAAAAAACCCTCTTTAGTAAAATGGGCATAACTTTTGCGTTTCTTATCAAAATTTTGACTTTTTACAAGTGTTGGAAAGGTGATTGAGAGCTCTACACAATGGAATAGGTGGTGTTTCTATATTAAGCACAAAAAATAATTATAATCATTTGAACTTCATATTTCATTTTTGAAACATCAAATGCTCTCTACTTTCACATGCAGAGTCTTTTTTTTCATGATTTTTTTGTAACACTCATCTCAAAATACTTGAAACATTAGAAAAAGTAATGAATAATGAAATATTTATATTTTTTGTAGCAAGGAGATGAAAAAATCTTCATAAATCATCATATCTCTATATCTCTTTCTCTACCTCTCTATATATCATTGTGTCTCCCCTTGAGCTTTAGACCTATCCCTCTCTCCTTTCTTCTCTCTTTGTCCCTCTTTATACCTATCTTTCAAGCTCTCTCTCCTTGATCTCTAGACATATCTCTCTACCTCTCTCTCCATCCTTCTCTCTCTCTCTCTCTCTCTCTCTCTCTCTCTCTCTCTCCTGGTTGCTCCCTCCCTCTCCCTCTCTCTCTCCCTCTCCCCTCTCCCTCTCTCTCTCCATATCCCATCTCCATATCCCCTCTCCCTCTCACTCTCCATCTCCCCTCTCCCTCTCTCTCTCCCTCTCCATATCCCTCTCACTCTCCATCTCCCCTCTCTCTTTGTCTCTCTCCCTCCCTTTGAAGTCTCTCTTCCTCTTAAGTCTCTCTCCCTTTTAAGTCTCTCTCTCAAGTCTCTCCCACTCCCTCTCTCCCTCTTAGGTCTCTCTCTCTCAAGTCTCTCCCACTCCCTCTCTCTTTGTTCTCTCTTTGTTCTCTCCCACCCTCTCTCTCTCAATGTCTCACTCACACACACTCTCTCTCTCTCCCTCCCTCTCTCCCTCTCAAGTATCTCTCCCTCTCCCTCCCTTCATCTCCCTCTCAATTCTCTCTCTCTCCCTCTCTCCCTCTCTTCCTCTCAATTATATATATCTCCCTCCCTATCTCTCTCACTCTCCATCTATTTCTCAGGTCTCTCTCTCCTTATCTCTCTCACTCTCCTTCTCCCTCTCAAGTCTCTCTGTCTTTGGTCGCTACCACTCCCTCTCGATCTCCCTCTCACTCTCCATATCCCTCTCTCTCTCTCCCCATACCTCTAAAGTCTCTCTCCCTCTTAGGTCTCTCTCTCACACACTCTCCATCTCTCTGGTCCCTCCCTCTCCCTCTCCCTCTCCCCCTTCCTTTGAAGTCTCTTTGCTTCTTAAGTCTCTCTTAGTTCTCTCTCTCAGGTCTCTCTCACTCCCTCCTTCTCTCCCTTCCTCTCCCTCTCTCTTTCTCTCTCTGGTCTCTCCCACTCCCTCTCTCTCTTCTCTCATGTCTCTCTCTCTTAGTCACACTCTCCATCTCCCTCTCAGGTCTCTCTCTCCCACTCTCTTAAGTATCTCTCTCTCACACACTATATCTCTCTCTATCTCTTCATATCCCTCTTAGGTCTCTCTCTCCCCCTCTCTCCTTCCCTCCTTCCATCTCAAGTCACTCTCCCTCTATCTCTCTCTCCCCATCTCAAGTTATTTCTAAGGGAGAGAGAGAGAGAGGGAGGGAGGGAGGGAGAGAGAGGGAGGGAGAGACTTGAGAGGGAGAGAGGGGGAGATAGATAGAGGGAGGGAGGGAGGGGAGAGATTTATCTAGTTAGGGTGGGAAGGAGACACCTGAGAGAGATAGAGGGAGTGGGAGAGAGAGACCTGAGAGGGAGGTGGAAAGTGAGTGAGTGAGTGAGAGAGAGGGGCAGTGGGAGACCTAAGAGGGAGATGGAGAGTGAGAGTGAGAGTGAGAGGGAGAGGGAGAGGGAGAGGGAGAGGGAGAGGGAGTGGGAGTGGGAGGGAGGGAGGGAGGGAGATGGAGAGTGTGAGTGTGAGTAAGAGAGAGAGAGAGACATGAGAGAAGAGAGAGGGAGTGGGAGAGACCTAAGAGAGAGAGAGAGAGGGTGGGAGAGACCTGAGAGAGGGAGGGAGTGGGATAGACCTAAGATGGAGAGAGAGAGTGAGAGTTAAAAGGGAGGGGGAGAGAGAGGGAGAGAGGGAGATGGAAAGTGTGAGGGATATGGAGAGGGAGAGAGGGAGATAGAGGGAGGGAGAGAAATACTTGAGAGGGAGAGAGGGAGAGGGAGAGAGATATATGGAGGGAGAGGGAGAGGGAGAGAGATATATGGAGGGAGAGGGAGAGAGGGAGAGAGAGAGGGAGAGAGTGAGAGAAAGAGACTTGAGAGTGTGAGTGTGAGAGAGAGAGTGGGAGAGACCTGATAGGGAGTGGGAGAGACCTAAGAGAGAGATAGAGACTTCAAAGAGAGGGGGAGAGAGAGAGGGATATGGAGAGGGAGTGGGAGAGAGAGAGAGAGTTGAGATGGAGAGAGGGAAGGAGAGAGGGAGAGTGAGAGAGAGAGAGAGTTGAGAGGAGATGAAGAGAGAGATAGTGTGTGTGTGTGTGTGTGTGTGTGAGAGAGAGAGAGAGAGAGAGAGAGAGACTAGAGGAGAGAGACCTAAGAGGGAGATGGAGAGTGTGAGTAAGAGAGAGAGACATGAGAGAAGAGAGAGAGGGAGTGGGAGAGACCTGAGAAAGAGAAAGAGAGAGAGAGAGAGAGGGACGGAGGGAGGGAGACTTGAGAGGGATAGAAATAAATAGAGGGAGGGAGGGAGGGAGAGAAGAGAGAGACCTGAGATGGAGAGTGTGTAAGTGTGTGTGTGAGAGAGAGATACTTTGGAGAGAGGGAGAGAGAGAGGGAGATGGAGAGGGGAGAGAGGGAGAGGAGTGGTAGGGACCCTAAGAGAGAGAGAGAGAGAGAGAGACTTGAGATGGAGAGAGGGAGAGAGATAGAGGAGGGAGAGAGACTTGAGAGGGAGATAGAGGGAGAGGAGAGGGAGAGAGAGAGTGGGAGAGAGAGTGTGTGAGTGAGATTGAGAGAGAGAGGGAGTGGGAGAGAACAAAGAGATAGAGGGAGTGGGAGAGACCTAATAGAGAGAGACCTAAGAGGGAGAGAGTGAGTTAGAGAGACTTGAGAGAGGGACCTAAGAGGGAGAGATACTTAATAGGAAGAGATAATTCAAAGGGAGGGATAGAGAGAGAGGGAGAGGGGAGATGGATAGGGAGAGGGAGATGGAGAGGGAGAGAGAGAGGGAGTGAGAGGGACCTGAGAGAGAGAGAGAGAGGGAAGGATGGAGATAGAGGTAGAAATATAGGTCTAGATCTCAAGGACATAGAGAGTGAGAAAGATAGGTATAAAGAGGGACAAAGAGAGAAGAAAGGAGGAAGGGATAGGTCCAGAGTTTAAGGGGAGACATAGTGATATATAGAGAGGTAGAGAAAGAGACAAAGAGATATGATGATTTATGAATATTTTTTCATCTCTTTACTACAAAAAATATACATATTTCATTATTCATTACTTTTTCTAAAGTTCCAAGTATTTTGAGATGAGTGTTACAAAAAAATCATGAAAAGGAGACTTTGCATGCGAAAGTAGTGAGCATTTGATGTTTCAAAAATGAAATATGAAGTTCAAATGATTATAATTATTTTGTGTGTGTATAATATAGAAACACCACCTATTCCATTTCATAGAGCTCTTAATCAACTTTCCAACACCTATAAAAAGTCAAAATTTTGATAAGAAACGCAAAAGTTATGCCCATTTTACTAAAGAGGGTTTTTTAGGTTTTCAAAACGGATATCCATTTTGTTTTTCGAAAAAATGGGTTCCTGCTTTCCAAAACGAATATCCGTTTTGAAAAAAAAATGGATATCCATTTTGGTTTGGTATTACCATTTGAACCAAAATGGATATTGGCTCGAGATTTGGTTCAAGATTGTCTGACCTAGAAAGTCAACCCAAAAAACGTGTTTTGAAAATTTGTTTAGTTTTATGAAGTTCACCCTTGTGGTTGACAACTTTTTTTTTATTTGAAGTTCATCAAACGAAAGGGTTTATAGAAACTTTCCACCAATATAAATTTTTCTTTATTTTGAATTTAATAAATAATTATTATTGATTTTCTACCTACATTACATCTAAAGTCTTGATTGATAGGCTAATTGAAAAACTTCTATAACTTTCAAACTACTTAACATTTTTCAAATCTACAAGATGCACCACATTCTATGCTTCACATACTATAGGATAAAAAAAAATTGAATTTCAAAAAAAATTGACCAAGTATTGGTGGTCAGACACAAACGTTTTAATAATTCTGAAAAGTTCTAATAAAAAAATCATAACTAATTATTTACATGGAAAAAAATTACAAAAACAAATTTGGCACATCTGGGCATGTCTCCTCTACTTATATTGAAAAATTCATAAAATATATTTTTTTTTTCTTGTACTTAGGGTGGTCAGACATACACCTGTTTATTATCTTTTTCTTGAAAATTTAGTACCACCGCATTGAAATTTCAAATTTTCTCAAAAAAGAATTATTTTTTTCTAAAAAAGGACTAATAGCCTAGAAACTACATTCAATTTTCTACAACTTTTGTTCTTACATATTTTTCAAATTATGTTAATAACCTATTCAAATTTTTATGTCAAGTTGCCTAACTCTAATTTTCTGAATTTTCATCACCACTTAGAGGCCTAGTTTGGACCCTCATGATCCTGCACTGACCCACATATTCACAAAAAAATCATCCACTTGAAAAGTTAAAGATTGATTTTAGTTAATAACTTGAAAAGTCAAAGATTACTTTTAGTTAATAAAAATAAGACAAATAATTACTATTTGATTAATTGAGATGTTAGATGACCATCCAATGAAATGATATTTGAATAGTATAAAAACTAGGTGCATTAAGTGGGCGAAGAAGGGAGCATGCCTAAAAAGCTTATGATTTTCACTACAAGCATAAGTCATGATTTTTCCTCTAAAAAAAGGAAACAAGATAACTTTATTTATGAAGGTAATCGTTTGGAAATAGTGAAAGAATACAAATACATTGGGATTGATTTTCACTACAAGCATTGTTGGGAGACTAGTAGAACAAAAAGGATACAAGGGGTTTGGAAAAAAAATTTCTTACTCCAAAACATGTGTAGGAATGATGCAACTATAACTTGATTGTTCCTCATCTAGTTGTTCATCTACAGATAACTGAGGAGCTGGTCTATTATTTGCTTAGCAATCACCGTAGGAGTTAACTTTTATGTTTTAGACTGTTGTTTCGTACTATTCTATGGATTTAATTTAGGAGTTGAATTCTCAGTTTAGGAGTTGTTTTATATTCTTGTTGGTAAATAAAAAGGAGAGGGTTGGACTCGTAGAGAGTAGTTTTTCTCTAAAAATGTAATCAAGTTTTAATTTAATAGATACAGATACAGTTTTTAATGAGTAATCAACTCTATCTCGTTATTTGTTTTGTTTTATTCTATTATGTGTTTTCCTCTATGTTATAGAGGGAAAATAAGTTAAGTTGCAGGTCCACGGGATTGACAACAACATCTTGGTATCAGAGCAAACTACGATGGCCTAGAGAGGGATCTATATACACTGGGGAGGGAGAGGCGGGAGAAATGCTAGTCTTTAGAGGAATAATGTTGATGATTGGGTTAGAATATTAGAAGCTATTGAGAACAAGCTACACTTGGATGATTTTGAAGAGGAACTAGAGCATCCACAACATGTAGCTAGGTCAGAAAACCCTATGGAGAGGCTAATTGAAGTCATATCCAAACAAGGCTCCAAGGTGAAAGTGGATATTTTAGAATTTAATGGTGAACTCAATCCAAATTTATTTTTAGACTAGATCCAAGAGTTGGAGAGTTATTTTGAGATGGAAAATATTGAGGAAGATGATCATAAAGGAGTGAAAATTGCAGCATCCAAATTGAAGTCCCATGCTACCCTATGGTGGGAAAATTTGCAGAGTTCTAGGAGAAGACAGTGAAAGGCCAAAATTAAGTTGTGGCCCAAGATGTTGAAACACCTACGATATCGGTTCTTGCCCTCTGATTATCAGCAAAATTTGTTCAAAGAATTTTAGAATCTAAGACAAAGAGATCGGTTCGTTTAAGCTTATACCGAACAATTTATGAGGCTTCAAATTCAGACTAATATTTAAGAGGATGAAGAAAAAGTTGTAGCTAGGTATTTTAATGTACTAAGGTTTCAATTGCAAGATGAGCTAGCTTTAGTCAAGTTACCGATTGTGGATGAGGCATATGGATATGCCATAAAAGCAAAGGAGAAATTACATCAGAAAAATAGGATTACAAATAAAAGGAGTGACAACAACCCAGATAGAGGAAAAGGGAGTTCCTCCAAAACTTCTAGAGGAGAAGAACTTGAGGAAAATGTGAAGCCTGACTTTTGAGGAAGAGGAGGGTTGAGAGGTAGGGGATGAGGATGACAATTTTTTGAGGATTGGAAACCCTTACGATGCTTCATATGTAGTGAAGCTCATAAATCTCAAGACTTCCCACTCAATCCTCAAGCTGCAAATAGATCTATGTTGACATAGGAAGAGATTCAAGTTGTGGAACTAGAATCCGAAAGTGGAGAGAACCTGATGATTCGATAGACCTTGAAAGCTGGAAACAAACAACCTGCAGATGAGGATTGGAAAAGGACTTTTTTTTTCCAAACTAGATGCAAGTTTCAAGGAATGGTATGTAAAGTGATAGTAGATGGTGGTTCAATAGATAACCTAGTAAGTACTAAAATGGTGCAAAAATGAAATCTTTCTTGTATTCCCAAAATCTGAACCGTATAAGATCTCTTGGTTGAAGAAAAATCAAAGTGTGTTGGTTAATAAATATTGTTTTTTACCTTTAATATTGGACCCTATGAAGGTAAAGTATTGTGTGATGTTGTAGCTACATATTCTTGTCATTTATTATTGGGAAGACCCTGACAGTGTGGCAGGCATTTGATTCACCATGGTAGGGAAAATACTTATGAGATACAACATGAGGGTCAAATCCATATGTTGAAGCCTTTCAAAGAAGAAGAATCAACTAGAATGGAAACACTATCATTGTCGATAATGAGTTGGAAATATTTTTTCAATGAGTCTAAGAATGAGATTTGCTATCTATTATACCCCAGAGGGAAAGAGAAATATGACAAGTAAACTATCCCAGTAGAAGTGCAAAAAATATTAAGCTAATATTCTGACTTGATGTCAACCGATCTACCAACTGGTATGCCTCCTTCTAGGGGAATCACCCATCAAATTGATCTTATTCCTAGTGCTAGACTTCCAAATCAGGTTGCTTACAGATTGACTCCTCTAGAAAATGAGGAAATGAGAAAATAGATTGATGGATTATTAGAGAAGGGATTTATAAAGGAGAAAATGAGCCCATATGTCACACCTACTCTACTCTCACCCAAGAAAGGATGGAAATAGAGATTAAAAGATTCTAGAGCCACTAAAAAAATCACTATGAAGTACCGATATCCAATTCCCAGAATGGACGACTTGTTAGATTGCCTAGTGGGTGCCAAAATATTCTCCAAAATTGATCTCAGAAGCGGATATCATTAGATTTGGATTCGTGAAGGAGATGAGTGGAAGACCATCTTCAAAGTAAAGTATGGGTTGTATGAGTGGGTAGTTATTTCATTTGGTTTGTCAAATGCCTCAGCTACCTTCATGCGAACAATGAATCAGGTATTTAGACTACACATTGGAAAATTTATCATAGTTTATTTTGATGATATCTTGATTTTTAGTTACAATATGGAGGAACATGTAAAATATTTGAGGGTGGTGCTTGATACACTTAGAGAAGAAAGGTTATTTATCAACCTTGAAAAGAGTTAATTTTGTAAGAATGAGTTGGTCTTCTTGGGTAGTGTTGTTTTAGTTGATGGGTTGAGCATGGATCCTGAAAAAGTTAAGGCCATTCTTGAATGGATTAATCCTCAAAATATCACAGAGGTGAGAAGCTTCCATGGGATGGTGAATTTTTATAAGAGATTCATTAGGAATTTTAGTGGAATAAGTGTAGCTATGACGGATTTCACAAGAGGAAAGGCCTTTAGTTGGACCAAGGAAATTGACTTGACTTTTGAACACCTCAAAAGAAAGATAACTAAGGCTCCAATTCTTTCTATACCAGATTTTGAGAAACTTTTTACAGTTGAGTGTGATGCTTTAGGAGTAGCTATTGGTGGAGTGTTGAGCCAAAAAGGTAAACCTATGGCTTTCTTTAGTGAGAAATTAAATGACTCCAAAAAGAAGTATATTACTTATGATAAGGAATTATATGTTGTTGTACAAACATTAAAATATTGGAGGAATTATCTTCTACATATGGAATTCATTTTGATGACTGGCAATGAAGCTTTGAAGTACATTAATTCTCAAGGCAAGCTATCCCATAAACATGCAAAGTGGGCTTCATTTTTGCAGGCTTATACCTTTGTTGTGCAACATAGTAATGGTAAATCTAATGTGGTGGTTGATGCTCTAAATAGAAGGCATCATTTGTTGGTTGTAATGATAAATGCACTTGTTGGCTTTGATGAAATGAAATATGAATATGCAGGAGATCCATATTTTTGGAAAAAAAATTGCAGTCCTAAGTAGCCAAGACCATATAGGTATTCATTCTTGTGAGGACTATTTGCTAGTAGATGGGTTTTTGTTTAAGGGAGCTCATCTTTGTATTCCCTTTGGATCAAGGAGAGAAAAACTAATAAGGGAGATGCACTCAAGTGGTCTAGGTGGACACTTTGGATGTGATAAGACCTTTGAATTGATGTATGAGAAATTCTTTTGGCCAAATATGGGAAGAGATGTGAATAGGTTTTTTGCTACTTGTAGGGTGTGCCAAATTGCAAAAGAAGGAAAAAAAAATATAGGCTCTATATTCCTCTACCTATGCCAACAGAACCATGGACTGACATTTCCATGGATTTTATCTTGGGGCTGCCACAAACCCAGAGAGGATTTAATTCAGTGTTTGTAGTGGTTGATCATTTTTCTAAAATGGCCCACTTTATACCCTGTAAGAAGACCAATGATGCAAGTCAAGTAGCACACTTGTTTTTCAAGGAAATAGTGTGGTTATATGGTATTCTAAAACCATATCCAATGATAGGGACACAAAGTTCTTAAGCCACTTTTGGAGAACCTTGTGGAAGAAGTTGGACAAAAAATTGCAATACATTTCAACATACCACCCCCAAATCGATGGTCAAATAGATGTAGAAAATAGGAGCCTAGGCAATCTATTGAGGTGCTTGATTGGTGACAAATAGAGACAATGAGATTCAGTTCTATCTCAAGTTGAATTTGTCTATAACTTCAACATAAATAGATCTATTGGTAATTCTTCTTTTCAAATTGTGTATGGCTCAAATCCTAAAGGAATTGTGGATTTAATGGATCTTCTTTCAAAACCACAAATCAGCCAAGATGCTACAAAATTTGTAGAAAAAATTCAAGAGATACATCAATAGGTTAGGCACAAGTTGAAAACCATGAACAAACACTATAAAAGAACTGTTGATATGCATAGGAGAAAACAAATATTCCAGGAAGGGGAAATGGTCATGACACATTTGCATAAAGAGAGGTATCCTCAAGGTACCTATAACAAGCTGAAACCCAAGAAAATTGGTCTATGCAAAATTTAGAAGGTGATACTTATTTAATGTTGTAGACCTAAATCCCTTACTCTACAAGGACAAATGCTGATCAGATAAATACAGAACAGTGTGGCAAGGAGAGAAATGACTAGACCAAGCACAATGTATTAAAGAAGAAAAGGGAGAAAATTTAATGAGTATTGGATACCAAATTTCTTGCTACACAGTCTAGGGAATACAAACTATATTTTTTTAAGTGGAAAGGCCTCCCAGTTTCATGTAACACTTGGATCACAGAGACTGATTTGCTTAAGTACACCAAGATAAATCCATTATATGACTTTGAACCACGAGGTTTAGAATTTCTAAAAGATAGGGAGGAGGATGCAACTATTCCTTGACTATTCATTGACCAATTGTTCATCTGCAAATAACTAAGGAGCTAATATGTTGTTTTCTTAGCAATCACGGGTGCTGCCACAATAGTGGTTTACACTTTCTAGGAGATCCTATTTTTTGTTGAAATCACATATTTTTAGAAAATATAATTATTTAAGCCTTTAAAAGTTTCATTTAAAGGATTCCAATTGAAGAGGGTTTGATCAAACCACCTTAGACCAAGCCCCCTTGGGTATAACCCCGCTAGTTTTAAACCATACCTATAACAGAGTCTCCTTTACACCTATCAAAATGCTGATAAAAAACCACTTTTGATTTACCTTTTGTTGGATCAAATTATTTTATTTAAAATTTATTTTTTGTAAGTATGTAGTCCTTATTATAAGCTTCCAAAAAAGTATAATTTTAATTAAATTAAATTTGATTATTATATTTATTTTTTATTTCTTGTGAATGTAGGTTTTCACCAAAAATTAAGCTCTTTGTTCTGCACATGTGGAAAAATAGTATATTATCAAAATAAAATTTTGAAAAATATGTTCAGACTGGGTATTGATGTCCTTGATCCATTAAAAAAATAAAATTGAATTTCGATACATACAAAAAAAGTTATGTTGTATACAATCCGCCTATGTCTAAATTGTAATTGGTTTGACTTCGAAACTTGATTAAGGAAAAAATATTTAATAAAACACTTGAAACCAAATTAACTAGTTAGATATCATAGTTACAAATCTAAATTTGAAAAAAAATAGAATTTTATCCTTCATACAAAAAAGTTATGTTGTATACGGTGAGCATCACTCTTTTAAAATGTTGTTTACTGATAAAAACTAGTTTTCGAAGGAGATGAAAAAAAGAGTGCAATCTGATTCCAAAAATTTTCAAAAAATTATATTTAGAATCTATAGACAAAACTTCACAAATCACTAGTTTGCATCATCTTCAAATTCCTCACAGTTTAGCCGCTATAGGAGCACAAAAGTGAAGATTTAGTTAAAAAAAATCAGTTCAGTGTCCAGTTTGCCCAAAAATTGTAAACCAGTATTGTGGGATCACCCTCACCATAGGAGTTAAATTTTATATTTTAGACTATTGTTTCATAATGGTTTGTGGAGTCAATTTAGGAGTTGATTTCTCAGTTTAGAAGTTGTTTTAGATGTTTGCTGGTAAATAAAAAGGAGAGGGTTGGACTCGTAGAGAGTAGTTTTTCTCTGGAAATGTAATCAGGTTTTAATTTAATAGATAAATATATAGTTTGTAATAAGTAATAAACTCTAGCTCATTATTTGTTTTGTTCTATTTTGTTATGTGTTTTCCTCTATGTTACAAAGGGAAAATCAATTAAGTTGCAGGTCCAGAGGATTGACTGCATCAAGGAAGGCTAAACTTTGGGATTGGAAAATCAAGAAAACCCTCATTGGTTTGGTGATCACACTGGTGGTTCTCTATGGTTGCGAAGTGTGGGGAAGTACCATGTCAAATCATAGATATAGAAAATTAGAAAAAATCTAAAAACATCTAATCACTTGCAACCTCAAAGTCAAAACCATGATCCCTTATGATATTCTCTTGGTTGAATGAGGAACC
>CM021102.1:769373385-769390703 GCA_007115665.2 Sequoiadendron giganteum
CCAACACCCCCCTTAAGTGCAACTTAGAGAGAATTTACAAAAAAGAAAACAATAAAAGATGGGTCCCGACAACGAGGCCATGTTAGGTACCCATAAACAAATGCAATGCAATCTCTCACAAATGAAGAAAAGGAGAAAATCCAATGGGACAAAACTCCTCCCCAAAAGAAAGATAAAATACAAAAAATGAAGTGCTCTCAATGATGCATGAGAAGGCCAAAACCTCATGTGAGGAAAAATATCCCCCATAAGAGAGAAGTAGAAGAGAGACAAGATAGCCCCCCTCCAATGAGATAACCTACTGCAAGAGAAGCACTGGAAGTACACTATGGAGTAACACTGGAATCCTCAATCTGACAAGCAAGGAAAAATACTTTTGTTTGCTACTGAAATCATATGCGAGTCACTAATTGACTCAAGGTGGAATCATAATAAAGCAATAGTAGACCCGATGCCAAGGAACACTAGAAAACTCGCAAACTAACACAACTCTATAATCTATGAAGCAATATTAGATGAAAAAATGATGCCCCCATAAAAGGGAATGATATGATGAAAAAATCCAGAAGCTATGTGTATCTCGATGTCAATGTCAAACTATGACTAAAACTGATCCATAGGAGCAAGTACCATGAAGATTCTGGAACATTAACCATAAAATAAATGGCCCTCAAACTAAGATGTGACCCGATGTGAATTTGATGCTATTTAGGATCATGAACCATAGGCTCTTAATCTGATATGTGAACTGATGTGAACCAAAAATGTGTCAAGTTATGAGCAAGATGTGGCCAAAAGAAACAATAGAATCCAGATACAACTCATGCGAGTTGTCATCAATATGAAGATGAGATCAAAGTGCAACTACACTCTAATCAGATTATTTGCAAGCGAACCCCGATGGAACTTTATGTAAGTTCATTTATTACAATACCCCATGATTGTAAAAGGAGAACATGCAAAACATGCATAAATTAAAGTCAAAATGCAAACCTACTGCATGAAAACAAAAAAGAGTGCATGGACAAACCAATGTTCACATCTACCTCCATAATGAAAAATAACCTCAAATTTGTGTAGATGATCAAATCTGAAAAAAATGACCTGCACCACTATAAAGTTCTCAAAACTAGTTTTCCGCCAATATCTCGTTTGTCAAAAACGGAGATTGTGGCCAAAAGTTATGAATTTTTCAAAAAAAAAAGAACTTAGCTTACAGGAAATAGGTTTTCTAGCAAAAAAGTTTATTTCTGATTTAATTTTTGAAAAATCTACTCATTGTTTGTAAACAAAAACAGAAACCCAAAAATATTTTGAAGCTAAAAACAAAAGCCAGCAATCGTTTTTTGATCCAACAAGCAGAAGATGAGAAAATGTTTTTTTTTATCTTCAACCAGGAGAAAAATGACGTGCGACGCTTTTTGGACATCGATTTTCTCTAGATATGTGCAAGATATGCAAAATCTAAAAAATATCCAGTTCAGATTTTGACCCTGGCTACAAAACCTAGAAATCGTTTTTCCTGCAAATGAGTGAAAGCTCTAGATTTTTTAAGCAAAAATGATGACGACTCCAATAAAAAATGGCTTGAAACAAACCCTTGTTTGCCAAAAATGAAAATGGTGATCAAATTGAGTGAAACAAAAGCCAAATCTGACTTTCTCGAGCCTCCTAGACGCAATGTTGAGCTCAGATTTGCACCAGCAAGCTTTGATATGAACCTGCAATAAAGAGTCAAAAATGGAACCTTTCCAAATCTGGTATCTCTCTTCAGAAAAAGACTCTCTAATGGCACCCAACCAACTCTGATACCATGTTAGAATTGGCTATGGCTGCCAAGATCTTGAGACCAAATGGAAAACACAAGAAGAGAGAATGCAATGTGAGAAGAATAAACTGTATTCTCATCAATATGATTCAATGATATGAGATGATTGTGATTGATTGATTATTTACAATGAGAGAGACCCCTTGGTTATATAGCCAAGATGAGAACATAGAAGGGCATAAGATTATGACAAGTGTCGTAATCTTATAACATGAAACAACTATGAAAAGTTATCACTCCACCTAAAGTAGAAAAGTGATAATGTGATAATCACCACAAATAGTGGATTACCCACAAAAGGTGGAGAGGTAATTACATGATATGTCCACAAAAGGTGGAAGTGATAAATAATAACATGATAAGTCCACCAAAAGTGGAAAAACTCCAACTACCTCCTATGTGGTCCCTATGTAAACTTAACTAAGGTGTAATCATGACCTAGGACAAGGTAAAACACATTTAATTACACCAACACTTCATGATCCAAAGTGGAAATCAAACACCTTGATTACAGATTATGGGGAAGGTTCCACTGGTAGGGTTGCCCCTATTGATTCAAGATTTTGGTGGATCATTCTACACCGAGCCTACATCAAATGTACAGGAGATCACAACCTTACATACATGTTGATGTAAAAAGCTAGATGAGACTTATCTTAACCTTATGTCTTTCTAAAGGGTTTGACACCTTCCCAACACTTCTTTATGCAAATGGTTGTTGTATGATTGATAAAATAATGGTCAACAATCTTACCTCAATTTCTTATTCTTTTCAATTAGATACTTGTTAGCGATTCTACAATAGAATGTTGATGATGTAAGGCTTATTGACATGGAGATATTATGTGTCCAAGGATTCTTCTCTAATCCTTGGAATTTTTCTTTATGCAAGGTATTTATGGTTATCCAATTGAGATTCAAGTTATTTTCTTTCTTGTGTTACATTGTGCAAGAACTTTACTCAAACATGAACGTGGAAGCAAGGAATATTGAATGGTTAGATTCACAACTTCATGCTTTAAGCTACCATATGATGACATACTTTTGGCTTGATCAAGAGAAACTTAATAATATTTATCAGTACAAGACAAAAGAATACTCCCATACAACTATCAACAAATTTAATCTTATTCCATATTTTATCCCTGATTGGGTTTTTTATTACATGCCAATAAGAGGAGGATACTTTGTAGTAAATGTCAGCCCTACCCAATTGGATTTTATGTGGTTTTGTCTAGGTACTTACATTGCAATTTTAAGCTCATTGGCAACTCTAGTACAAGCGTCTTCAGATTGAATGATGAATTTACTATATCTATATATATATGGTGATTTTTCCTTTGTGGATAAATTTCTCAGTTTTAATTCCTCCTTTAAAACTCATCAAATGAGTTGGATGGGGTATGGACTGATGCATCAATTTACATTATTAATATATATAATTTTCATTTTCAATTCCTCCTTTAGAACTCACCAAGTGAGTTGGATGTGGTATTCAAGTAGTCTTATTTGTTGAGCCTCAAAAACTACATAAAAATTTCAAACTTATGTTTTACAGTAAGATCAAAGGTCTTGATAAGAATGCTCTATACAATTTAATTTTTTGTATGTTTGTAAGTTCAAAAATCATTTAGATAACCTCGTAAGAGAAAGTATAGGCTTCTCAGTTAAATTCTAAGGGTGAAATTAGGGGGGAAATTTGGAATTCAAAGGCATTGTATCATTTGGCTGAAAGAATTCTATGTTTTAGCATTACTTGGACTCAATAGCTGAAAGTACAAAAAGAAAAAAATTGATGTTTCATGTACCCAGCAGATTGATGAAGGGCATAAATACCCAACGCCTCCACATTATCCCTTTTGCCTGGTAATCGTGTTAATATAATTTACCATGTTAGTCATGCACAACCTTGTTAAACATTCTAGAGGAGGAGTTTTAGACAAGATTTTTATAGCATTTTAAACAAAAATATCAATTGCAAGTTAAAACTTATTTTCAGGCGAGGGCGAAGAATATTTCAACTACCTGATAGTTGTTTTTCCCAGCATGAGAAGAACAACATAATTGTTTTAGAATAAAATAAAACAAAAAAAATAAATGATCAGAGTGGCATACATATTCCAAAAATAAAACTCACTAAAACCATGACAAGTAACTTACCTCAAGATTCTGCACAAACATACCAAAGAATCCGACAAGCATTTTGTCATGAGAAAATTAATGATTGCTAGTTAAGACTTAAGACAGGTTGTAGGTGAGAGGGGGATATCAACATTTTCTTCACCCAACGCCACTTGAAGGCCCTAATTTGTGTGTAGGTATCTACAAATAGACAACAAAATTAAAATTATTAAAAATAAAGCCTAGGTCCCTTAGGATACGAGTAGTGAAACATAAAACTCGTGGTACTATGGCAAGTAAATTACCTCAAGATTTTGCACAAATTGTGTCGTACTGTCTACGATGTCGATGAGAAAAAATGGGCAGAGTTTGCAAGGAAAAATTACAAAACCCTACCACAACAGAAATGGGCAGAGTTTGCAAGAAAAATTATGCAACCCTACCACAATAGACTTTTGTTAAGTGAAACGAACCAAAACCAATTTCCCTAAAACTGTTGCTTCAATTTATTCACCGTAAATATTAACGGCCCTGTATTTACATAGTTAGTAGCACTAAATTTACATAGTCGGTAGATATTAACGAAATGATATTCTATTACCAGCTAGTTTTTGATATGATTTCTATGAATGCAGATTTGATACGATTTTTATGAGTGCAGATTTGATGTGGAGACGTGTTTAGAAAAATCGATAATTTAAAATGGTTTCCAGCAAAAGTTTAACGGCGTGAGACAATTTCCTGACTGAAACCTCACACTAAATATAACCTATCGGCTAAATAAATTAATTAATTAAAATCAGAATAGAATGCATTTTAAATTTTAAATTAATTAATAAATACAATCAAATGTGCATTGTTGGCTGGGTAGACGTCCCGTCTGATTGAGATGGAGACTAAACATGTGAATTCAATAACTATTCTCGTTGGGATTACATTTTCCAACAAATTTCACGAGAGAAGCAACTTCCGTCTGATTGATTAACTAATTAAAGAAGTATCCCCAATTGTTTGAGTCCATGAGCACCTCTACCATAGATGGTCTCTGGTGTGAAAGTTGAGAGGTGCAAGAGAACCCCAGTGATGCAACTCCAAGGTTAACACCTGCAAATACTCAGAAATGACGGAAATAGCGGAAAAAAAAATAGAAGTAGAAAATGGAAGAATCTTGAGAATAAATCAACATTATTTTTTTGACATCAACTCCATCTAAATTAAAGCCATAAAACATAACAGTCTCCAAAAAAGACCAGAACTCAGAGAGCCCTGATTCAGTCATGTATCTCCCATTTCTCTTGTTCCCCCTCCTATTTCTGTAACCTTCACTAACTCCCCTTAAAAAGACTCCTAAAAACTAACTCCACAAAAACAAACAAGGGACAACTGTCCCCCGTCAACAGCCAAAAGGAAAACCATTAAAACTCAAAACTGGAGACTAAAAATAGTAGGAGTCAGTCCTAAAAAGGACTGGTCGGTTACAACCGATTCCAAGCCAAGGAAGGAGTTGTTAATGCTCCAAAAACTTGTAGTTGTTAATGCTCCACATCATCCTCCCCTGCTCTAAAAGAAGATTTGGATCTCTTGGATATTCCAGTTCAGGTGCATAAGGTGGAAATGTTTTTCTATACTTTAGTAAGTCAACTTCTGAAATCCAAGAGTTGTAAGAATCAGGCAAGCCCTCCCACTTAACAAAATACAACTTATAGGAACTGGATTGAGTAGCCATCAATTTGGTATTTAGCACTCGTTCAATCTATTGTCTTGTCTTCCTTGGCAATTGTTGGACCCTATGGTCTTCATCTATCTCATTTTTCTCATCTTCTACTTGTTCGTCACTAGTTCTAGCTGAGTATGAATGAAGGTTAGCAACATTAAAGGTGGGACTAATGTCTAAATCTTCTGGAAATTCAATTTGATAAGCATTGTCATTTATCTTCTTCATGATTCTACAGGGCCCAATTTTCTATGGCTTCAACTTTTTGTAGGAACCTTGTGGATACCTTTCTTTGCTTAGGTGTACCATGACCAACTCTCCTTCTTGAAAGACCTTTCTTCTTCGATGCAAGTCAGCCTTCTTCTTATATTGTTCATTCATGGACTGCAATTTGAGTTTGACCTGTTGATGTATCTCACGAATATTTTCTAAAAATTATGTAGCTTCAAGGCTGCTATGTGTACCTACTGGAAAATCAACTAAATCCACGACTCCTTTAGGATTCACACCATATACAATTTGAAAAGAAGACTTACCAGTTGACCTATTTATGCTAGAATTATAGGCAAACTCCACTTGAGGTAACACCAAATCCCATTGTCAGGGATTGTCTCCAACTAAATACCTCAATAGATTGCCCAAGCTCCTGTTCACTACCTTTGTTTGACCATCAGTTTGAGGATGATATGTTGAACTGAATTGCAACCTGCTATCCAACTTTTTCCATAAGATTCTCCAAAAGTGACTTAACAACTTGACATCCCTATCACTTGTTATTGTTTTTGGAACACCATGCAATCTCACAGCTTCCCTGAAAAATAAGTGTGCCACCTGACTCGCATCATTTGTCTTCTTATAGGGTATGAAATGGGCCATTTTGGAAAAATGGTCCATCACTACAAACACTGAATCATTTCCTCTTTGGGTTCTTGGAAGCCCCAAAAAAAAATCCATAGAGATATCAACCCATGGTTCCTTCGGCACGGGTAAGGGCATGTATAAGCCAGTATTTTGACTTCCTCCCATTGTTGTTTGACACACTCTACAAGCAACAACAAACTTGTTCACGTCTCTCCTCATATTAGGCCAAAAGAACTTCTTGCTTACTAGTCCAAAGGTCTTATCTCTTCCAAAATTTCCACCCAAACCATTTGAGTGCAACTCCCTTATTATTTTTTCCCTTCGTGATCCAAGGGGAATGCAAAGTTGAGACCCCTTAAACAAGAAACCATCTAACAATATGTAGTATTCAAATGAATGCATATTGGTATAGTTTGGACTGTTTAGAGCTATCCAAATGCTACAAAAATAGGGGTCTTTGGCATATTCACCTTTCATCTCTTCAAAGCCAACCAATCCATGACTCATTACAGCTAATAAATGGCGCCTTCTACTCAAAGCATCAGCCACTACATTGCTCTTACCACTCCTATGTTGCACAACAAAAGTATAAGCTTGCAAAAAGGAATCCCATTTAGCATGTTTGTGGGATAGCTTACCTTGTGAATTTATATACTTCAAATCTTGATTGTCAGTCATCAAAATGAACTCCTTATGTTAGAGATAGTGCCTCCAATATTTTAAAGCTTGTAACACAGCATAGAATTCTTTATCATAAGTGGTGTACCTCTTTTTACCTTCATTTTATTTCTCACTAAAGAAGGCAACTGGTTTTCCTTCTTGACTTAACACTCCCCCAATAGCTACCCCTGAAGCATCACATTCAACTGTAAAAAGCTTCTCAAAATCAGGTATGGAAAGAATAGGTGCTTCTGTTACTTTCTTTTTAAGTTGTTCAAAACTATGGTCAGCTGCCTTTTTCCAGGAGAAAACCTTCCCTTTCGTGCAATCTGTCAATGTTGCACTTACTCCACTAAAATTCTTGATGAATCTCTTATAAAAATTTACTAAACCATAGAAGCTTCTCACCTCAGTAATGCTTTGTGTAGTAGGCCACTCAAGAATAGCCTTGACCTTTTTTGGATCCATGCTCAAGCCATCTGGTGAAATAACATTCCCCAAAAATACCAACTTGTCTTTGCAAAATTCACTCTTTTCATTATTGATAAATAACCTTTCTATTCTAAGTATGTCAAGTACTATCCTCAAATTTTCTACATGCTCCTCCAAGGATTTACTAAAGATTAAGATATCATCAAAATAAACTATCACAAATTTCCCAATATGCGATCTAAATACTTCATTCATTGTTCGCATGAAGGTAGCTGGTGCATTGGACAGTCCAAATGGCATCACCACCCACTCAAATAACCCATCTTGGGTTTTGAAATTTGTCTTCCACTCATCACCTTTTCGAATCCGAATTTGATGATAACCACTCTTGAGGTCAATTTTGGAGAAGATCTTAGCACCTGACAAACAATCTAGCAAGTCATCGATTTTGGGTAATGGATAATGATACTTCACAATGATCTTGTTAATGGCTCGGGAATCCATACAAATTCTCCACTTCCCTCCCTTCTTAGGGGAGAGTAGAGCAGGTGTGGCACAAGGGCTCATACTTTCTCTCACGAATCCTTTCTCCATTAATTCTTTGATTTGTCTTCTCATTTCCTCACTCTCTAGAGGAGTCAATCTATAAGCTGCTTGATTTGGAAGTTTAGCACCATGAATTAGATCAATTTGGTGAGTAATGCCTCTAAAGGGACGTAAACCAGCCGGTAGGTCACTTGGCATCAAGTTTGAATATTGTTGCAGCAATTCTTGTACTTGCAAAGGAATTACTTGCTGATCTGATTTCTCCTTGCTTTGTGGGTACAACAGATAACATATCTCTCCCTTAGAATCTCTTAAAAACTCTTTCCACCCTACTGTAGATAGTGACAAGGCTTTTATTTTGGTTGATCCTTCTTCCTTAAAAGGCTTCAAAATATGGACTTTATTTCCATGTTGTATCTCATAAGTATTTTTCCTACCATGATGGGTTACATCTCTATCATATAGCCAAGGCCTCCTTAATAACAAGTGACAAGCATCCATTGACACTACATCACACAACACCTTATCTTCGTATGGGACAATTTTGAATTCAACTAAGCAAGATTGGTTCACATGCACACTATGATCCTTCTTTAGCCATGAAATTTTATAAGGATTTGGTTTGGGTATGCAAGAAATATTTAATTTTTGTACCATTTATGTACTTACCAAGTTATCTGTAGACCCTCCATCAACAATCACCTTGCACACTTTATCTTTGCACTTGCATTGTGTTCGAAAGACACTATTTCTCCTCCAATCGGCTTGGGTGTTTTCTTTGTCTCCAGCTAGCATGGTCCTTCTCAACATCAAACTCTCTCTTGTCTCTGGTTCCACTTCTTCTACTATGGGCTCTTCTCCTTCTTCTTGAGTCATCATAGCTCTTTTGGGGTTTTGAGGGCAATCTACAACTCTATGAGCTTCACTACAAATATAGCACCTCAAAGGTTTCTAACCTCCCAAGAATGGTTTTCCTCTTCCTCTACCTCTAAAGCCACTCCTTCCTTGGAAGTTTGGCTTCTCATTAATCACGGTCTCTTCTTCATTAATTGATTTGGAAGAGCCCCCTCTTCCTCTATTTGAACTACTCCCACCTCTTTTGTTGACCACTCTGCTGAATCTATTCAATTTCTCTTCAACCTTCAAGGCTAGTTGATACGCTTCATCCACAATGTTTATTTTGAGTAGAGCAAGTTCATTTTGGAGCTGAAATCTTAGTCCATTAACATATCTAGCCACAGTATGCTCATCATCTTCATGTAGGTTAGTCCTGATTTGTAACTTCATGAATTCTTCGGTGTAGGACGACTCCTTCTATCTTAAGTTCTGAAATTCTCTAAAAAGCTTCTGCTGATAATCGAAAGGTAAGAATTTAGCCTTTAATTTTTTTAACATTTTATGCCACAACCTGATTTTCTCCTTCCCTTGAGCTCTTCTAGCATGTTGGAGATTCTCCCACCATAAAGTTGCATGAGATTTCATCCTAGATGCAACAAATTTGACCCTACGTGGTCATCTTCTTCGATTCCTTCCATGTCATAATATTTTTCTAAATCTTGAATCCAATCCAAGAACACTTCAGGATTTAGATCACCTTTAAAATCTGGGACTTCAACCTTGACTCTAGTTCCTTGCTTGTTGATAGCCCCAATAAGTCTTTCCATTGGGTTTATTTTTGCTGCCTGTCCTCTTTAAACCTCATTTTCTTCCTCAGAATCTTCATGAGGAAGTCTAGCCTCAAGGGCCTGCAACCGTCTAAGCACTTCCTCAATTGCATCACCTCTCAATCTAGCATTTCTCCTACCCCTTCATCCCCAAGCCATGCAAGCTCCTCTTTGAGCCATTACCAGGTTGCTCTGATACCAAAAACTGATGCAGCTCTAAGGTTAACACCTAGAAATACTCAAAAATGACAAAAATAACGGAAAACAAAACAAAAGTAGAAAATGGAAGAATCTTGAGAATAGATCAACATTGTTTTTTTTGACATCAACTCCATCCAAATTAAAGCCATAAACCATAACAGCGTCCAAAAAAAGACTAGAATTCAGAGAGCCCCGATTCAGTCATGTATCTCCCATTTCCCCTGTTCCCCCTCCTATTTCCATAACCTTCACTAACTCCCCTTAAAAAGACTCCTAAAAACTAACTCCACAAAAACAAACAAGGGACAGCTGTCCCCCGTCAACAGCCAAATAGAAAACCATTAAAACTCAAAAATGGAAACTAAAAATAATAGGAGTCAGTCCTAAAAAGGACTGGTCGGTTACAACCGATTCCAAGTCAAGGAAGGAGTTGTTAATGCTCCACACACTTGTAGCTGTTAATGCTCCGCATCACCCAGTCGTAGCAACCCCTCAACCATGGAATATCCATATCCCCTGTTTGGCCCCATCTCTTCTACTACACCCGCTGCCACTACTTCCTTCAGACTATGAGGAAATGATTGAGAAACCCATGCAGGCAGAGTTAATCCATTGGCAAACATGGGATCCGTCGGCCTCTTTTGAGTAAGCATCTCCAACACTACCTCGCCATAGTTGTACACGTCTCCTTTCACCGAAATCCTTCCTCGCATTCCATACTCTGCGTAAACAGTAAACAAACAATTCAATTCCATTCCTTTCTATTCTTACCCTCTCAAAGCTGTACAAAATGAATTGCCTAATTTAGCCCAATTACTTACCAGGTGCAATGTAACCAAAAGATCCTCTCAAGGTTGAGGTGATAGCGGATGCATCGTTCACCAGTTGTGCGATTCCAAAATCGGCAACACGAGCTCTCATGGTTTCGTCCAGAAGCACATTCAGCGGTTTTATGTCGCAGTGAACGATGGCTGGAGAGCAATCATGATGTAAGTATGAAACCCCACGCGCTACTTGGAACAGAATTGCCCATCGCTTCCTCAAACCCAATTCTTCTACTTCACTGCTATCAGGCGCTGAGTCTCTGTGCAAATGTTCGTCCAGGCTTCCGTTTGGCATGAATTCCAATACAAGAGCTTTGAAATTTTCCTCTGAGCATGAACCTATTATCTTCACCAAATTAAGATGTGCAACCTTCAGTAACGTTTGGCACTCTCTTTGGAAATAATCGTCTGCTGCTCGACGCTTTGGAGTAAGAACTTTGATAGCCACAATCTTACCACCTGGAAGAACGCCTCTGTAAACTTATCCAAGGCTACCTCGTCCAATTAAGTGCCTCCGATTAAAAGCTTCGGTTGCTCTGCTCAGATCTTCTTTTCGCATTAAACCACTCAAGCTTCTCTTATTTCTAAAGCATATCCAAAATCCTAAAGCAATAAGGCAAGAAAAAGCAGAGACACCAAGTATGGAAATCAGGAGCACCAACTTCCTTTGGTAGGCACCGGGATGGCGCTTCCCCCCAGGAAATTCCCACACAGCTGGAGATTACCTAAAAACGAACCGATGTTCTGCCGCTTATATGCTCCTAAACAGGGGACTGGTCCTGAGAAATGATTGTATGACAAGTTTAGATGCTGAAGCATTTCCAGCTTTCCCAGGGATGTTGGAAGTAAACCTGATAAGTTATTGAAAGACAAATCAATGTCTTGAAGGCTTTTCAGTTCATTACCAAACGATGGTGGAAAGTTCCTTGAAGGTTATTGTGAGACAGGTTGAGGTACTCAAGTCCTGCACAGCTACTAAGACCTTAGGAATTGGGCCTGATAATTTGTTGGAGGAGAGGACGATTGCTTGCACCATTTGCATTCCCCCTAGCAATCCTGGCACTGGCCCTGTTAATTGATTGTTGGAAAGATTCAAATACCATAGGAAATAATGAAGATTGGCAACCTCCAAAGGAATGTTTCCCGTGAGACGATTATACGACATATCTAGGAGTTCAAGATTTGGGCAATCTCCAAGTTGGGGTGGTATGCTTCCATTTAGCTTGTTGCTGCTAAAATCCATCTGCCTTAGACGCTCAAGGTTTCCCAACCTCTCAGGGATCGTTCTAGAGAGCATATTGTTAAACAGAACAATATATTCCAGGCTTTTCATCATACCCAATTCCATTGGAACGGAGCCTTGTAATTGGTTGCAACTGAGGTTTAACATGTGTAGATTGGAAAGCCTTGCTATCGTAGAGGGAATGGCTTTGTCCAAGGAATTACCACCCAAATACAATTCTGTGAGCCCTGTGAGATTGCCGATCTGTTGAGGTATGTTACATCTTATGTCGTTGCTTTCTAATGAGAAAGTGGAGAGAAGCGGAGAGAGCAGAGCCAGAGAAGGAGGCAGTGTACCTTCAAGATGATTGTCTGTCAAATCCAACCTTTTCAACAGAGAGTAGTTAGTGAGTGCATTCAATATTGGAACACCATTCGCACCACAGCTTTCGCTCATGAAATGATTACAAAACAGATTGAGATTGGTCAGACGGAGAAGATTACCCAATTCCTGAGGTATCACGTCACTCAATTCATTCAACGCCAATTCAAGAACATAAAGCCTCGAGCAATTTCCCAGTCATTTGGGAATTACCCCGCTGAGTTTATTTTGTGGCAGAAGCAGGTACTCCAGCTTGGAAAGATTCACACCTATCTCCGACGAAATCACCCCACTCAGCGAGTTATTAATAAAAGAAATAATTCTCAACTCTGTGCAATTTAGCACAGAAGTCGGGATTTCTCCACTGATTCGGTTGTTGTCCAGATAGAGTACCTCAAGCTTAGTGATAGACCCAATTGCGGAAGGAATCGTGCCTTGCAAATTGTTATCAGCTAAATCAATAAGCCAAAGCATAGAACAATTTCCCAACGCCGCGGGAATGGTGCCCGTGTGGCGATTCGCCCAAGATGCCAGGACTTGCAGGTTGTGCAAATTACCCAGTTGCCATGGAAGGCTCCCGTTGAGGCGGTTATTGGATAAGTGGAGCCCCCTCAAATGCAGGCACCTTCGGAGAGAGTGAGGAACTGAGCCTTCCAGCAGGTTTGCGTGAAGGTAAAGGTAGTTGAGACGGCGCAGGCGCCCCAGAGCAGAGGGAATGTGGCCACCAATTTTTTTGTAAGAGAGGCCGAGGTAGTGAAGGAAGGAAAAATTCCCCAACTGTGGGGGGGGAGCACACCCTTCAAGCTCATGTTTGCCAAATCCACTGTCACAACACGCCATTTTTCAGGGTTGCAGCGGATTCCGGTCCAATTGCAAAAGTGCAGGCTCTGGTTCCAGCTGTGCAGTACACCATGGAGATCCAGCGTGATGGCATTCTTGAATTCCATCAGAGAAGCAACATCTCTCTCACTTCCACTTGAACCTGCTGCCGCCACCCCCCCCGGACTGAGCTTCAGCACTGCAAACAAGCATAGCAATAAAACAACTCGGATGAACTTATGCATTCTGAGCAAATCACGTAGACAACTACCTATGTGCACTTGTGAGGCTTGGTGGGTTTTCTTGTGTGCAAAGATAGTGGGATTTTAATAATCCCTGAGAGACCATAACAATCAATGGAACCCAAGATAACAAAGCATTGGGAACGGAAATGGGAAAGAAAAAAGAGAAATTTGAAAAGTCTGTAATGTCACCCATCTCCTCGTAGACAGGGTTTTGCAAGAATTCAGAGGCAAAATCAATAACGACAGCTCACATCGAACTTAATTCTTTGATCTTGAGGTAGGACTAGAAGTCGTCATGGTAATTGAAATATTTGGTTTGGTCTTTTGCGTGTGGAATTGGCAGTCAAGACTTTTGTGAAGACCATATCGATTGATATCTGGCTGGAATCATTTTGTAACCTCACAAACCCCAGCGATAATGATCGTTTGGAATTATTTGTATTGTTTCGTATTAAAATGGTTTTGATGTGCGTATCCTCACTATTGTTTTATGTATTTGTAAATGAGTTATATTTTGATATAGAAATACATAAATCAATTTTCTTTTGAAGATTTGATTATATTTGTATTGTTTTATTTAAAATTTGGAATTAGAAAATTGATAGCAATTATAAGGTATTTGTAGGGTAAATGTACGACCCATCCACAGTGAAACAATTGTGATTGATTATAAATTTATAAAATTTAATTTATTTTTTTAATAAATAAAGAATTTTTTTATTAATATTTAAGTTGGTATGTGATAATTCATTTTTAAGATTTTTTAAACTATTAATTAAAATAAAATTATAAAGTAGAAAAGTATATATTTTTTATATATTTATTTTTTAGCTTCTCATAAATTAAAATGTTTTAGTGTTCAATTGATCATATTTTGTGTATATGGTGATTATAATCTTGCACTTATTACTTTCAATGTCATTATTTTAATTATAGAAGTGAACCTTCCAAATCTTGAAGTGTTTTTCCTCCTAGACTAGAACACGAGGGTTGTCATATCACCCATCATTTTAAATTCAAATTGCTTATTCCTAAGATCAACAAGCATGGAATTCAACATTGCCTATTGACTTGAATATCAAAACAAATCAAATTGGACACTTCGGATCTCATATTTAAAGATACTCCCTAAGACATTAGTGATCATTGAAAAAAGGCACCATTAAAGGAATCAATTATATCTATAACATAGTGCTACAAATATATTTTCAGGCATTAGCAAGCATCATTACTAACATCTCTACATACACCATCATCACATGCAAATGTGTCTTTGATTGTTTTACTTAGGCATATGGACTTGAATCATCACTAAGAAAATTTGAGATCGCCAATCTTTTGTGTCCATGTAAGCCTCCAAAAGCGCACCACCAAGATTTCAAATATAAGTAAATCCAAATATGAACAATTTCAACCTGTTGACAAGCACAAAGGACACAACCACACAAGAAGGATCCTACCATACCATGAAGAATAGACACAAGAGAAGATTCATCTAGGGAATCAAAGATAATAGTATCAATATGCCTCTCTTGCATAAACATAATCAAAATATTATATCAAGACTATAACATATTAATCATAACACATCAATGAAATAAAAAAGTAAATTCAAGAATCATATTGAAATAGCTAAGGACTCACTTATCACTTGCTCATTTCTAATTAGTTACATATTTTATGTCATTTTATTAGTAATAAAATAGCATCTACTTACTGCATGTTGTTAAATAATTTATTATACCATTTAAATCAATTATATAGATAGTTTGTTATTCCTTTACATTTCAGATTTTATGATCTTACACATGGCTTTTCTTTAAGTTATTCTGAACCCCATCCATATTTCTTTAATTAATATTATTTTATTCATGGATTGATACCAACCCTTGTCCTTTTCTTCCATGCATACCTGTATTAAGGATATCAATGTGCTTTCACATTTTTTTTGCATATGATATGTTGATTCTTGATGATAGCATATCATTTTGTCAAAAGTATGATAGTGTATGATCCATGGATGCATTGTAATCTATGTCCCATTCATATCATTTAACATCATACACTTTAAAAAGTATTACTATTGACCACTATCTACAAGGGGAGGAGACTATTAACTTATCATTATCTTTCTCATGCCTCTTTTACTTTTTGAACTCTATTGTGTTATTCTACCCATGTCAAGGAAAATAGATTTATAAATGATCTTTGATGATTACATGAGCATATATTAATTCATTACACATTCATGCTTATCTATTATCATTCTCAAACACCAATTATGATCCTACATGTCAATAAATATTCCAAGTTATATAGGGGCACAATGCCCTTTCCCTTACATCTTATATCTTAAGTTATCATTGCTATATTTTTTATATAGATGAGGAGCATTATGACCCCCCTTCAAAATTTTGTGCTCTTCATTGATATATCTTACATTGGGGGCATAAGATTTCCCTCATTATACACATATTATTCATATTATTGCATTATCTCTCCCATGTAGAGGTCATTACCTTGATGCAAGCTTTCACTCTTACGTATGACATTATTTCGCTCATATGATCCACTCACTTTTGAAGAATTTTTATCACACTAGAGTATTGTTAAAATCAAGGTTAACTACTACAAATGTTGGTCATTCAAACAATATGCTATAATTTTGACTTCATATAATGCATTGACATTAGATTAACCATTATGAGATTATATGGAAGTTAGAATTAGCAATCCATTATAAATAAATACTTGCAAGAAAAACTATGCCATCAAAGAGAGGCAGAAGTATGTATTCAAATTAAAATCCAAGATACATATGCACACCACATTTTCTTTCTTTCTAATATGTTGGAATTGTAGTCTAGCACCTATGTACCTATAAATAATCCTTAAAACATCTTATCCAAAACATACAACTTATAGAGGAGAGTTTAAAGGAAACCATAAGTGAATTCTAAAAATAATGTACCACTAAAACCATGTTATTTTGAAACCCCAATACCCCTATGCACTTAATCAATTCATCCATGAATATAAAAATGTAGCTCATAAGGCATATTTGACCAATAATTAATGATGTACACATCTCCAAATTTAGTGCTCCATTATGGAGGTTACAAACCATCAATTATGTGGGCCAGTAAAGGATCATGGGGGTCCAAACTAGGCCCTTAAGTAGCAATGAAATTTAGGAAAACAAAATTAGGAAACTTGACATAAAAATTTGAATAAGTTACTGACATAATTTGAAAAATATGTAAGAACAAAATTTGTAGCAAATTGAATGTAGTTTCTATGATGTACTATTCCTTTTTTGGAAAAAAAAAGTAAATCTATTTGGTAAAAATTTGAAATTCCAATGCAGTAGTACTAAATTTTCAGGAAAAAATAAAAAGCGGGTGTATGTCTAACCAATCTATGTACAAGAAAAAAATAAGGTATTTATTTAAAACTTTCAATATAAGTAGAGGACACATGCCCAAATGTGTTGCATTTTTTCTTGTATTTTTTTTGCAAGTAAATAATTAGTTATTAATTTTTTAAAAAAATATTAAAACTTGTTTGTTTAACCACTATAACTTTGTCAAAAATTCATGAAATTCATTTTTTCTTTATTCTATCCTATAGTATGGGAAGCATAGAATGTGTTGCATCTTTCAAATTCAAAAACTTTAAAATTATTTGAGAATTATAGATGTTTTTCAATCAACCTATCAATTAGGAATGTAATCAGAATGTATGTATAAAATCAATAATAATTATCTATTTAATTCTAAATAAGGAATATCTTATATTTT